>CM077151.1:263897366-264345802 GCA_039583875.1 Platanthera guangdongensis | reverse complement strand
AAAGTTTACTCTCTTTAATTCACAAGCGGAGGAATAGATGGAACATAACGACTGAATGATCTTGTCTACATTCAATATAATCGACGTTTTTTAAGCAAGATTTCAAGAGAGAAGAGAAACTACAGAAATTTTAATCCTTTGGTTCTAAAAGCTTAATTGAGCGGTGAGTGGATGACTGACCATCCAGATGATGATTTGGTTCATCCAAAAAGATCTAACGTGCGCGGCTAATAACAGATTTGAAAACATCTGACTCATTCCATAAAAATAGATCAAGGAGTTAGTGGAGTGATGAGTCATTTGATAACACATTAAGATTGAAGAATCATGATGATGATGATGAATTTGAAGACGTTTTGGCATAACTGGTCCGTGAAGAGGACTTCTGAAAGATTATAACTTAATATTTTGAAACTGATATTGAGTGTTGAAGCCAAAATTTGACTTCAACGAATGTTCACAAAATAGGGGCGTAGCCGACTCCTACTTGGCCCAAGCTCCGACCTCCGACCGGTCGTGAAGGATTAGAAAACTGGCCCAAACGCCGCAGCAGGGAGGTCCCACCGCTTACCCGGAAGGTCACAGAGAGCTTCCCCTCCAAAGCCAAAAGCTGGGCTTGGAGTTCCTCAGAAGACCGTGCCAATGAATCCTCTCCCGAGTCTGAAAAAAGGTCCCCTCTGAAGAACCCTATGGGCTTATTTATAGCTTATTTCAGAATCTGAACTGCAAATAACAAAACTGCTCCGGCCTGAAATTACTGGGATACCCTTGGCTGGGTCTGCCAACAGCCAAACCCCGCTGTTCTGAGGAGCTATATGCAGTCCACCAAGGGTAAAAGGGTAAAAATATCTGGGGTAGAAGAGTAAAAACCCCCTGCTTTGATAGAAAAGGTTAAAAAACCTTCTTGCCCCCTGGCGAGAGGAAAGGCGCCTGCCGGCGAGAAGGACCCACCGCCAGTCTCGCCGGAGCCTCTCGCCCCTGGAGGTCCTCTTGCTTCTGGGGGCCCGCTCGCCTCTGGAGGGGCCCTCTCGCCCTTTAGAGAGCCCATCATCTCGCCGCAGGCGAGTGGGCCTTCTTGGTACCCTTTGCCTGTCTCGTCCTTTTTGCTTCTTGAGGGCTCTTTGCGAGCCCGAGGTTGTACACAATCCCCGCTCTTTTTGAGATTACTCTAAGCTCAAAAAGAATGTTCAACCGAGGCTCGTTATTCGAGGTGCATTAAAAAACGTATTTATGAGGAATCTTCTGAGGCCCCCCACCGGGGTCTATAAATATGTGACTCCTGCCCCGTGCTCCTGATGCCCCGCTCTGCATATTCTTCTTCTTCCCTGTCCTTGAGTTCCTGCGGAATGACTCACAGTCAAAGTTTTCGCGAGCGTCTCGCCCTGGTGCGAGAGCAGCATAAGGCCAACGTGGCTGCTTTCACCTCTTCTCTGGTTCGCCCTCTCGCCCCATCGTCTCGCCTGAAAAAGGCGAAGGCTGGGGGTCCATCACCTGCCGCAGGAGATTTGTCTTGCGTTGCTTTGGAAACCATCCCTGCACCCCACGCGCCTTCCACGGGAAAAGAGGTGGGTACTCGCTTTTATCACTGTTATCTCCGCGACCGGGTGTTCTTTTGCTTACTAACGCTTTTTTCAGAGGGCTCTCGCGGTTCCGCCATCCCCGAAGAGTCCGCGAGATGGTTCTTCTGTCCATGGCGAAGAGCTTGATTCGCTACCCTCATCTACTCCTCCAGCTACTCCCAGCGAGAGGGGGACGACCCTTCCCCGGCTGCCGATACCTCTCGCCATCCTGGTAAGGGACCCTCCCTCGCCCTTTTGAATCCCCTTCGCTACTCTCACTCTCTCCTGCGAGTGCCTCTTCCACCCTGCCCCTGCACTCCTTGCGCAGATTCTCGAGCCAACTCCCCCATTGAGGAGCAGCCAAAGAAGCTCTCCGTCTCGCCTCCTCTTGTGGACGGGATTGAAGATTATCTGGGCGATCCCTCGGATCCAGTGGAGATGAAGCGGAAGACGGCTGAGCTCTTCCGGAAGCACGCGCGCCTCATTCACTCCTTGACTTTAGATAAACAGGCTGCGGAGAAGCGCATCGAGTCGCTGGAGGGCGAGTGCGCCCGTCTATCCTCTGGAGCCAATGCCGAGCTGGATGCCGACGGCGCCGACCCCGAGGCCCTCATAAATGAGACCGATATGCAGCTCCGCCTCGCGCGACGTGGTCTTAAAGCCATCCGCTCCTTCCACTTGCCGGGTAGACCTCCTCGCGGGGGAGCTCGCGGCGGTCGCTGGGAATGGCGCCCATACTGAAGAATGCCCGTCTTGCTATTCATCTTTTTCTTTTGCTTCTTCTCGCAAGATTTGTAATAATGGTGGTCTCGTAGGGAGCTTGGTCTCCTGCGGGATGATGTCTGGACATATATTTATTATTTTTCTAAGGCTAGATTTTTTTTTCTTTAATCTCCTTTTAGTTTATGCTAAAAATTTCTTTATATATTGTTTTTCATGATTGTGACGGGTCGCGCCGATCGAGGCTTTAGGAGAGAGAAAGTCATCGACTCTTCCTCTCCCCTCCTATTTTCCCGCCCTTTTAATCATTGGCTGATCCTCGGTTTATAAATATGCCTAGCTCGGGATTAGATGTCGCTCTTTCAGCTTCTTCAGTTACCCAAGTTCTTGGCTTTTGACCTCTTCGTCTCGCCGGACTCTTCTCGCCTATTTCTTCCTTCGTCTCGCCGAGGACCAATTCGCCAGAGGAGATGGGTAAGAAGAAGGTGGAGGAGGGTGAGGGGCGCAGCCGCTGCGGGAAGAGGTTTACCGACCATGACTTCCCGCTCGGCAGGCTCCCTCGGGAAGACCATGACAAGTTCGCCCGCGAGTATCTGGCAGAAGGGATCGAGTCGCGTCCCCCTAAGGTCGGCGAGTGCATCAACACGTACTACCCGGGGAACTCGCCTTCCCTGTCTCGCACTTCGAGGCGGGGTTGCGACTGCCCCTCTGGCCTGAGGTGAAGCAGGCCTTCAAGTACTTTGGTGTCGTCCCGGCACAGTTCAACCCCAACGCGATTTCGGTGTTGATCGCGTTCGCCTGCTACATGCGCCGGGAGCGCATTGAGTTCAGCTTGACGGCGTTCCGCAAGCTTTTCATTTACCACGCCAACGCTGATGGCGTCTCGTATTTCACTGGGCAAGGGCTCAAGGTATGCGAGACGCCTAACAAGAACCATCACTGGCTCACCCGATTCGTCTTCATCCGAGGAGACCGGGCTGACTTTGGTGGCATTCCTCTCGCGCCGGTCTCTCCGCCAGAGAGCTTCTACGCCACCCCCCAAGTCAGTGGGCCAGAGAAGCTGTTATGCGAGTACCTAGTGGGCAAGAACTTCGAGGTCAATTTCTTGCGGCGAGGCCTCGACTCGCTTCTCCCAGTGCTCCCGGGCGAGGGTATTCTTCTGTTCCTCTCGCTTTGCTACTTGTCACCTCGCTTTTTCCTAATCCCCGCTTGCTTTTAGGTGAGCGAGTTGTTCCAGCATCCCCTCCTTACAAGAGCAACATTCACCCTGCCAAGGGTCTTGATCTCGCCAATGTGGCGGCAGAGGCGGCGAGAGAGTCCCTGGCGGTCATCCCGCCCAAGCGTCCCGGAGATGTCACGGTCCCTTCTCGCTCCAGCCCTCCAAAAAAGAAGATGAAGAAAGCTGTCGCCATCTCCAAGGAAAAGGGGAAGGCTCCTCAAGGAAGCCCTATATCTTTAGGGGAAACTCCACCGCCTCCCTCGCCTAATCATCAGGCCGTCTCGCCTATTCGCGAGACGGTGCCTTCTGCTCAACCTGCTGCCGCCTCCAACCTGCCCGCTGCGTTTTCCAACCCGCGAGCTGTTCCTCCTGAGCCGGCGGCTGCCACCTCTTCTCGCGAGGGCGATTCTTCTGGCCGTCCCGCTCCCTCCTCTCACATGAATTACAACCTGGGTCCCGTGGTTCATGATGCCGTCGGCGACCCGGTTCTGCTGTGGGGGCGGGATACCAACCGCGTGTCCATCTCCACTCTCCTTCCGTCATGGAAGGAGCAAGAGGTCCCTTCCAGCCACGCCTTCGCCATCGGGTACGGCCTTTATGGTGGCCTAGACGCCTCTTCGCCTGAAAGCGAGTCCACCAAGGACCTTGTGCTGAAAACCTGCCACCACCAGATGCGGGCCTTAGAGTTCTCGCACCGCTCCTCTCGCCGCCTCATTTACATAATTCAAAGTGGAAGGCCAGCGAGGAAAGCCTGGAGGCGGAGCGGGAGAAATCTACTGGTCTAGCGAGAAGGTTGTCAGATGCCGAGTCACTTCTCGCGAAGGCCCAAGGCGGCGTGGTAAGCCCTAACTCTCTTTTCCCTTGGATTTTTCTTTTCCCATGATTCTCGGCTAATTGCTAGGTCATCTCGCAGGATGCCGAAACGGCGGGACAGCTTCGCTCGCGCGTGGCGGCTTTGGAAGAGGAGGTCCGGGTCCTGACAGCGGAGAACGCGCGCCTTCAGGCTAGTGCTGCGTCGTCCTCTCGCCGCGAGCCCTTCCGGACACCTCCGCCTCACTACTCTTACGAGGAAGTTGAGGAGCGATGCCGAGACGCTGGTGTCCGTGGGGCTGAGCTGTGCTGCAAATGATGAAGGACCTGGGCGTCGTGAAGGACGACTCCGAGACAGTAACCGCGCGAGACCTGGTCCCCGAGCTTTATAGCGAGGAGAGTGATGATTCTTCATCCGGCGAGGAGGACTGATGCGCCACCTCCAAGATTTAGAATCACTCTCTCCTCCTGATGTAAAGATTTTAAACTATAACTATATTTTTGTGGCATTTGCCAAGTGACGAGCGAGTGCTCGATTTTGTTGCCTTCTATTTTGTTTCTTATTTTGTGGAGTTGATTTTTGGTCTACCTCTCCTTCTTTTTCTTTTTGTCTGCGGGACGGTGCTACTACTTCGTCTCGCCGCGTAACCTTTCTGCACATATATCTTTCTTTTTATGTTGTACGCGAGACGGGTTCTCGACGCGCTTAACGACCATGAGTTGGCGCAATGGCTTGTCTCGCGAGTGCTCTTTCGCTCGGCGAGACGATCCTCAAAAGCCATCCGCTGCGAGTGCTGTCACCCGCCTTACTCCACACCCTTTTCCGTTTGTTTATTTTTGTAGCTTAGGACTAAGTAGGGACTCTAAGGTGTAGTGCCGCTTAAGGGGACTTTTCACCCTATTCTGCCAAAATGAATTTTGCCTTGTCAGTTTGATGCTGATGGAGATTGCCTGTCCCACCCTACCCCCAGGTAGCCTTGGACCTGCCAGCAGATGGAGCCTGCGCAGGGGTCTACCTGGGCCGAGCGGGCTCGAGGTGCCGATGAAAACTTAACTCAAACCTATCCCCCACAGGCGACCTTCGGACCTGCCAGCTAGATGGGAGCCTGCGCAGCGGGTCTACCTGGGGCCGAGCCGAGCTCGGGGCCGATGAAGAACTTAACTCAAAACCTATCCCCCACAGGCGAGCCTTCGGACCTGCCGCTAGATGGGAGCCTGCGCAGCGGGTCTACCTGGGGCCGACCGAGCTCGGGGTGCCGATGAAGAACTTAACTCAAAACCTATCCCCCACAGGCGAGCCTTCGGACCTGCCAGCTAGATGGGAGCCTGCGCAGCGGGTCTACCTGGGGCCGAGCCGAGCTCGGGGTGCCGATGAAGAACTTAACTCAAAACCTATCCCCCACAGGCGAGCCTTCGGACCTGCCAGCTAGATGGGAGCCTGCGCAGCGGGTCTACCTGGGGCCGAGCCGAGCTCGGGGTGCCGATGAAGAACTTAACTCAAAACCTATCCCCCACAGGCGATCCTTCGGACCTGCCAGCTAGATGGGAGCCTGCGCAGCGGGTCTACCTGGGGCCGAGCCGAGCTCGGGGTGCCGATGAAGAACTTAACTCAAAACCTATCCCCCACAGGCGAGCCTTCGGACCTGCCAGCTAGATGGGAGCCTGCGCAGCGGGTCTACCTGGGGCCGAGCCGAGCTCGGGGTGCCGATGAAGAACTTAACTCAAAACCTATCCCCCACAGGCGAGCCTTCGGACCTGCCAGCTAGATGGGAGCCTGCGCAGCGGGTCTACCTGGGGCCGAGCCGAGCTCGGGTGCCGATGAAGAACTTAACTCAAAACCTATCCCCCACAGGCGAGCCTTCGGACCTGCCAGCTAGATGGGAGCCTGCGCAGCGGGTCTACCTGGGGCCGAGCCGAGCTCGGGGTGCCGATGAAGAACTTAACTCAAAACCTATCCCCCACAGGCGAGCCTTCGGACCTGCCAGCTAGATGGGAGCCTGCGCAGCGGGTCTACCTGGGGCCGAGCCGAGCTCGGGGTGCCGATGAAGAACTTAACTCAAAACCTATCCCCCACAGGCGAGCCTTCGGACCTGCCAGCTAGATGGGAGCCTGCGCAGCGGGTCTACCTGGGGCCGAGCCGAGCTCGGGGTGCCGATGAAGAACTTAACTCAAAACCTATCCCCCACAGGCGAGCCTTCGGACCTGCCAGCTAGATGGGAGCCTGCGCAGCGGGTCTACCTGGGGCCGAGCCGAGCTCGGGGTGCCGATGAAGAACTTAACTCAAAACCTATCCCCCACAGGCGAGCCTTCGGACCTGCCAGCTAGATGGGAGCCTGCGCAGCGGGTCTACCTGGGGCCGAGCCGAGCTCGGGGTGCCGATGAAGAACTTAACTCAAAACCTATCCCCCACAGGCGAGCCTTCGGACCTGCCAGCTAGATGGGAGCCTGCGCAGCGGGTCTACCTGGGGCCGAGCCGAGCTCGGGGTGCCGATGAAGAACTTAACTCAAAACCTATCCCCCACAGGCGAGCCTTCGGACCTGCCAGCTAGATGGGAGCCTGCGCAGCGGGTCTACCTGGGGCCGAGCCGAGCTCGGGGTGCCGATGAAGAACTTAACTCAAAACCTATCCCCCACAGGCGAGCCTTCGGACCTGCCAGCTAGATGGGCCTGCGCAGCCTGCGCAGCGGGTCTACCTCAAAACCTATCCCCCACAGGGGCCGAGCCGAGCTCGGGGTCTACCTGCCGAGCCGAGCTGAAGAACTTAACTCAAAACCTATCCCCCACAGGCGAGCCTTCGGACCTGCCAGCTAGATGGGAGCCTGCGCAGCGGGTCTACCTGGGGCCGAGCCGAGCTCGGGGTGCCGATGAAGAACTTAACTCAAAACCTATCCCCCACAGGCGAGCCTTCGGACCTGCCAGCTAGATGGGAGCCTGCGCAGCGGGTCTACCTGGGGCCGAGCCGAGCTCGGGGTGCCGATGAAGAACTTAACTCAAAACCTATCCCCACAGGCGAGCCTTTGCCAGCATAGACTTCTACCTGGGGCCGAGCCAGCTCGCCGATGAAGAACTTAACTCAAAACCTACCCCCACAGAGCCTTCGGACCTGCCAGCTAGATGGGAGCCTGCGCAGCGGGTCTACCTGGGGCCGAGCCGAGCTCGGGGTGCCGATGAAGAACTTTAAACCTGCCTTTAGGACTTCATGATAAACAAAAACAAGAGATGTTTCAAGAAGCATATTATATTGATCATGCTTTAAATACACATCTACCGCTCTCCCTTTTTATGGGTAGAAGCGCTTTAAATCATCCCCGCTCCAGGAGTGGTTCAAGGCCCTACCCTCCACATCTTGGAGGTAGTATCCCCCCGCTTTCAACACTCCCTCTACAATATAAGGCCCTTCCCAATTTGGATTGAGCTTTCCCACCGGGGCGGACCTTCCTGCCGCATCAACCTTCTTTAGTACTAGATCTCCTTCCGCGAACTGCTTTATCCTGATGTGCTTATCGAAGTGCTTCGCCATTCGTCGCTTGATTTCCTCCTGTCTGATGGCCGCCACGTCTCGCAACTCCTCTGCCAGGTCTAGCGAGAGGCGCAGGCCTTCCTCATTCTCCATTCTCCATGCCTCGTCTCCATCACCCGCGGCCGCAACTCGCGGGGATCGGACCTCGAATTCCACTGGTAGTACCGCCTCACAACCATGGGAAAGTTTGAAAGGGGTCTCTCCAGTGGCCGTGTTTGGGGTTGTTCTTAGAGCCCACAGGACCGAGGGGAGCTGCTCTACCCAGTTCCCTCTCAGATTCTCTACCTTCTTCTTTAGCAAGTTAACGATAACCTTGTTCGCCGCCTCCACCTGACCGTTGCTCCTGGGGTGGTGGACAGAGGCAAACCTGAGGTCAATGCCCTGCTGAGTGCAGAAGCTGATGAACTCTTCACTAGCGAACTGGGGGCCATTATCTGTGACGATGGCCTGAGGCAGCCCGTGCCTGCAGATGATCTCCCCCAGACGAAGTTCCTGATGACCTGGGAGGTCACCTTTGCTAGTGCCTTAACCTCCAGCCACTTGGAGAAGTAATCTATCATAACCAGGAGGAATCTTCTTTGCCCACTAGCTGGAGGAAAAGGCCCCACTAGATCCATTCCCCAAATGGCGAAAGGCCACGGTGCTGTGATGCTTCGGAGCCTTTGAGCCGGCAAGAGCTGGAGTGGGGCGTAGAGCTGGCACTTCCGGCATTTCCTTGCAAACTCTGTCGCGTCCTTCCTCAGGGTGGGCCAGAAGTACCCCTGCCTGACCACCCTTGCTTCCAATGTCCTCCCTCCGGAATGACTACCACATTCCCCGGAGTGCACCTCCTCCAGAATGTGTCTGGTCTCCTCCTCCGTTATGCATCGAGCTAGGAGACCCGAGAGCATCCTCCGGTGCAGTCCTCCTTCATGCATGAGATAATGAGCCGCCTTATGGCGGAAGCTTCTTGCCTCCTTGACCCCCTCAGGGAGGGTTCCTGTCAGAAAGAAAGTAACGAAAGGGTCTACCCATGAGGGCCGCCGATCCACCTCCATCAGCTCCCCCTCCTCAATCGCTGGATGGAATAAATCAGTCAGGGCACCTCCTTCCCAAGGTCCGAACTTGGCCAATTGATCGGCAGCAGTGTTCTCTTCTCTGGGGACGTGCTGGATGGAGAACGTCCGGAACCCCCCGATGATCGTTCTTACCTTGGATAAATATTTCACAAGGGTGGGCTCCCGCGCCTCGAACTCTCCACGTATCTGCGACGTCACTATCAATGAGTCTGTGAAAACCTCAACGTCCTTGATCTCGAGCTCCTTGGCCAGGCGAAGGCCGGCTATCACTGCCTCGTACTCTGCTTGGTTGTTGGTTGTGGGGAAATGCAAGGCGACTGCTTGTCTTATGGTCACTCCCTGAGGACTTGTCAGTACCACCCCCGCTCCAAGGGAGTGCTTTCCCGAGGCCCCGTCGACCATTATCTTCCATGCTTCTGGTTGCTGCGGCTCCTCGGCCCCGTTCTCCGCGACGTAGTCTGCCAAGAAGTCGGCCACCACCTGTGCCTTAATGGAGAGCCTTGGTACGAACGAAATGTTGAACTCACTCAACTCGATAGACCACTTGGCCAGCCTACCCGAGTGCTCCACCCCTTCAAAAATTTTTCGGAGAGGATGGTCCGTGACCACCCTAATCGAATGGGCCTGGAAATACGGTCGGAGCTTCCTGGCCGAAATGACCAAGGCGTATGCCAGTTTTTCTAGGATGGGGTAGCGAAGCTCCGCCTTCCTTAGGATCCTGCTAACATAATAAATGGGCAGCTGCTTCTTTCCCTCTTCTCTGACTAGGACGGAGCTCACCGCCTCTGCTCCCACCCCTAGGTACAAGGTTAGATCCTCCCCCTCCTTCGGGCTTTGAAGCAGAGGAGCCAGGGAGAGTTGCTTCTTCAGCTTTTGAAAAGCTTCTTCACACTCCGCGGTCCACTCGAACCTCTGGTTCCCTCGTAGTACTTTAAAGAAAGGTGAGCATTTCTCCCCTGATTTGGAGAGAAATCTGCTAAGGCCGGCTAGCTTCCCTGTCAAGCGTTGCACCTCTTTAGCGTTTCGCGGTGATTCTAGTTCTAGAATGGCCTTTACTTTATCAGGATTAGGTTCTACCCCTGCCGGGGTCAGGAGGTGCCCAAGGAATTTCCCGCGACTTGCCCCGAAAACACACTTTAAGGGGTTCAACCTCATTTTGAACTTCTCAAGGTGGCGAACGTCTCCTCCAGATCCTGGAGATGCGAGTTCACCCCCTTGCTCTTTACCATGAGATCATCAACGTAGACTTCTAGGTTCCGACCCTCTAGGCCCTGGAAAACTCGATCCATCATCCGTTGGTATGTTGCCCCCGCGTTTTTTAACCCGAAGGGCATCATGTTATAACTAAAGCACCCTTCCCTGGTGATGAAGGAGACGTCCTTGACGTCGGGAGGGTGCATCCGGATTTGATGGTAACCTGAAAAAGCATCCAGGAAACTCATAACAGAAAAACCAACGGCTGAATCAACCAGCGCGTCGATTCGAGGCAGGGGGTAGCAATCCTTGGGGCACGATTTATTTAATAATGAAAAGTCAATACACATTCTCCATTTTCCTCCCCCCTTCTTCACCATTACAACATTGGAGATCCAGCCTGGGTACTGGATCTCTGAGATGAAGCCCGCCTCCAGGAGCTTCTTGACCTCCTCGCGGATGGGCTCCTCTAGCTTGGTGGCGATGGCTCTCATTTTCTGACGTATGGGGCGCATCCGAGGGTCCAGATTTAGGCGGTGGCAGGCCACATCCGCATCAATGCCCGGCATGTCCGCCGCGCTCCATGCGAAGATGTCGACGTTGTTCTGGATGCAGACCCGCATCCGCTCCTGGTCTTCGGGACTCAAGCCCCCGCTGATCCGCACCCTTCGTACCTGCCCCTGGCTGGTGCGGACCTCCACCTCTACTACTTCCTCGGCCACCTCCAACCGCGACTGTTCCCAGCCGTCCCCTGCTTCTTCTTCCTGCTCCCGTTCTTCCTCCCCTCCTGCTTCCTCAACTTCTATCACCTCGTCCTGCTGTTGCTCAATTTCCATGTTCCTTTGGGCTTCTTCCTCTGCCCCTTCTTCTCCCACTCTCTCCTGCATTCTTTCTCGTGGCTCCGACTCTCCGCTCCTCCTGACTTCCTGCACGTCTTCTCCCCTTTGCTCCTCCTCAATCTCCATTCCTCCCTCCGGGCTCTCCTGTTGCTGCTCGACCTCAACATCCTCCTGCGCCTCCTGCACACCTCCTTTCTGCTTCTCAGTCTCCTCCTCCCCGACTTCCTCTTTGGTTCCTCTCTCGTTTCCTCTGGGCTCACCTCCTCTTCCCTCAAGGCTTCTTCTTGCGCCGCCATCTCCTTTTCCAACTCCTCCGCCTCTGCCATCCAAGATATGGTGTTAACCGCCGTGACGTAACACTGCCTTGCCACTTTTGGATCTCCCCTGACCCTGACCTGCACCCCTCCATTGTTAAACTTGAGACATTGATGGAACGAGGAGGGGACGCAGCGAAAGGCGCTGATGAGGGGTCGCCCAAAGATGGCGCTGTAGCTGCTCGGGGCATCTACAATCACGAACCGGCAGTTCCGTGATACGCCCCCCAACCTCACGTGCAGCCCCACTCCCCCTTCCACTTCTTTCCTCTCCCCGGAGAACCCGAACAACGGTCCATCCGAGGCCAAAACCCTCTTGGCTTCCACCTGCATCTCATCGAAGGCCTTCTTAAAAATCACATTTACGGAGCTCCCGTTATCCACTAGGATCTTGGAGACCGTAAAGTTTTCCACCGCCGTCTGGATCACCAAGGCGTCGCAGAATGGGTCCTCGTACTCCGGCATATCCTCTGAAGAGAAGGTGATTTTTTCTAGCGGGGGTGGAGTCTGGGAGGTTGAGGCTACCCCTTCCGGAACATGGTCTGGAAGCTCCCCTTCCGGGTGGCCTCGATCCCAATCCCCCGTGGATGGCCCCGATACCCCCCCGGGTTCCCACATCCACCCGGTCCTCGCACCTATCTTCCGTCTCCCCCTGCTGCATTTCCTCAATCCTCACCGGCGGATCCTGCCTCCTCAAACCTCTGGCCTCTCTCATCTCCAAGAATTCTGGGCACGTGGCTGTAGCGTGACCTCTCTCCTGATGGAAGTCACAGAAAGGTAACGCCACCCCACCCCTTCTCCCTTCTCCTCTTCCTCTTCTTCCTCCTCCTCGAGCTCCCCTTCCTCGACCGATCCCCATTGCCTCCTGCTGATGCTGAAAACGGTCCCTCGCTCCTTGTCTCCATGCTGGTTGATCGAACCTTCTTGGCTCCCGGAAATTATCTCTTCCCTGGAAGCCTCCTCCAAACTCCTGGGGGCGACCCTCATGAGGCCTCCAACCTATCCGGTTGTTCGGCTCTCGGGCCCCCCGATGAATCTGTCCCTGGTCCCCCTGGCCTCGGGGTTCCTCCTTCCTTCTTTCTTCTCTATGCTCCCTCTGCTCCCTCTGCTCCCTCTGCTTCACTGCTCCTGGTTCCTTTGTGTCATCCTCCGCCAACCTGGCTAATCTTCTTGCAAACGCCGGATTGGCCCTCTCGAAATCCGTCTCCTTTGCCGCCCTCTCCATGAGCTCCTCAAAAGAGAGGGGGGGCACCCTTTTCAATTCCATGCTGAAGAAGCCTGGCCTTAGTCCCAGGGTGAACGCGAGCATCAGCGTATACCCAGGGACCTCCTGGACCTGGAGGATCTCTTCCTGAAACCGATCTACGTAGTGCCCCAATGTTTCATCCTGGCTCTGCCTTACCGAGAACAAGCACTCCGCCTCCTTCTTACGCTTCTTCGATGTTGAAAACCTCAATAAGAAACCCCTCCGTAGATCCTCAAAGCAATAAATCGACCTTGCCGGTAACTGGTGGAACCAATCTCGCGCCTTCTCCTTCAAGGTGATGGCAAACAGTCGACACTTAAACGCATCCGTCATCTGTCTGATCGAAACCACATCCTCAAACCACTGCACATGCTGCACCGGATCATCCTTTCCTGAGTAGTAGGACATGTCGGGCTCCCGGAACCCCTCCGGCACCGGAGCCGAGATGACAAGTTCACTAAACGGGCTCTCGCCGACAGCTTGCCGAGAGGGCACGTCTCGCGGCCTCGGCTGGCTGGCCCGATCTGCGAGACCGTGCCCAGGGAAAAGCTCTCGCACAGCTGCCTCCTTCTCGCCGTCTTCTGCTGGGATCTCCTTCCCGGGGCGCTGGCCTGGGAAGAGCTCTCGCGCCGCTACGTCCCTCTCGCCAGCCTCTGTGGGGACCTCCTTTCCCGGGCGCTGTCCAGGGGCGTTCTCGCCCAAAAGCGGGACCACCTCGATTGGAACCTGAGGTGTCGCCCACTCGCTCCTTGCCGAGAAGGCCAGGCTTATAGTTTGCATGACCTCTCGCCTGAAGTCCTCCAGCATTTTCCTCGTCGCCTCTTCTACCTGGGAGGGGGAACCTCCAGAACCAGATCCTTCTCCTTCGCCTCCTGTCATAGGGCCAAACTCAAACTTTTCTTGAACCGGCTACTTCCACGCTCACCGCACCAGAACTGTTGAAGCCAAAATTTGACTTCAACGAATGTTCACAAAATAGGGGCGTAGCCGACTCCTACTTGGCCCAAGCTCCGACCTCCGACCGGTCGTGAAGGATTAGAAAACTGGCCCAAACGCCGCAGCAGGGAGGTCCCACCGCTTACCCGGAAGGTCACAGAGAGCTTCCCCTCCAAAGCCAAAAGCTGGGCTTGGAGTTCCTCAGAAGACCGTGCCAATGAATCCTCTCCCGAGTCTGAAAAAAGGTCCCCTCTGAAGAACCCCTATGGGCTTATTTATAGATTTCAGAATCTGAACTGCAAATAACAAAACTGCTCCGGCCTGAAATTACTGGGATACCCTTGGCTGGGTCTGCCAACAGCCAACCCCGCTGTTCTGAGGAGCTATATGCAGTCCACCAAGGGTAAAAGGGTAAAAATATCTGGGGTAGAAGAGTAAAAAACCCCTGCTTTGATAGAAAAGGTTAAAAAACCTTCTTGCCCCCTGGCGAGAGGAAAGGCGCCTGCCGGCGAGAAGGACCCACCGCCAGTCTCGCCGGAGCCTCTCGCCCCTGGAGGTCCTCTTGCTTCTGGGGGCCCGCTCGCCTCTGGAGGGGCCCTCTCGCCCTTTAGAGAGCCCATCATCTCGCCGCAGGCGAGTGGGCCTTCTTGGTACCCTTTGCCTGTCTCGTCCTTTTTGCTTCTTGAGGGCTCTTTGCGAGCCCGAGGTTGTACATTGAGGACGAATTTGACCTAAGTACCTAACTTATTATTTTGAAAAATTGATATTGAAGACTTTTTATCTGCTATTGTAGCTTTACTTTTTCCTTGGTCTTTAAGTTTTGATAATTTTTTTTAATGACTGTTACCTTTACCTTCATTTAAATCAACTTACATCACCACTAACAAAGATATAATCACGTGTGTTTTTTCCCACATTCATGTTTTCCAAATGCATATATTTTTATATTGTTTAAGTATAATTTTGTAATGTCATAGTTGGCTAATTTTTGTGATCACTAACATTGTAGTGGTTGTGGATGCTTTGTATGAAATTTAGAAATTTATTTAGGGTGTTCAATATTTATTGTCGAATGCTTATATTTTGTAGATAATGTAGAGAACTATTGACTATTTGAAGATTGATTTTAGCTCAGTTACCCCATGTGAGTGAGAGTGACCAATTATTTTGCATGTTGTGCTTTAAAAGGGAGTTACACTTTACTGAGCATGTTAAATGCTTTGGTCGCCTAGACGACGCTTTGGCGACGCCTACGCGTCACCTCGCCTTGGTACACCCTTTAACGTCGTGGTCGCCTTGTCGCCTTGACAAGCTTGTCATGCCTATCACTCATATGTATGTATATATATATGTTTGTGTGTGGTTAATAACTGAGACCTCCCCACCCCAGAGAGTTTGCATAGTTACAGATTGCACCCCTCTATTTTCAAAATTATATTTACCGTCTCTCTAAGTTTCGCCAATTTACAAAAAAAGTCACTTTTATTAGAAATATGGATGAAAATTGATAAAAATCAACCAAATTATTTTATGATATTTCAATTTTATTATTTTATAATGATTCTAGAATTATTCTCAAGGATAAAATATAATGCATTTTTTCAATGTAAAGTTATTACAAAAGATAAAATTGAAATATCATAAAATCATTTGATATATTTTATCACTTTCCATAGAAAAGTCACATCTTTTAATATAGAGTCGTTACAAAGGGTAAATTTGAAATATCATGAAATAATTTGGCTGATTTTATTATTTTTCATTCATATTTCTAAAAAAAAGACATTTTTGTAAAATGGGAAAACTTAGAGGGTCGTAAGTGTAATTTTTAAAGATAGAAGGATGCAACCTGTAATTATGCAAACTCCCAGATGAAGTCCTTACTATTATAATAGAAATATCAAAGCCATGAGTTCAAAATTCTAACTGTCGTCGATCTCTGGCTTGATAAATCGGTTGTCGACCGATTAACTTTGATGGCCAAAACAAAAAATATTAGACCTCCTAAAGTTACAGCGGGTGTGAAATGAGAGAGAGAGAGAGGGAGAAAGAGAGAGGAGGGCAACTGATGAGAGAGAGGAAAATTAATACTTGGATGTGGCGGAACACAATTATATTGGAGAGAGAAAGAGAGGGAGAGAGAGAAAGAAAGAGAGAGGAGAGAGAGAAATTAATTATTGTAAGTCAAAACGTACATTTTTTACAAAAAAAAATTATAATCGTGATTCGTGATTGATATTTTCTTACGGTTATTTTGAGTACTCATATGTATATGTTTCGGGCACGGCAGCCGGGGGCGGGCAAAGCCGTCGCCGGGCTGGTTCTGTTGCGTTTGGCCGAATGGGCGGAGCCCCGTGTCGGGCACTTGTGTGTGTGTATTTATATATTAAAAAGAAGTATGATGACAAGATAAATAAGACATCTATGGCAAAGGCAAATGAGACACAAGCTAATCAACGTCCATCCACTCAACGGATCAAGCACGTGTTTATTTACCCTCCTCATTTTCGCTGCAAGTCCCGTTGGACATTTTCGTCCTACGGCTAGGGCATCCTCTTGCCACCCTCTCCCGCTCCCCCGCTCAACATTTCCAGACGACGCCTCGCCACCGCCTCCACCCATCCACGCCTCCAAGCCTCCAAGTGGCTACGCCATCGCCAGATCCACCGAACGGCCATGGTACTTTCGATGACATCTCCACCGACGGACGACCTCCTCCCACTGCAGCATACCTCCCTAACCAATTCTCCCAGAAAGTGCTTCTCTCAAGAACCTCAAACACTGGACCTCCACCAAACGACCGCAACACTTCTGAAGATATCTCCAACTTTGTGATTTCTTTCTGTTTGGTCTTCTGATGTACATTTCGTCAAGGGCTTTACACACTCTGTCCTTCAGGTATGCCTCTCTTCTCCCATTCCACCCCATTCCTCCGATAAAACAAATTTTACACTAAATCCGTTGATCAATCCTTTAGCAGAACATTGATCGATCCTCTAGCGACAACTCTAATTCCATTTTAGGCACTGGCCAACTGTAACACAAGTAAGCCCTAATGAGACTTTTTAACCTGTTTTTCATATTCTTTCAGTGCTTTTCAAATGTTATTTTTTCTTCCATAATTTTAATTTCTGCTTTGGATGTTTGTTTTCTCCTCTCTATATCTATTCTGAGAAGCTAGAACTGTTGCACAAGAGGGACGACACGCAAAAAGGGATCGATATTTTTACCTAGCAGTGCACACATGTTGGCTCATACTTCCTTTTCATTATTTACAGATTTTATCAAACAAAATTTCCCATATTCAATTTATCTCATGCACTTTTGTTCAACAGAACAATCATGAGATTACTGTGTTTAAAAATAAAGCATTATAATAATCATAGCAATGCTGAATTGAAGGAGGTAATTAAGTATTTTACTGCCACAACAAAACATAGCTGCTGCTATAATAATCATAGTTGTCTACTCCTTTGATCCTTTTTGCACCTGGATTCCTTGCAAAAGTAATAATATTTAGAGGGCAGAAGTAGAGGGAGGTGATTTATTGTGATAATGTTATTATTTAAGTGATTTAATGGATTATGGCTTAATGAATGATTTTTTTCAATTAGGTTGTTAAGCGCCATATGCTACATCCAAGGCACGAAAAATCTCATTGGTTAACATGGCTTGAATGTTCATGGTAATGCGTGTATTTTGCTTATTAATTTGTTGATTATTAATGATGATTGTTAACCGCAGCCCGTTGTTATACTAGTCGCACCCCAAAATCTTCCAAATTTTTGCGCCTTTTCGAAATACGGCTCATACATGCAATATCGGGAAAAGTGTTCAACACAAAAGTTGTAGATATCGACGAGATCTACAACTTTCGTGTTGATCACTTTTCCTAAAAATGCATGTACAAGGCGTACTTTGAAAATATGTATAGATTTTGCGCTTTTTCGAAATACGTCTTCTACATGCAATTTCAGGAAAAGTGTTCAACACTAAAGTTGTAGATCTCGTCGATATCTACAACTTTCGTGTTGAACACTTTTGCTGAAATTGCATGTACAAGGCGTATTTCAAGAAGACACGAAAAATTGAGAGATTTTGGGGTGCGACTAGCCAATTTCGGGTTGCGGTTAACAATCACCTTATTAATTAGCTTAAAGAGGATAGAAATGTCAAAGGAATCATTAATGCTTCATTTGTTTCGGCGGTGGCGTATTGATCCGGCGGGTGGAAACGGAGTGTTCGAAACGGAGGGGGAGGTGGCTGCTCCAAACGGAGCTTTTTGGGGCGTTTCTCAAGGCGGGCGGGCGGGTGGAAACGAAGCAAATGCCGCCGGAGATTCATTTGTTTACCCGCCATCTGGCGGCGTTTGCCCAAAACCGAACTTCGAAACGCCCAAACAAATAGAGCCTAAATCTTTCGAAACAACAATAAAATACAATACATGACTAAAGTAGTTGTTGGAAAAAGACAAATCCACCGACCAATGTCTCCCGTGCCGGTCACTAGTGTGTGTGAGAGAAATTCACACATTATATAATTATAATAGAAATTGCATCTAATATTTAGAATAATGTATAATTCATTCCATCTCAATCTTCAATAATGTTTCTTGTCATATTTTCTATATTATCTATATAATTCAGAAACTGCTCTAAAAAGACATTATTTTTTCCTGGAGATCTCGTAGACATAGCTGAGGATGACCACGGCCACAGAGACGGCAACCCCAACTGCGGCCTGCGCTAGTAACGTGCTTGTGCTCACATCACATTTTGCGCCCTTGGAAATTGATGGGGGCACGAATCCGAGTTCCGAAAGTTTTTTGTGTGATTCAGCATAATCCCTGAAAAAAGCCTCTTCATCCTACAAAAGCAATGAACAAGGATAAATTTTAAATTACAATATTGAATTTGACAAATACAGTTCTCCATTTAGGTTAATTTTTGACTCTATAATATTGCTTCAAGAGTATAATGTTATGGGTCTCACGCCCTCAGTTACCTGATAATTATATTATTATGAGTCTTTAGACATTAAGTCTGAGTATATGAGTCGAGTTATATTGAGTCGAGTTGCATGAGTATCAAATCAAAACATAGTTAAGAGTTATTTACGTATCTCTTAAGTTGAGGTTATTTACACTTATGACATCCTGAGTCTTATATATAGAGAGACCCTTGGGCCATATATGAGGTATCAAAGAATTAAATAAAAAAAATCTTGTTTTCTCTCTATTTCTCTAACTCTTCTCTTTCACTCTCAAGTCTTCTATTCCCAACCTCTAGTTCTGCTTCTCCTTTTCATCCTCATTCTAGGATTATCCCCCTTATATCTCCCCTCCGCTGATCCCGACAAACCCCCAAAAAATAAGCATATAACATAAATTGCGTTCAAGTGGGATATTAACGAGAGAAATAAATATTCAATACAAATGAGTCTGTTAAAGTGAATGCAAAACAAATCTATGAAGAATAAAGGACGGATTTGACGTGTCATCGATCACAACCGTCCAATAAGGATTATTAAGATTCCTGCTCTAATGATCCTGTCATGCACTCGTAGGACGAAACACTATCACCAGATTGCAAGTAGCATAAAGAGGCGGTTGTAAATCGCCGTTAATATCAATGGTTCAACATGCAATAGGAATGATTATATTAGAAAACTGATGAAGCAAATTTCATTGAAGAAAACTGAAAAAGATTGGGGGCTTATTTGGTTTCTTGCAGATAGAAATGATATTTTACAGAATGATGATTTTGTTTCGTCCATTTTATGCGAGAAAATGAAGAAAAAAATCATCTTCGAGAGAGTTGTGAGCGGATTTGATAAGATTTTTAATTTCCAGCAATCAGACGAGTCCTTGGGTTACTTGAGACTTGAGAGTGCAGAATGAAGAGTCAAAAATAAACCGGACAAAATTAGAGCATTCCAAAGATTTGAAAAGAGAGAATAAACGCATACTCACATGGATAAAAAATAGTTCAAAATGATTTTCATAGATCAGGTTTAACTCAACCGATCATACAAAGTTTCGACACAAATAATTCGTATTATTAATTACTCAAATCTCTTCTCAAAGTTTGCAAAATTACAAGTTGCACCTCTCTATCTTTAAAAATTACATAAATCTCCCCTGCAAGGTCTATTTCCAAGTTAAACAAATATTTAAAGGATCCTCTACTTGACCTTCCTTGTAAGTTTGTAAAATTTACAAGTTGCACTCTTATCTTTTGAAAATACAAAAACTCTCTTATAAGGGAGGTATTTTTGTGCATGCATATTTGGAAATGTAGACTTATATGAGAGATTTTTGTAATTTTAAATGATAGTGGCGTGAATTCTGCAACTATATTAACTCTAAAAAAAATTGAGTTTAAAAAAATATTTAAATTCAAAAAAAAATTGGAAGACATGAAAATAATAAAGCATGCATGATGCAAAATTACCTTTGCATAGAGCTCAACGTAGGGACGGAAAGCTGGATCTTCAACCAAGGCCTTGTCTGTGGGGAGCTTCAGAAGCCCCGAGGAATCTCCTTTCAACAGCTCACTGGTAGAATTACAGGGACGAAACATTCGTCAATTAGTCATTCTGCTGCTATCCTCAAATGAAGTTTTAAAAGATTTCTTACATAAAATAGAAATTGTCGAATTTGAGAGGCTCTTTCGTCCACGCGCCATCAAATCCCGATCTCTCGCTACGAGCTTTTCCCTATAATGCATAAAACAAAATTGACTTTACTTTTACTAATGCTGGAATCTTTGGAGAAGTTTCTAATAATGGATTAGCTGTGATGATGTTACCAGAGTGTGGGCGCCGGATAGGACGACTATATCCTTGTCCGAAAGACCCATGCGGTAAAATATGTCCCTCAAATGTTTTGAACCTGAAAACAAAAAAGAAAATGGCAATGTTGAATGTGTGGAGTGCACATGGCGAATATATGCATGAGTCAATATGATATCGAAGACTTTCAGAAACAGATTGATAATCACACACGCGCACACACACACATAATGTACCGGATGCGGGCACCGTATGATGGCAGAAGTACACCATCTGAGTCATCTGACAGGAGGTTGCGGGACTTCACGGTCATCACACAGTATTCCACCCTACACAATGTCAACACCGATAGTACCTTTGGCTGTCGGACAATCTCCTACTAGTCTAGAAAGTTACTAATATAATTGTTGTTATCAAGGCTTAGAAAACCGGACCGGGCATCGAACCGACAGAGGGAAAGATTCAAGCTTCAACCGGAATCGAACCGTTATATATATAGATATATAGAAATAATTACCCAAACCTCCCCTGCAAATTAGCATAATTAGTGACAGAGCACGGGCCTCTTATTTTCGAAATTACAAAAAACTCGTGCCCTTAAGTTTTCGACAGTTACCTAGTCGCGGCAGCGGGCTTCTCTGATCTTTTCATTTCATTGCATCTATGAAGAAAAATACCCCGGCATGGACACTGTACATCGAGGGGGGTGTTTTTGTGCATGAATCGCGCCTTATGAAATTAAAACTAATATAATCTGTCTGAAAGTTTTTGTATATTTCGAAAATAAGAGAGGTGCTGTCAGTAATATTAGCAAAGTTAGAGGGGAGGTCCCGGTAAATGACACTATATATATATATATATATATATCTATATATATATATATTTATAAATATTTAGCCACACACCCTTCCAGGGGCTACGCCAGTACTCGAAGCTCTCGGGCGTCCTTCAGCCACATCCAGGAGAGCTTCGCCCGCCGTCCGCACGGGCTCTCACTCGTGCTTGATGCTTCGCCGACGGCCTTCGGTCGCATAGAAGCGGGCCCCGCTTCCACGTAGTTCACCGGCTAGGCGCCGCAACTAGGACTGATATCGAGTCGAACCCGTTGGTGGGTAATTTGGCTCGGCTCGAAATCGAAATTTTCGCCTCCGAACTCGGCTCGAAATAGGACTCAAAATCGAAATTGATTTCGGGTCGAGCCGGCTTGGGGCACGGCAAAAAAAAACTCGGGGGGGGGGGGGGGGGGGGGGGAGTCGGCTCGAAATCGGAATTGAGTCGGCTCGAAATCGAATCAGGTCGGCTCGAAATCGAATGAAGTCGGCTCAAAATTGAGCAATTTTTCGTTGGGTAAATTCCTAATTTGCAGTCCAGAATCTGAAATTCGACAACATCCGATGGCCCAAATTGTTTGCAAATGAAACATTTTTAAAGTCTTCATTCTGGTTATTTGCAGTTTAACACCATTTTGTTATTTCTTTTTGAAAATAGAATATATTAACAAATACATAATTTTTTAATTACACACACACGAGCTTCTTCGCACGCCTTTGATTTGAATCATATTTCGAAGTGATCTCAGGGCTGCCTTCGACCACATCCAGGAGGGTTCTCCCGCCTCCGCAAATCAGGCTTCGAGTCCGTAAATTGAATGCTCCGGGCGGCCTTCAAATTGAGTCGAATCAATTTTAGAAGCGGGCAATTCCGATTCGACTCAATTTTCGTAACGATTTTCGAACGACTTTCGAGTTTTGAATAATATGATCGGCCCTAGCCGCAACCGCCACTCGCGGCCCCCCACGGAGCATGTATGAAAAATCAAACAATCATAGGGATTCGGGGGGCCGCGAGTGGCGGTTGCGGCGCCGAGCCGGTGAACTACGTGGAAGCGGGGCCCGCTTCTATGCGGCCGAAAGCCGCCCGAAGCATCAAGCCGCGAAACCCGCCCGAAGCATCAAGCACGGGCGAAACCCGCCCGAAGCATCAAGCACGGGCGAAACCCGCCCGAAGCATCAAGCACGGGCGAAGCCCGCCTGGATGCGGTCCGAAGGCCGCCCGAGAGCTTCGAGCACGGGCGTAGCCCGTGTGAAGAAGCTCGTATTTATATAATAATGTAAATATAATATAAATAATATAAATAAATAAATATAAATATAAATAATAGAAATAATAACTTAGGACTTAGGTTCATTAAAGCGGGGAGGAGGGGGAGGGGTGCACAGGAAGAGGAGGAGGGGTGCATGGGAAGAGGAGGGCAGGACCAACTGCCGGACGCGGGCGGCAGGGTTTGCTGGAGGTGAACCGGCATGGGCCACCGCCGGCGGTAGCCCTGCCGATTCGCCTCCAACCTACCCCCGCCGGTGTCGCCGGCATCCGGCGACCCCGGCGGTGGGGTCCGGTGAGGCAACCGCTGTCGCCTCCGCCGGCGGAGGTTGGCTGAAATCAACCAGCGGCTCACGGGCAGGGCCACCGCCGACGGTGGCCCTGCCGGTTAGCCTCCGGCCTACCCCCGCCAGGTGTCGCCAGGCGTTCCGGCGACCCCAGGCGGTGCGGTCCGGTGAGGCAGCCGCCGCCTCCTCCGGCGGCGGTAGGCTGAAATCAAAATTTTTTTTATATAAAATGGCGGAGCTAGAGAGGGTGGGTGGGGGGGGGGGTGGTAAAATAGAAAATCCAAAAATAATGGACATGTACAGTAGAAATCCAGAGTTTCCGTTTATATTAGTATGACATAGATAGATATATTAGAAAAAAATAATTAACATTATATTAAAAAATTGCGTATAAATTGGTCTTTTATTTTTATTATATAGTGTTACAAATAAAAAAAAATGTTATCTATTATCACTATATTCTTGTACTTTTAAGGCTTCGTTTGGCACCAACGTTTTTGCTCTGATGGAGTTTGGACAAAAAAGCCCCCGTAATAGAATGAATGTTTGACATGACAACGATTAAGACCACACTCAAGAAAATAAAACTAGTTCACTTTTGAACATAAAATTGGATGAAGTTTCTTAGATAAGATCGGGTGTTTAAGAACGACGTTCATAACCACCGCGTTCATGACCGCCACCGCCGTGTCAAACAGAGTCTAAATTTTATTTGAAGGATAGAATGTAAACTTTAATTTTTAAAAGATAATTTAATATATTAATATAATAATATATCTAAAAAATATATTTAAAATTATATTTATATAGATATGTGTTTTGAAAACCAAACCGGACCGGCCGGTTACGGTATAAGGACCGCCCCATTCAGGAACCACCCGAAAACCGGGGAACCGGGCGGGTAACGGGAACCGTGGCCGGTTCCCCGTAACCGGGCGGGTCACCTAAATACGGGACCTACGCAAAATTAAAATTTTAAGTGGGATTCGATCCCAAGCCACCTGGGTAAAGACCCCCTCCATTAGATTAACTATTTTGTTGATTACTATATTATTTATATATTATATTTCTATTCAAATTATTTAGTATAAATATATAATATCAATTATTTAGTATAAATGTATTGTATCAAATTTAGTATAAATGTATTGTATCAATTGTTTAGTATAAATGTATAATATCTATTATTGTATAAATGTATAATATCATATTAAATTTAAAAGCATTATTATATCATGTAATAACCATATTACAGTTTTAAAAATATTATAATTTACATTTAAGATTTAGATTAATACATATGTGTATAGTTAATTTTTAAAGTTGTATAGTTTACTAAAATTAAAAACGTTAGATTTAAGATTTAAAAATATTATAACATGTATTTAATATTTAGGTAAATTTGAATCCAATATTTAGGTAAATTTGAATCCTAAATTTGTTAGGTTATTACGGTTCAACGCCAGTTCGACCGATTGGAACCTCTCCTTGTTCGGTTCAATCTATGGTCCGGTTCTGAAAACCTTGGATATGTGTATTAATTATATTAATTTATTTCATATATACATTAATGTTTATATGTATACAATATATTATAGACAAACAATAAAAACTAATTGGTATGGTGGTCCGTTCTTCCCTTTGTCTAGAATTGGCGTGAGTTCGAATCCCGCCAGCCTCGCATTTTGTGCTATTAAACTTTTGGGTCTTGGCCCGCCCGATTACTTAAAACCGCCCCTGATTTCCGCCCCACTGGTCCGCCCGTCCGGTTCTGCAATTCTTGAGCGATCCGCGGATGAGGCGGGTTTCTTACCTGGACTGGACCAGATGTTTGTCTGGACCGCGGTCCGACCGGTCGGACCGGCCGGTCCGATACGGTCCGGTTTTCAAAAGCTTGGTTATTATAACTATTTATTATTTAATTTAAATTATTATTTTCTATATTTCTATACTCTTTTTTAAAATGAATGAGGGGCAAAATGAGAAATGATAAAGTATGACACCAAATCCATCAAGGTGAATTTTTCATGAGCATAGTATAGATAAAGTATGACACCATGAAAAATATGAGAGAGAGAGAGATGCAAGACATGAGTACAAAGCTGCAGACTCTTTCAAAATTTCATGCAACTATAATTTCTCTCATTTAGCCTCCTCTCTCATCTCCTTCCTCCAAGCCTGATCCAGGAGGATCGGAGCCCAAAATGGGCATTGGACATGCAAGCAATTCTTACCTACATGCACAAGGCATCTTTGTCTGCGTACAAATTCCCTCCGCCCATCTATCTGCGGAGCCTCTTAAATAATTTGAAGATATATGTGAATATTGCGTGTGTATAGAGATGCCCTCTGATGCTAATCACATGTGTTCTGGACTGTCAATGGGTCTGTCTAGCCGAGATTTGATAACCAACTAAAGAAGAAAACAAGGAGATCGGACCCAGGCTAGAATATGATTTTAGTAAATCATACACACGGTGGCAACGAAGGATTCATATAGCTGACCCCACTATAGTGGGATAAAGGCTTGAGTGTTGCTATTGTTGTATACACAGGAAGAAAGAGAGATTTGTGGGACTAATTCCACAACAAAATATCCTCTCCTGAACCCAAATTTCCTGAGTATATTATTCATGGGGCATCTCCTAGTTATAAGACCTAAAATGCGTGGATAAAGTTGTGTCATAATACTTATTTTGTATTTGGGACAAGATGGTTGAAAACCATGGACAATCTAGGGAAGATAATGTTTCAAATGTAGAAGAGGATAAAACAACTACTCAGGTCAGCCATCCACATTAAATTCAGGCCCAACTAAAAGTAGGCTCAGAAACAGAAAGGATATTTAATGAATTTATAGCCACACAGCTGATGACTAAGCCATACATCCATCGAGACAATCAAAGCATCGCCCCGTTAACTAGCATGATGGAAATCGTGATAAGGATTGATGAAGTATTAGATTGTAGACTCTCACCTGCCAAATTTTCTTTTAAAAATTGACCAAAGTCGACATGTGTTATGGATACTGTCCCGCCCCAGATCACAAGGGCTCGAGGACCTGGAGCACTCATCAAGTGGGCCAGGGAAGTCGACGAGGCCCCGAAGTACACGCCAAGTCCCCCAAGATCACCGCCAAAATCTAGAAGAACTCGTGCAAGCGAGGTTACTCGGTGAAAGTCACGTCAGCAGTAACAACAACAAGAGACTGGCGGTGCCGGCGAGTGCCCGAGACACATTTAATGTAGGTAGGCCATAAACTTGCCTTAGCGCAATTTCTAGCCCACTTGGGAGCTCAAGCAAGCTACCCACCAGGCAGGCCTAAGATCTATAAATAGCCGTAGTTGTAAGGGGAGTGATCCCAATTTTGAGCTCTCTCTACCAATCATATACCCCCTGGCCTAGCCTTTTATTGATTTTCGTAGGGGGGTATTTACACTCAAGGGTTAATTGAGGGACCTCGGTTGTGACAACAACCACTCACTTTAATACTCTCTCTCGCTCGCTCGCTCTCTTTCTCTGAACAATAACGAGGCGTGCAGTGGAAAAACAAAGAAAAGCAGGTCCAACGAAAAACTATAAAGCTAGCCGAGCTAATTCAATACTTTGTGGATGAGCAGAGGACACAAGAAAATAACCTTTCTGAGAAAAGGAGCAAAAAATGGCTTGCTCTAATACCAACTTGAGAAGTGGAGAGAATATTATTTTCCCAAAATCAACTATAAGGTAATACATGACACTTCTATATAAACATAAAACCACAAACTATTATTATTTTCCCGCTCCCTCTCTCCATTTTCTCAGAATTTTGATCTGAATCAATATGAGTTAGGTCTCTCACATTCTTCTCTTTCCAGAGTAAGAAGATCTATTAAAGAGAGTTGTATGCTAGACAACTTTGAGAGAGGGATAGGGATTTGGTGCCAAAGCAACCGGCTGCGACACAGGCCGTGGTGCCAAATTGATACATAATTCAGACAGGCATGAAGTTATTAAAGGTGCAAGGCGCACCAATGCACAAAGGAGTCTTGGAGCCTAGGACAAGTCTCAAGGCGCAAGTGCACGCCTGACGAAGGCAAGACACAACCACATCCATTTTAAATAATCAGCATCAAACATCATTTCAGCTTCTCAATCAAATTCATCTAGTCTACTAATTAATCATTAATTACTATCATTTATATCTCTTTTAAAATAAAATCAATGTGGTCACTTATATCATATATAACGCTCAACGCACAATTATCCTTCACAAACACTAAATTAATAAAAAATTATTGAGTTATTGCATTTTTTTTGAAGAAATAAATTTAGAACAAAAATTTCACTCAGATGCGCCTTTTTTATTCTAAAAGCGCAAATAAGGCGCACAGAGGGATATTAATACCTCTTGGGTGGTAGTGTGGCGGATTATCAAGATTTTCAAGGTCTAAAAATGTTTCTCTCCTCTTCCTCTCAAACCCCGACCCGGCCTTAGTTTTCTCTTCTTCTCTTAATGAATGGGTGGATGCTCATATCTCTCTTCCCATTCTTAACATTTCGTATCAGAGCAACACATTAAAGATTTGATCCCCTACTTAAGAAGGATAAAGGGAAAAAACATGGTGACCCGTTTGCAGGAAGAGCCTGCCAGGCTTGCAACCCTAGAGGAGAACTACACCAGACATTCAGACACGGGGGGGGGGGGGGGGGGGGATACGGCGGCTGCCATTTTCTCTCCTCTTCCTCTCAAACCTTAGAATCTCTCTTCCCATTCTTAACATTTCGAGAAATTGAGGGATTCAGAGAAACGATTGAAAGAACGACTGGATGCTCGCATGGAGGAAATCAAGAGCTTGTTGTCGCAAAGTATCAAGGGTATATCGGTGGCCACGGAGGAAGCCAGTGCTCAACAACGATCGTTCTCAACATCGAACGGTAACGTCGACCTGATCGACCTCACGGGAGGCGTCGACTGGGCTGGAACCTTCACTCGAGGGTTCGTCGTAGACGGAGGGAGAGCAGAAGGATCCAGGCGATACCCAGGCACCCGGCAGGGGTCGGCGCCTCTCAAGATGGCGTAAATGGCGCGTACAACGACGATTTCCGTTATCATGTGGAAGACGCCCGCGTGTGTGGATTCGACGGAGAGCGGGAGGGATTCCAGGGGGACGACGCCCCGACCAAACGGGATTTCTCCCACGAGATGGGCTCCTTCCTAATCCTAGACGGATGGCATGAGCCTGCAACAACCGAGGGGGCAGCGATTGGGAGTAAAGGCCACCCCCAGCAAAAGTACAGACTGGTATTCCGTTCGGGGAGGGAGGTACCCGAGGTTGGATTGACGACTGATCGACCGAACTTTGGCAAGAGTATGGAAGACTCGGCAACAATATCTGAGAGCCTACATGCAGCCTAAGATGACTCACATGAATTATCCTAAGTTCAAAGGAGGAGACGCCTAGAATGGATCCAAAAGGCAGAGTTGTTCCACAGTTACCCGGGGATCCCAGAAGAGCAGTGGGTGCAGTTGGCCTCATTTCACCTTGAAGATGACGCATTTCAGTGGACCCAGTGATTTCTCCGCAGACGCAAATACAATCCTTGGGTCGAGTTCGTTGACGGATTTGCAACCCGTTTTGGACCACTGGAATATGAAGACATTGAAGCCCTGCTCCAAAAACTGGGACACAAAGGGATAGTTATGGAATACCGCACAGAGTTTGAAAGGCTTGCGAATAGGGTGCAGTGGGAGGAGAAAACATTCCTGAGTTGCTTTGTCTCCGGATTGAAGGAGCATATCAGGGACGAGGTGCATGCTTATATGTCGCACAACATGACCCAAGCAATCATCCTGGCTCGAATTCTGGAGGAACGATTCGTCCGACAAAGATCAGGAGTGGGGAATACGAAGAACACTCCAAATCCTTTGGCAAGCAGGAAGGAACAAGTGGTGATCGGAAAGGCAACTGTAAAAAAAATTGGCATGGCAAGAGCTACAGGAAAGGAAGGAGAAGGGATTCAACTGTGACGAAAATTTCCCAGAGCATAAAGGCCAGATGATCAAGGTGTACATTTTGAGGGAAAAAGGCAAGGAAGAGATGTCAAAGGAATGAGGAGAGCAGGGGGGGGGCATCCTAGACATAACCAAGTTCAGGGTATTTGTTGGGTATATTGTCCACAATATACCTGATTTGAATAAGTCCTCCAAATAATGATAAGAACAGTTTGTATTTAATGCAAATATGTCGCGAATTGTGTAGGCTTTATTTAACACATGTTCAGTCAACTCCAACAAGACAGAAGATCAGTATAGACCATAAATGAACATGAATATAACTCTGAAATGGTTTAAGTGATGTATTATGAAGTTCAGAACTACAACGTCTTGATGAGTAAAGATGACTCAACGATACTGTTGTGTAAGAAGACGACACAACGATACCGTCTTGTTAGCTTCAGAGAAGCATATTTTTTACACCAAGTACAATACCGTTTTGTGAGAAGTATTCACAAAACGATATCGTTTTTATAGGAAGTTCACCATCTAGTTGTCCAGAAAGGCGGGATCGCAAGTCAATGGAGACGCAAAAAGCATATATCACATCACTCCCGTTTGAAAAGTACTTTGACGTGTAGTGTTCGATGTTTCGACTGTTGGAGAAGACACAGATATAAAAGCCAAGCAAGGGGTTCATCAACCCTAGGGCAAGAGAAGCTAACAAACTCTTAGAAGCAGCAAAGGGCAAGACAAGCTAACAGAAAAGATCTCTGTGATCATTTGCAAGTGTTGCAAGTTAGCTCTCAAGCAATACAACAGGAAACACATCTTCCTACTGTAGAAGGAGAAGTAATTTGTACATTTCTTCAAACAAGCAGAACATCACTGAACCTGATTTCAAGTTAAAGACAACTCTGTTCAGTTGCTGATTAGGAAGAAAGCTTTCATCCAAGAAAGTGAAAACTCAAGTTTAAAGTAATATCATTTTGAGTCCATTTTTGCAAACATTTTATAATTCACTGATGTGTAATATCCATTTGGATCTGAGTGTAGGGCTCAGGGTTAAGCTTGAGGCAGGATCTTTTATAGATCTGAGGTAGGATTCAAAGAGTGAATCTGAGGTAGGAGTCCAGTTGAGTCTCTGAGTTGTAAGAGTACTTGTGCTCTGAGATAGGGGTTGTGTACAGCCTAAGGTAGGACTTTGTTGAAGTCTGAGGTAGGGTCTTGCTGAAGATCTGAGGTAAAATTATGAGAAATCTGGGTTGTATGATCTTGGATTTGAGAAGCTGGAGGAGTTTGCTGAGTCTAGCACACTGCTAGATAGGTGGTGAGGGAAACTGGATGTACTCATACTCTGGAAAACCACTATAAATCCATGTGTTGTCGGTGTTGTGCCTTGCTCTTTACTTTCTGTGATAAAATAACTTAAAACTTTCAAAAGGCCAAAAACAGTAAAACACATATTCACCCCCTAGGTGTTTAGACTACCTCATATTCTTTTAAGTGGTATTAGAGAGAGGTTAGTTCAAAAAGACTTAACAGTCTGACCAAGTTCCTAAAGAGGTAGATAATCTATACACCATGACTTCTGGTGAAGGCTGCAAAGAGCTTAGTTTCATGAAACTTCTTATATGCAGAAAAGAAAACCTTGGCATCTGGAAGCAGCGAGCCAAATTATTTATAAAAGCTTCAGATCCAAGGATATACATCACAGTTGATGAGATGTCATTCATCCTTATGAAAGTCTCCTCTATAAATATAAATCTGCAAGTAGCCAAACTATATACTGAAATGACTAAAGAGGAAGTTGTTCAGGCCATCATGGACATGAGGGCCAAGAACATTATAGTGAGTGTCATTGATGACTCCACCTTCCAGAATCTTATCCACTGTCAAACTGCCAAGAAGATGTGAGAGACACTGATTCTGTGCATGGAAGGTACTAAAGAGGTTAAGGATGACAAAAAATCTCTATTGAACAAGGAATATGAGGCATTCAAGCGAGGGAAGAAGGATTCCATTGTTGAATGTTATGAGAAATTCTTTAAAATTATCAATGAGCTGAAGACATATGTGTAGAAAGGAGAATGGAAATGGAAAGTGCAATCTTATTCTTCCACAAAGGGGCTTTATATAGGAACTACAACATGACTCACAACACCGATAGGCGGTGTGGGACTAAACATAATAATACTAAAATATTAATATCTCTAACACTCCCCCTCAAGCTGAAGGGGAAGCCAACAGCTTGGACACAACATAAAATAGAGGGTAAAAGAAGGAAGGCAGCGTGGGACAAAGCAACAGCCACTGAGGCCCAACCGCGTGTCACCGGGGATACTTCAACCGGGCAAGAGCCACACGACGTTGGTCCGCAAACCGACCATGACAACGCTGGATACACTCGGAGCGGAAACAAGATCAACCACGCAAGACCAAACCAACCCTACCAAATCCAGAGAAAACGACGAGGAGACACAAACAACATATGAAATCAACATAGGGGCCATGTGTGACTAAGGCAGGAGTCGGGAAAGAAGTATCCGAGTCGCCATGATCACAAACACTCCCCCTCACGTGGATCATGTGCAAGAAGACATAGGTTATACCTAGGGGCCGGGTGTGACTCAGGCAAGAGTCGGGAAAGAAGCATCCGAGTCGCCGATATCACAAACACTCCCCCTCACGTGGAATACGTGCATGAAGGTATAGACTACGCCTAGGGGCCGTGACGTACACTCCCCCTCACGTAGATCACGTGCAAGAAGGCGGAAATCATAAAGACGCAACACAAAAAACACAAACAACAACTTAAAAAAAATTAAATTTTAAACCCTAGGGGCCGGGCTGGATCTGAAGAAGAAGGAAGCATCCGTCGGTACGAAGGAGCAGCACGGCAGCAGCGGAGGAGAAGCACGGCTCGCAGAGCAGCCGGAGAAGAAGCAGCTGCGGCAACAGCAGGCCGGAGAAGATGAGCACTGGCAGGCAGAGCATCTGGAGAAGAAGAAGTAGCCGGAGAAGAAGCAGCTGGAGAAGAAGTAGCCGGAGAAGTAGTCGGAGAAGAAGAAGGAGCCGCCGGTGAAGAAGAGCAGCGGCAGAGCCGGAGGAGAAGCAGAGGCTGAAGGGTCGTCGATGTCGCAGAAGAAGCAGAGAGCCGACGGGAGAAGCAGAACCGTCGACAATGGACAGAAGCAGAGCCGTCGGCATCCTCGGGAGAAGCAGCGACAGGGGAGACCATCGTTGTTGCAGAGGAAGCAGCCCAGGGCGGCGACGATGCAGAGGAGAGCCGACGAAGCCGTCGGGATCGTCGTCAAGGAGCAGCGTCGGTGTCGTCGATGGCGCACAGGAAGCCGAGCAGCGGCGTCGGTGAGCGGCAGAAACGGCAGGAGTCGTGGAATCGGGGCCGCTCCTGTCGACGGATTTAGCGGTCGACTCCGTCGACAGGAGCGGCGGGCGTGAGCCCTAGCAGGGAGCGTGAGAAGAAATCACGGGGCGGGTGCGGGCGGGATTTAGGTCGGGACGGGAGCTCGGGAAACAGTTAGCTGGGAAAAATTTTTTTAGGTCTCAGAATATTAGGCTCTGATACCATGTAGAAAGGAGAATGGAAATGGAAAGTGCAATCTTATTCTTCCACAAAGGGGCTTTATATATGAACTACAATATGACTCACAACACCGATAGGCGGTGTGGGACTAAACATAATAATACTAAAATATTAATATCTCTAACAATATGGATAGAGTCTTTACTGACTATGAGCTGAATGATAAATTTCTGAGATCCCTAACCAGAGAATGAGACAACAAGATCTGTGTCATCAGGGAGATGGGGAATCTGGCTAACATACCTCCCTACACTCTATTTGGAAAGTTGTTATCTTATGAGAAGCAGCTTAATGTAAGAAAAAAGGAGGATATTCTTGTCAGATCTCACTCTAAGGAGAAGTTAGTAGCTCGAGGCTGAAAGCACAAGGAGAAGCAAGGAGATGATTCCTTCTCCAAGAAGGGTTATTGAATCAAAGACCTCTGAGCCAAGCACCTCTGAAGCTGAGCTGACTGATGGAGAATTTGCAGCATTCTCCAAACAATTTAAGAGGAAGATGTCCAGGAGGAAGCAGCAAAAGAACAAACCATCTTTCTCCTCCTGCTCCAGAAAGGAATACACCTCTCCAAACATATACAAGAAGGATCCCAAAGGGGTCAGGTATGCATCAAAACAAAACAAACATATTTCTGACATAATATGATATTGCTGCAACAAGTCTGGCATGTCATTGATGACTGCCCAGTCAAGAGAAAAGAAAGACATGTTGCAGGTGATAAGAAGCATCATAAAGGAAAGAAAGCTGAGAAGACCTTCTTAGCAAAGAAGGAAAAGAGCTGGAGTGATAGTGACTCTGACTTACCTGAGTCAGAAGAAGAAGCCTACATAGGGCTTATGACTCTCACTAAAGAAGAGGAAATCCCTGCTGCAAGGATTGACATCATGGCTCATCTGTCACACTCTGATAGTGACAATGATGAAAAAGAAAGTTGTCGTCTTATGGCCATAACAGATGGGGATGATCAGGATGACTCCCATCCAAATGAGATAATTCTTCTAGCCCCCTCTTCCTCATCAGATTCAGAATATGAAACTGGTGCAGGATCTGATGCAGCCTCATCATCTAATGAGGAGGGTGACTCAGATTTTGAGGATGAAGTTAGTGATTTAATTGACAAATATGGTACTCTTCTGGAAGCCCTGAAGAAAAGCAAAAGACTTGCTAAAAAATAAGCTGAAGAGATTGCATCTCTCAAACTTGTAAAATCTGAATGTCTTGAGACTGCTAACCAGCTAACTCAAAAGAGAAAGGAGAACAGCAAGTTGAGAGGGATGTCAATCATTCATCTTGTCAGTAAATTGAGAGAGAATGCTTGTAGCAAAGTTTTCCAAGCCGCGAACTGAGATGTATATCTTTGATAGTTTCTCTGCTCCATTCAGAGGTGGAGTAGGTTACAATAGAAAGACAACAACAACCAGGAATAAAAGAAAAGGAAAAGAAGAAGTGCAGCAAACCACCTTTCAAATGGTGTTGCTTCCATCCAACAATTATGACTATGACAACATGTATGTCACTGAAAAAATGGATGTTCCTCTAGTAAGGTCAGCAATGCTCGTTACTATAGAGGAAGAAAGGATATGGGGTTGAGTGCACTAAAGGCTCCCCATGAGGAAATACAGAAGGGTCCTTTTGTATTTGGTACTCCTGCTTCAACACTCAAGGGCAAGGAAGTGGTCACCCACCAAAGGCCCCTTCCTAAGAGGAAGCATGAGGCTAACAAACCAATATTTGTGGCCAACAAAAAAATATCGTCTTGTAGGCCACCTACCACCATGCACACAGCCACATGCTTACTGAGAGAAACCTAAAAATGTCAAGGCCTTCAATTCTGAACTAGATCAATCACATACTCCTTCCACTCCCAAGATAGTTCAGAAAAGAATGTACAAAATCTATGAGTGTTGAGCATGTGGTAAGGTAAGTCATTTTGTTGTGGGTTGTTGGTACAATCTAACAGTGCTTAATGCAAAGAGAGGTTTTTCAGCAGCTGTTTCTATTGTTAGAAAATCAATTTCAAATGCTAACAAGAACCAAGGACTCAAGATTGGTTGGGTTCAAAAGGTCAATATTTTAAATATCGGATGTCGGCGACATATCAGATTGAGTTTTAAAATGTCGGAAGTCGGAGACATGTCGAGGATATTTTAAAATATCGGATTTTCATGTCTTATAAATAAAATTTTTATTTTATGTATCTAACTATAATTATATGTTATAAAAATAGAATAACAATATAACAAATAAACAAAAAATAAGTCATTTATATTGCGAAATAAAATTGAATAGTAAGTCCAATATAGTGAACAATCTGATACAAACATGCTGAAAATAATAAGTCCAATATAACGATAACTCATCAAATAGTGGGTTGACCAAGACAATGAAGAGCTAGGTGTCGGATGCGTTTTGACGGCGATCCAATGTGGAACCGGCGACGTGGAAATGACGTAGATGGCTGACCTCAGCGATGGATAGTGGATTCAGACAGTAAATAGGTAGATTTGGCCACGTAGGGGGAGATCCGGGCGGGGAAGGGTAGATTCGACAATAATAGATCGGATCCGGGCTGAAAATTTTCATATCTGGACTAATTCGGAAGGGGAAGGACGATGGATGGTGGTTCCACGTATGGGGGGCTAGCGGCTAGGGTTATGGTGCTGGATGGGAAAGGCAGTGGTTGTAGACGGCAGGAAGCGGGTTGGTGGTGCTGCTGGAAGGAGGAGGATTGGAGGTGATGTATAGAATAGGGGGTGGCGGCGGCTTGATGGATGGGGAATATGAGGCCGGCGGTGGAGGGACTTGTAGGGGAGATGCAGGTGAAGGTGGCACGAGGCGGGGCGAAGAAACTATATGGTAGGAATAGTAAATTTCATTAATCAACAATAGAAGTGAATAGGAAATGGAATTTTGGACAACCAAATGTGGTTGGATTTTGGGGGGGGGGGGGGGGGGTTGGGTTGAGGGTGGTGGCAAGGAGTTTTGGAGGGGGAGGAAGTGGGCTAGGGTTAGGGGAAGGTTTGGGGAGGAAGATACCAACCTAAGAGTCGTCACCTAGGGTTCCATGGAGTCAGCACTGTGATGGGAACGCGGGAATCCGAAAATACAAGTCTCCAAATTCCGCAATACCAATAATCAACCCCTACATGATCTATTTATAATAAAAGGAGGCTAGGGCATCTCACCATCGACAGCTATAATTGGTTGGAGGCGTGGTCACCCAAATACATCAAAACAAATGCAAATATAATAAACTAATATATGAAATTGATTCGCAACGCGAATCCCGACGCATCCGCAGAGTCCGATCATCGATCTGGGCACGTCATATATGGACAATCACCAATCAGCCCCGAACAGGCCCAAAACTCGTCCTCCACTGCAGGTCCTCCCCTCTGCTCCGCATCATGAATACTCTTCCTCATCAAGTTGGTGAACTAGCATCTCTTTCACCCTTTTCAAATATCATTTGTCATGAACAAGCTCTGCTTGAGTTTAAAGTGCCTCATCCGCCTCAGTTCACAAGAAAAGGAAATCCAGCTTGTCACTTACAAGATTTTGAGTCTGCCATAATTCTACGAGCCACATCTGATAGTATCCACTGCAAGCTATTATCCATGACCCTTAATGGGAAAGCTGGGGATTGGTTTTACTGTTTACCACCCCATCCATCAACTCTTTTGCAAACTTTTGAAGGAGACTTTTGATGTGTTTTGCCACCTCGAAGAAGCGAAAAAGAGGACCGTCAACACTCTTCCAAATCAAGCAAGGCGAGTTTGAGACACTTTGTGACTATATTGATAGATTCCAAGAAAATATTCTTTACATTGATGATGTTGATCAAAGCATGTATCATGTTGCTTTAATGTGCGGCCTCCAACCAAAATTGTTTAAATTTGAAGTGAACCGCAATCCACTTAAGTCTCACGGAGACCTCATTAGTAGAGCTAACAGCTTCATCGAAGTAGAGAAGGTAAACCCAGATTTAATGTCCTCTCTTTCCCAAATGAAATGTAAACATAATGAGAATTCTCTTTGTCGCTGCCCTCTTGCTGGTTAAGAGACCCATTTTCCAGAATGACTTCAAGAGTCAAATCCACTAGTATCTCAACATGAGATGTATTCTTGTCATCAGCATTCATCTACACCTCAACATCTATGACAATCAAGACAATCAGAGTCATGCACTATTAACTATGATATATCTCCACGACCTATGTCACATAACATGTCATTTACATCTACTCAGGTTCATTCTACCTAGTCATATACTCCTCGCGCATATAAGAAAAATGACTCCCAAAAGAATATACAAATTTAATTATCTCTATGAAAAAAGTTCTTCAAATTATCCAGAAGGGGCCTGATTTTACAAGACCTCCCCTCCTGCGACCTGATCATGGGAGCCGCCACAAGGACTTCTTTGGTCAATACCACATCAGTGTTGGCCATGATACGGAAAGGTGTCGAGCTTTTCAAAGACTTGTGGAGAAATTGCTAAAGGTAAGCTACGAGATGCATTGCTAAAACTGCTCGCGAGATCTTTTGGTGGTTAAATCCACCTTCTTAAAACTCTTTCAATTATCTTAGTACTTGTTTGCTTCTCAATTGTTTGCATAAATGAACATTAGATGAAAATGTTGAGGCTGTAAACACACCTTAAGTTGGTCGTCCAAATTAAATAAGATTGTAAACCCACCTTACGGTGATCGCCCCGATTAAATAAGGTTGTAAACTCACCTTACAGTGGTCGTCCCGATTAAATAAGGCTGTAAACCCACCTTACGGTGGTCTCCCCGGTTAAATAAGGTTGTAAACCCACGTTAAGTGGTTGCCCCAAATAAATAAAGTTGTAAACCCACCATAGGTGGTTGCCTCGATTAAATAAGGTTGTAAACCCACCTTACGGTGGTTGCCCCAATTAAATAAGGTCGTAAACCCACCTTACGGTGGTTGCGATGGTCGCCCTGATCCAATCTCGAGTGATGATTTGTAGTTACCTGGATCTCTGCCGACATCTGTCACGCCTCTACATCCCTTGGTATCAAGAGAGATCAAGGTGATTCATCAGCTTTGTCGTGCAATAATGCACATATCGCTAGAGGAAAAATGACCTTTCTGATTAAAGCAATGTCATTATATACATGCCCAACTAGTTATTTTAACTTTTAGCTCTTGAAGTCTCATTGTGGAATCACCAAATATGATCAAAGGCATACGGCCTCATCTCATGGAAGACTGGGGTCAAAAGAGTTGAGATTAAAAGTTTAGTATTAATATTGGTCTATTTGTATGTGAGTGGGTTTAGTTCCACATCTTGAGTCAAGTTGTAAGTGTCAATGTATTTTCTATATATTATGCCCTATATGGATGAATAAGATCACTCAAGTATTTCTCCTCTTCATTTCTACTTGGTATCAGAGCCAGGTTAGATTTGAAACCCTAAAATTTTTCTTGTGCAACCACAAGCTTCTGCCTCTCTTGTTTTTCTTTTGTTCTTGTCGACTGATCTGATAGCCATCCCGTCGAGCAATAACTCCCCCACTCTCGTCGACGAAATCACCTTTTGATTCCGCCGACGGGAGCGGTATCTGGACCCCTCGCGTCGTCTACCTCTACGCATGTTTGCGTGTCCGGTTCTGCGCTATCTTCTCCCGTGCGTTTGCTATCTTCGACGTGCTCGCTATCTTCTCTTCCCGTCGTCGACCTCTCCATGTGCTACGCAGTTTTTTCTTTTATTTTGTCGACGTGTACGCTTGCTCCCGTGCGTCCGCTGCTAGCTTCTGACCCCTATTCCCGTCGTCTATCCGGGACACTATCCTGGCCGCTGATCCGGCGACTGCTGCGCCTATTCATCTCCTCCGATTTTGACATTCGCTTCTTCTACGACCACGACCTCTGTACCTCTTCATCCTGTGGCTGCCAACGATCTGATCTGGCTTGTCATCGTCGAGGTTGGTGTTCTCTTTTGCTGATCTCCTCTCAATCTCGGCCCCTTTCGTGCTTGCCGCTGCCCCTGTCCAGTTGATGGTCGTTGTTGCAGCTCAGTGGCTTCCTCGCCTCTTCTCTTACCGACTGTTGATGGTTTGCTGCAGATGTCAGACCGTTGTTGGTCTCCACTACAGTTCCAACTGGAGATATTGTTCCCGCAGCTAGCTTCTTTTGTCGATGATGGGGATGATGGAGTGTTTTGCTATTTTTTCTTGTGTGGCTTATGTTGTTTGTACCTTGTCTTAGTGTTATGCTTATGTGCATGTGTGTTCCACGTGAGGGGGAGTGTTATTCCCGCAGCTAGCTTCTTTCATGTTATTCGCCTTAGTCCAACATGGCCTCTAGGCTTATGTCGTGTGTTGTTTGTGTCTCCCCAAGTTTTTCTTTGATGATTGGTAGGTGGTATGGTCTTTGGTGGTTGTTTTTCCCCTTTCTATCTTATCCCCGCAGTCACATAGAACTGTGTGTGAGGTGTTATCCCCGCAGTCTCGTAGATTCGTGAGGTGTTATCTCCGCGGCCCCGTAGATCCGTGCGTGTGTGGTGTTATCCCCGTGGTCTCGTGGATTCGTGTGTTTGGTTTCTTTCACGTGGGTGTACTGTGTGGGAATATCCCCGGTCACCCGTCTTGTCTCACCTTTGCCTACCACATTTACCATTTCTATTGATGTTGTAAAGCTTGAGGTTTCCCCTCCAGCTTGAGGGGGAGAGCTGAGATTAGTAGTTTAGTATTAATATTGGTCTATTAGTATGTGAGTGGGTTTAGTCCCACATCTTGAGTCAAGTTGCAAGTGTCAATGTATTTTCTATAAATTATGCCCTATATGGATGAATAAGATCGCTCAAGTATTTCTCCTCTTCATTTCTACTAAAAGTACACATCACTTTGTAATGTATATATTCAATTTGTGGAAACTATCATAGTCCACACACTTTATCTTATGCGGCCTCAATGAGCATGTCCTCATAGGACCTGTCCTCATAGGACCTGTCCTCATAGGACCTGTCCTCATAGGACCTGTCCTCATAGGACCTGTCGGACTAATTATTGATCTCTCTAGAGGAATTCATGTCACTTTATATGCTAATTATTTGTTCAGCGAAAATGCTTTAGGATATCTGAATAATATTCAATCATGATCAGCTGTCCAGAACCCTAATATTATTTTGGATTTTGATACAGTCTATTACAGATCGGTTACAACTCAACCACTGGTTATCTATTTTATTATTATATGCATTCAAGTCAAATTATGTCATGTCATGTCGCATCAAGTCAAGTCGTGTTTTAATATTTTAATGTTTTCATGTATTCACGGATGTGCTACCCGGGGGTTCTATAAATAGACCTGTAGTGTCTTGTATGAGATTATCAATGAATGAAGTCTAGTTCTTGTCTCTTGTTGTGAGATCTTGGTGGCTCTCTCCTCCAACGAGCAACCCCGCGTAGCCAGCCGCGGTTCCGGCTCCACAGTATCCCCCCACTGCCGCCAACATCTCCGCCTCCGACCACTACTCTGGCGAGTTACCGCTGTTACGGAAGTAGGCCCGTAACAACTTGGCGAGTTACCTCTCTTCCGGGGACGCCAACATTCCTCCTCCCTCGACCCCTCCTCTGCTGGCCGCAGCAGCTCCGACGCCAACATCATTCACCCCTGACGTCTTCCACCTTCCTCGGTGCCCAACATTTTTATCAAACCCGTCCGATCCTCTCGGCGTCGACAACGGTGCGTGCCGCCAACACCGCAGATGCTCCTCCCACTGGCTTTCACGACAACCTCCAACCCCGACGACAAGCCCCGCGGGACGCCTCCTCCGTCGCCAGAACCGCAGTCCTGCGCAGTCGGGACGAGACGACCCCCCCCCCCCCCCGCAGTCCATCGTCTTCTACATTCCAAAGCCGCAACAGCATCGAGCCCCTCCCCTGCATCGTCGCAGCGGACAGTGAACAGCCGTGCTTATCCCCGAACGGTCGCGCTCCATCGACACCGTCTTCCGCTTCGCCGCGACCAATCGACGCGCTCGCGCATCAGACGGCCGCCGAACCGCGCCTCTTGCGGTGCCGTTTCCATCCCCGCCGAGCCCTGCGGTTCTCGAGCCCCATCCCCGTCTCTTTCTTTCTCTCTCTCAATCTGCATGCGCTTTCCGTCTTCTTTCTGCTCGAACCGTCCCATCCAGCCCCTCATCATTTCTCCTTGAGCCCACCGACATAACAGCTCGCTGGGCTACTTTATTGATCAAGCACATCCGCCAGCCTGCTTTATTTTTCCCATTATTTTATTTCTATTTTTTTTAAACTCACTCAGCAAACCCATCCCCTATTTTTTTTCTCATCCCGTCAGCACGCCTCTCATGCCTTCAGTTCGTTACTTTTTTATCATCCTTTCAATTGTCTAGCATAATTAATTCCCCATTTTATTATAGTTTAATGAAAATATTTTTTAATTAATTAATCATTTTCTTGATTAATTGGTTATTAATAATTTCATCATATTAATATGGGGAATACCAAGTTGACTGCGGCGGATGTCGCCGCCATCCAATCGAGACTACGAGAAATGATGAGCTCCATGGACACACTCCTCCAAAATGCCGACGCACTCCTACACCACAGTAAGAATCCGACAGCCGCCTTTCTGCCGCAGCCCGTGTCCTTGCCGCTTCCACCGCCGCCTCTTTTCATGCAATCGCAATCTGCGCCGGCCGCTGGCGTGCCACCGCTCTTAGCGGTAATTGCCCTTCCGTCATCATATGTCGTAGTGGTGCCGCCCCACCTTGGGCCACCTTCGTCAGACATCATGGCCGCCTTTCCGCTAGCACTTGCTCCTCCAGCCACCGCTCTGCCGACCCCGACGGTCACCTCACCACCTACAGATCTGTGCCATCTGTCGGTCGTCGCTTCCCCGACCTACTTGTTGCTGCTGCTCCTCACCGCTCCACCGACCTTGGCAAAGCCATTTCTTTTGCCGCTCGTCTGCCCGCCGGCACCGCCGCTACTCACCGTCGCCGCCGCCGCCGTTGCTACACGATATCATGCATTGTTTTGGCGGGAGATCAAGCTACCAGATGATCCAGTCGCCACGTGGAGTTCGAGCTTGAGGGCAAGCTCGATTTCAAGGGCGGATGAGATGTTACAAATCGGTTACAACTCAACCACTGGTTATCTATTTTATTATTACATGCATTCAAGTCAAATTATGTCATGTCATGTCGCATCGAGTCAAGTCGTGTTTTAATATTTTAATGTTTTCATGTATTCACGGATGTGCCACCCGGAGGTTCTATAAATAGACCCGTAGTGTATTGTATGAGATTATCAATGAATGAAGTCTAGTTCTTGTCTCTTGTTGTGAGATCTTGGTAGCTCTCTCCTCCAACGAGCAACCCCGCCTAGGCAGCCGCAGTTCCGGCTCCACAGTATCCCCCCACTGCCCCCATCATCTCCGCCTCCGACCACTACTCTGGCGAGTTACCGCTGTTACGGAAGTAGACTCGTAACACAGTCCAGCAATATGTTATTATTCCAGATTTTTGTCCGATCTTATATATTTGTACACATATATTGTTCTGGGTTTATTAACCTCAATTAGCAGAGTATCGTTAGCAATATAATTATCTTCATCAGTGAATCAATTATTTAACAAAATTGATTTCACATCATTATTCTGGGAGTATGTAAATATGAGGTTATCAGAATGGTGTTTTCCTCTACAATAAATACGGATACTATCCAATTTTTCACATAGAGATATCTTTACACCAACATTGAAGCTATCATCCAAAAAAACTAATCGTGAATGGGTATTCACACCCATTCACATCTCCTCTATAGATAAGATATTATTTCCTATGCTCTTCAAATGTGTGTGGATAAAGCAGGTATCAATAAGTCTTCTTGGGTTACTTTTAACCTTTCTTTTATGAATGTTTATCTATACAACCTTCAAGTACAGAAAGTAAGCAAGTATCAGCAAGTTGCCTCAGGTACCTGACATCTCTCTTTATATATACATACCTAGTTTTAATATCTTTTGCAAAGATAAATCGGTGTTCACGAGTTCTCTTCAGGTACTCGCGTCTTATATTTCATATACCTAATTTTGATATATTTTACAGAGGTAAACAGGTGTTCGCGAGTTCTCTTCAGACACTCGCGTCTTATATTTCATATACTTGTTTTTTATCTCTTGAAGAGAAAAACAGGTGTTCACGAGTTCTCTTCACGTACTCGCAATTTACATTTCAAGTACTCGCGCGATATGCTTCTTTTATACCTGTTTTGACTTCTCTTTTGCAAAAATAAGTAAGTTTTTGCAAGCTCACTTCAGGTACTAGAAAGTTTCCTCAAGTACTTGTATTCTCTTTTGTATACTCTTGTTTTGTCACTTCAGAGAAAACGTGGATCGTGATATTCGTGGCTAAGCTCTATTTTTTGAATTTCTTTCAAAACTTGAAAAAATACAGGGATTATGTTTATCCCGAAATCAATCATCACCTCCTCCAAAGTGATCGCCCTGTCCGCGAGGTCAGCCCTTTAGAAGTGCTCGCGGACTCCTTTTGATGATCACTCTGTCCGAGAGGTCTCCCCTTCGGGAGTGCTCGCAGACTCATTTTTTATTGTCTCCCTGTCCGCGAGGTCTCCCCTTTGGGAGTGCTTGCAGACTCCTTTTTGGTGATCGCCCTGTCTGCGAGGTCTCCCTTTCGAGAGTGCTCGCAGACTCCTTTTTGGTGATTGTCCTGTCCGCGAGATCTTTTGGTGATCGCCCTGTCCACGAGGTATCCCCTTCGGGAGTGCTTGCGGGCTCCTTTTTGATGATCACCCTATCCGCAAGGTCTTCCCTTCGGGAGTGCTCGGGGACTCCTTTTCAGTGATTGCCCAATCCGCAAGGCCTCCCCTTTGGGAATGCTCGCAGAATCCTTTTTGGTTATCTGCTCTGTCCACGAGGTCCCCCTTCGGGATTGCTCACGGACTCCTTTTTGGTGTTCTCCCTATCTGTGAGATCTCCCCGTCGAGAGTGCTTGCGGACTCCTTTCAGTGATCGCCCTGTCCGCGCGACCACCTTTTTTAGGGCAGGTTGTAATCACAAGCTTGCCCATTCGAGAAGCCTCTGATTCCTATAAATAGTGGCCAGGTCAAGACCATAAGGAGCGGAGGCATGGAGGCATCGAGGCCAGGAGCTGCGAACTCCTTTGAAGTGACCGGTTGAGTTCAATAAGAAGACAGAGCTGACGCTACTTTTGAGGTTGCCTGAGCGGCCTAGGCGACCCCTCTTCAGCGAAGTTATCAAAGACGCAAGACGCACTGAGGCGCAAAGGGGTCATGGAGTCTATGCGCCATGACCCAAAATGGGGGGAAAGAAAATTGAGCGAATTGGGCGTCTATTGCTGCAATTGAGAGAATTGGGCGCCCAATTCGCTGAAATTGAGCGTATTGGGCGCCCAATTCGCTGAAATTGAGCGTATTGGACGCCCAATTAAGAGATTGTAAGTTACAGGTAAACACATGAATTGTTGAGGGCCCAATTAAGTGATGAACTTAACAAAGTCAGAAACATTCACTATGGAATTAGAATGCTATACAATCGAATACAATAAGTTAAATCAACTTGAAAATGCTTCAATTAAATTCAAAGAGAATAAACAAAACAACTGGAGTAGGTTACAGGTAAACACATATGAATTATCATTCAACAATGAGAACTATTAACTTCAGCTACAAACTTACATAACAAATAGAAAGTCAGGGAGATGAAATGTTGAGGGTCTGGAAGTTACTTCGACTTGTTGTAGACAGGCAGGTTGGAGAGAAGAACCACCAAGTTAACAATGTTTGGAGATGAAATGCTCTTTCACATTTGAAAACAATGATTTGAAAATAATATTAAGAGATTGTAATGTTTGACACCAAAAACAAACATAAACCACGAAGTCAGCAATCATAAACTCTAAACTAATGTACAAGAAAATAACATAACATCACGTCATCACATAGTTTTTCAATTTTTCCTCGGTCTCGTGATCTTATCATCATTAAGTATTAATTACTCATTGTCTAAATAAATTAATGTTTCATCTTCTTCACTAAAATCTTCTTCTTTTTCATTGAACTCGGCTTCTTCATCATCCTCGGCATCATCTGTACGTATTGTTGGAGTAGGTGCCCTCTTCTTAGATGTGCTCCCCTTGTCAGCTACCATCTTCCCTTTGGATAAGCGCGTGGAGTAGATGTCTTATTCTACTCCACTGACCCTAGCTACTGCACCCCAGGTCAATAAATCGCCATCAAAAACTAAATCGTCATCCTGCTCAACCTCCTCATCTTCCTCCATTCTTCCATCAATCATTCATTGTTATCGTCAATATCTTTCAGCGAGATCGGATCAATACGATCACGTGAATCATATCGCCGACGCAAGCCACGGTTGTATTTTACAAATACTAAATTATTTAGGCGTTGTTGTGCTAGTCGATTTCTTTTTTTGCTATGGATCTGCAACATAACAAATAAATAATTAATCATATAATGATATAAATTAATTTTTACATACTTGTTCAAAAAAATTCATACATGTTCAAAAAAACTCCAGTTACGCTCACATCCGGATGAACTACAACAAATTTAGTCAAATTAGCAGTATCAGCTCTATATGATTGCCACCATTCAGCTGCCCCAAAAAATAAATATCAAGAAATTAATAAATCATTCTTAGTAAATAAATTGCTTGTTTGAATTTACTAACCAGGGGACTTTATTTTCCTATGACGAACTGCAAATTGCATTCCAAATAAACCTTCAGCATTTCTATATAAACTTAGTTGCTCCATAATTTTATCTTGAATGACCGTATTTGGAATGAGCCATTGCATTGTTTGATATAAACATCTCATGACTTCTCCATCTAATGTCATTTCAGGGTTTGAATAAAAGAATTTCGGATTTAAATAATGAGTTGCCGCATGCAATGGTCGATGAATCTGATCTTCACATCTCTTGTCTATAATCTCCGAGACTTCTTTATATTTTTCCTCTTCCACATTGAAAGAGTTCATGATTGTCTCTTTCGCTCTATCCATAGCCTCATAGATATAACTCATAGCCGGTCTTTTCTCCCCATCTACCAATCTTAGTACCCGAATTAATGGTCCAAAAATCTTCAAAATGTACACAATAGTACTCCAGAAAGAGACCATGTATATAATGTTTTGTACTTGCTTACCTCCTGTTTCCTTTGCCCACTTGCTTGATATCCAGTCAAGTGAAATGAACATCTTCCTTAGATTGATTCTCTGCTTATGAATGCGCTGAAGAGCAAGAAATGAAGTCGCAAACCTAGTAGCAGCAGGTCTAACAAGCTCCACTTGTCCTGTGAAGCTCCTTAGCATGTTAACTAGTCCAAGCCGAACATAAATAAAATTATTAACGCTCATTGATCTTTTAATTGTTCTACTAATACTAGGCATCTTTCCAATATCCTCCAGCATTAAGTCGATGCAATGAGTGGCAACGGTGTGTCGGTGTCTCTTCCAATAATTTTCTTATTTCATAACAAACACATTTATAGTCTCAATATATGACATTAAAATTAAATAAATATTAAAAGAAAATGATTAACAATATATTTACCTGCTAGTACATTATTGCTTGCACTATCAGTAACAACTTGAACAACATTGGCCTCTCCAACACGTTCCACTACTCTATCAAACAATTCAAACATCCTCTCTAGTTTTCGTGTAATCAGATGCATCAACAGATTCCAGGAAAAATGTACCTTTCGGTGAATTTACCAAAAAAATTATAAGAGTTCTTTGTTTCTTATCAGTACATCCGTCTGTCATGATAGAACATCCAAACAACCTCCACTCATCCTCATAATTCTTCATCATATTCTAGACTTCAGTTACTTCATTATTCAACAAAGGCACGCAAACTTCATGGTAACTGGGTGGTTTCAGTACAACCCCAAACTGTCCAACGGATTCTATCATCACTGCAAAACTAGGATAGATAACCGCATTAAAAGGAATAGCTGCATCATACATCCATTGAGCTATATGCTTGCAAGCCCTCCCTCTAAGTTCCTTCTTACACGCTTCGTTGATTGAAGTTTGCTTCATTTGCTTATGTTGGCCTTTTTGTTTCATTTTCTTCTCAATATTAGGTGCAAAAAAAACATTCATCGGTCCTTTGGTCCTGGACATTTTAGGCGCACCGCTTGGACCGCATCCATGAATCTTCGCACCGACGTCATCCATATCTTCATCGCTTCCAAAGGTATCTACATCTGCAAAGTCCGGGAATGCTTGTTCTTCTGTATTGCTTACAACCATTTTCTTTTCCATATAATATTGAATTTTTGTCCTTACATGCTGTGGGCATTTGAGACAAACTTTGGTATTTCCAAATCCCCCAACTAGGTATTGTTTCGCACGATAAATTTCACCATTTGTGACTTTCTCACAGAAAATGCAAATTAAATCATTTTTATTAGTGACAGATGTCTGACGCACATACTTCCAACCTGGATCAATCCTAGATTGGACACTGGATGAACCAGATCTACTCGCGTCCATTTCCAGCTATTCAAACATTTTTCAAAAAAATTATTACATAGAACAGGATAATTAGTGAAAACTGTAGCATCAAGTTCACTGTTTTACTGTGAACTGGGCTACCATTATGCTAGAAGTAAGAGGGCAGCCAGAAAAAATGGCAGGAAAAAAAAGGGCAGATGGAAAAAAGGCAACCAATAGTCATTATGCAGGAAGAAGGAATAAAGTGAGAAGAAGAAGTTATCAAATAAAGAGACGGTCGGCGAGCGGAAGAGGAGCGACGACAGGAGCGGAGATGGCAAGCTTTCAACCATAATCCTGATTCAGCGTGAATCAAAAAAATGAGGCCAAAATATCTTATAAACCCATAACCCTAATTAATCCAAACCGGTTGCGCCTAGACCGGAAATCTTCTAGGCGCGCTTGACCAGCGCCTGAATGACACGCAAGGCGCGCGCCTAGGCGCGCCTGGGGCGCGCCCGAGCCAATTCGCTCGCCTCGCCCGTGATCGGGCGCTGTTCTGTGCGCCCGGTGCCTCAGGAGCGCGCCTTGATAACTTCGCTCTTCAGAGACTGCGAGCTCCTCTCTGTGGTTTATATTTACTGTTTTTACATGTATTTGAATGTAACCCCTGATGTAATACAAAATTTATATTAATAATATTGTCTGCAGCAAGTGATATTCACCACTGCGGGTAAATATGGCCTTGCCGCTTGCTTGCGGCAATCACTTCCTCACCCCACATCTCGCACATTCATTAGGGACTCAAAGTAACCGGTCACTCAACAACTAACCCTTAACCTTCAGATTGAGCAGTGTGGACTCGGGACATTTTTTTGTGCCAACAAGGGGAAAGAGATAAGGGCTTAAAGCTGAATCTTGATATAAGTCAACAATGATAGAGAATTCTTGTGTTAATCCTTCAGATGTCCTCACCCTCTCCATAAGATCTCTCTTGGAGACCTATCATAAGGCTTCTCAAGGAGTTGATTGTTGAATAATGAAAAGCTTAACTCCAAATTGGAGCCACTATCGTATATATAAAATCTCAAGAATATAAATACAATATTAACACTAATAACAAAATGGTAACTCCAATACTCTCCCTCAAGCTGAAGAAAAGATGTCAATCATGCACATCTTGGAAATGGTCAGATCTGAACGAGTAGGACCGACAACTTTAGTGAAGGCGTTAGCAAGTTGGTCAGCAGAGGGGATGTAAGATGGAAGGACAGTCCCAGTACAAACATGGTCACGCAGAAAATGAACATCCATCTCGATGTGTTTGGTGCGCTCATGTAGAACTGAGTCCTGTGTAAGTAGGAGAGCTGACTTACTATCACAGTAGAGCGTCGAGCCATCAACAAGAGATAGGCCAAGTTCAGTCAGCAGCGATCGAAGCCAAACCAACTCAGTAACGCTGTGTGCCATGGCGCGGTACTCTGACTCAGCAGACGAACAAGATATGATGGATTGTTTCTTACTCCGCCACGAAACAAGATGATCACCATGGAATACACAAAAAACCTGATGTAAAGCGTCGATCCGTCAATGATCCAGCAAAATCTGCATCCGTGAAGCAGGAGAGACTGGTAGTACTGTCAGCCCGATAGAACAGCCCAAGATCAGGAGCGCGCTTAAGATAGCGAAGAACACGTCGAGCAGCCTCTAGGTGAGATGTCATGGGAGAATGCATAAACTGGCTTAAAACACCCACTGAGAAACTGATGTCAGGCCTGGTATTGGTCAAGTATATCAAACGGCCAACAAGTCGATAGTACTGAGAGGGGTCTGAAAGAGGATCATCAGATTCAGCATGGAGGCGATGGTTGATGTCCATAGGAGTACTTGCAGGACGACACCCAAGTGGACCTGTGTCCCGAAGAAGATCTAAGGTGTACTTGCGTTGCAATATAGAGATGCCCTGTCGTGAGCGAGCTACTTCAATCCCAAGGACGTAGTAGAGAGGTCAAAGGTCTTTCACCTCGAAGGCGGAGCGAAGTGTAGCTTTCACCTCAGAGATGTCAGAGGGATCATCACCGGTGATAATAATATCATCAACATAGACTAGGGCAATGACACGACGTCCCTCAGGAGTGACACGAATGAAGCAAGTGTGATCGACGCGGCACTGAGTGAAGCCAGATTGAAGGATGACAGAGCTGAACCGTTCGAACCAGGCACGCGGTAACTGCTTTAAACCATACAGAGATTTGTGTAGTTGGCAAACTCTCCCCGAATACTCCCTCTTAAGGGCAAACCCCGGAGGAGGAGCCATATATACCTCCTCCTGTAACTCGCTGTGCAGGAAGGCATTTTTGACGTCAAGCTGGTATAGAGGCCACACCCGAGAGGCCGCAAGCGAGAGCAGAAGGCGGACACTGGTCAACCTAGCCACGGGAGCAAACGTGGCACCAAGCTCGTCCGGATCCTGAGTAAATCGCTTGGCCACCAAACGAGCCTTGTAACGGTCAATAGTACCGTCAGCAGTGTACTTCACAGTATAAATCCATTTGCACCCAACTGTACGTTTCCCGGGAGGAAGAGGAACCAGAGACCATGTCCCTGTATGACGGAGAGCAGACATCTCCTCCTCCATGGCCTGAACCCACCGCGAGTCAAGCAGAGCCTCAGCAGTCGAGGTAGGTAGCTTGACAGAATCAGCAGCAGCCACAAAAACTTGGTAAGAGGGTGAGAAACACTGGTAGGAAACAACACTAGTCAACGGGTGCTCAGTAATCGAGGAATGAACACAAGTACGCTTGCCCTTGCGACGGGCAATAGATAAATCAACAAGAGAAAGAGAGGAGAGAGGCTCAAGATAGATATCTGCGACCGGAAGGAGCTGCAGATCCGGGACTGGAGGAGAAGGGAGTACACCGTGTGGAGATGGCGGAGGGCGGCGAGAGTAAGTCAGCAGAACAGGCGGAGCGACAGAAGGGGTAGCATCTGGTGGAGGAGAGACGACTGGGAGAGGTTGCGCAATAGTGAGAAGCGCAGGAGGGGTCGAATGTGCAGGAAAGAAGGGAACCTCCTCATGAAATGTCACATCCATAGTGTGAATGACACAACGCAACTGGGGATCATAGCAGCGGTAACCCTTAGTGGTAGTCGAGTAGCCAAGGAAGAGGCAGCGGATGGCCCTGTCGTCGAGTTTAGTCTGAGAGGGGCGCCGATTCTGGACAAAACACACACAACCAAAGACCCGGAAAGGGATGGGAAATGCGGAGACAGATGGATGGATGAGACAATATGGAGTAACGCTACTAAGAGGACGAGAGAGAGACCTATTAATAAGAAAAGCTGTTGTAAAAAGAACAACGCTCCAATAGGACTTAGAGACATTCATTCCCCGAAGAAGGCAACGAACAGAGTCTAGGAGGTGACGGTTTTTGCGTTCTGTCACCCCATTCTGCTCGGGGGTCCCCGGACAAGAAAATTGATGTAGAATGTCCTCATCGAGGAGGAAGAGATCAAAGAGACGAGAAGTGTACTCACCTCCATTGTTAGAGCGGAGGATATGAACAGACGTACCATGTTGGGTTTGTATCATACGTGAAAAATGGGAGAAAACCGATAGAACCTCAGATTTATGTTTGAGGAGATAAACTCATAAGCAACGAGAATAGTCATCAATAAAAGTTACAAAATATGAGAAACCATCAAATGACATAACATGGGCAGGGCCCCACACATCTGAATGAACTAACTCAAAACAAGAAGTAACACGACTAACAGAAGGAACATACGTGCTGCGTGTGTGTTTTGACAGCTCGCATACATCACAACGAAAAGGAAAAACAAAAAACACATCAGGACAAACAGACAACCGCTGAGGGCTGGCATGGCCGAGACGTGCATGCCAAAGCGAGCTCGGCGACAAAGCAGGAGAAGCAGCAGAAGAGGTAGGCGGGAAGGTAGTGGTGGTGGTAGCAGCGGTGGTAAGAGGTAGCTCCAAGTAGTACATCTCACTCTTCTCATATCCCGTACAAATAGTCCTCCCGGATCTTCGGTCCTGAAAAACACAATGATTAGAGAAGAAAGTTACTGAGCAGTTCAAAGTACGAGTAATACTACTAACAGACAAAAGGTTGAGAGGCAACTGAGGGACAAGAAGAACAGAGTCAAGAGAGAGAAGAAGAGAGAGGGACGTGACCCCGGCTAAGGACAGGAGTAACTGAGCCATCACCAAGGCGCGCGTCGCAGTGGGAGCAAGGAACAACCTGAAGCAGATGGGAAGACGTACCAGTCATATGATCGGTTGCACCAGAGTCAATCACCCAGAGTAACGAATCCTGGTCAACCATGATCGCGGAGCAAGCAAATGTAGTACTTGAGGAAGAAGAAACAGTGGAGGCAGAGACAGTCGTGGAAGGTTGAGACTGCTGAAATTGCTGAAACTGGGGCATCATCTGACAGAAGTCGGAGTTGGCACCCAAGGTGCGTTCAACGGGCTCAGAAGACTCAGCAGAAGCAACAGTGTGTCTGGGTACACTGCCAAGAGTAGGACGTTCAGAGCCCCGTAGGTGTGGGTAGAGCTGATAACAACGACTTCGATCATGGTAGAGACTGTAACACCTCTTCCCAGTATTACAGAAATCAGCCGTCCGGCCGGGTCAGCGATATAAAGAAAACTAGGAAACAGTATTAAAACTAGTAGCAGCAGGTAATAAAAGTACATACTAAACAGATTTAATACTTACAGCGGAAGTAAAAAAAATAAACTAAGGGTAACCACATACCTGATATCTGGATTCACAGAGCCACTAAACAAGAAAGGAATTGTAATAACTGAAAATCTGGTAACAATAATAGTCTGATACAGGTTATATAAAATATTAACCGGGTACATTGTCCACATGTACAAGTACATGCTGAAAAAAAGTAAACTGAATGGGAAAAGTACTACAAACTGACACCACCATAACGCTCATCCTAGACGTAGTTTCCCACCTGGGTCACTTGTAAAAACATTGCCCCCGAGGGGTCAGAGTAAAGAAAAATAATTCCTCCTAGTGACACTAAAACTTTTCTCATATGATGAATGCATGCCTTTTAAAAAAAAAAATTGTGCATTAAAAATTATTTATGTTGTATGTTATGCATGCCTTCAGAACACTACCTGGTCCAAACATCTCATATTCTAAGTTCGTGACTTTCAGTTCACTAACCCAAGTCCCGGCGTTCACTACTGTTATACTGTCTCACGTCAGGTCTATACTTGAGTTCTAGGTGACCTCTAACTTACACCTCTATTAGGAAGGCTCTATGCAGAGTAGCTCCTAACGCGCAAAATCTGAAACTGACGACCCGAGACCATCTGACGAACTCAATTGTTCTAGTGTCACGCGGACACGGTCTCGAATCTATTAACTGTCTCAAGGGGAGTCAACTCCCAAGACACTGCTACTCATAGGATACCATATGCCCTATGAGAAAGGTAGTGCGCCTCTACCAAGCACGAAAAGACTGAAATGTGCTTACTGACCTTTTGGTCAAATGCTACTCTGCTTGGGACATCTCTTTTGGTGTACTGCTGAGCGACCCTTAACTTTCTTTCGGTCGACTAGAAGGGACATTCACGCCCTTCGTTGGACAAATTCCAAACTTTCGTACACAGGTATAGGTTTCGTACCTAACATTACCAATCCTGATCTGACTACTTGGGTCATGGAGAAGAGTGTCATCCTACACATTTTCCGCGACCGTTTTCCTATCACAACAACTTTCTATGCATGGTTATGATATTTGTACAAAACACTACACATGCGTATATAAAGTATATTATTTGTTATGTCTAACTAACAGAAATTAAGTTTCCTTACAGTGGTGCTGCGGCGCTCGTACACTCTGCGCGGCGACATTTTCTTTTCCGACGGAAAATCTGACTACTGCGGCCTATCAAAGGCTTGACTCGAGGCCACCAAAAATCCTGCAAACCAAGCAACACCTAAACATCGCATTTTCCCCTTAGGGTTAACGTTGGAAAAAAATTCCAAAATGCTAGGGTAGTCCAAAATTAACGGCTAACATAGCGTATTACCTTTACGTGGGAGGAATCGATGCTTCCAAAGCGCCCAACTCCAATTTCGCGGTGGAATCCGTGCTCCAAAACCTAATAGGGCAAGAGGAAGAAAACCTATGTTAGACTAACTCTGAAATCGAAGGATTTCCCCGAAGAAATGGAGAAAAGGAAGAAATAAACTCACCGGAAACGAAACAATTCCAAGTTCCACCGGTTAGGGTTGAATCCGGCACTTCCACGGCTAAGGAAGGAAAAGTAATGTCCACCGGTGCTCGTAGAGGAAGGAGGAGTGGTCGGAGAGGAGTTCCGGAGGAGGATCGGACGGCGGAAAGCCTCGCGGGAGGCGTCGGCTTCGTCCGGTGACCTTGCGTGCGGGAGACGGAGCGGAAGGAGGAAAATCGGGTTGCGGTTTTCTCCCGTGAGGAATAGATTTGTGCGGGATTTATTTACTGGCTTGCGGTTTTATGTATTAACCGCATGAGAGAGAAGGGGAGAAAATGCTATTGGCACCCCTATACTAATTCTCTTGAAAATTAACTCATTTTCACCGCGCGCGTCACTAAAATAAAATGCGTCACGCACTTATTATTAACGCACTTAACGAACTATCGGTCGCTACCAATAAGGAGAAGTAACAGTATACATTGACGGCGCGCTGTCTCGATCAAAATCCGTCGCGACTTGACCCTACAAATAAATAATTTTTCGCGTCAAGTTTTCGGATGTTACAAATCTCCCCTCCTAACAAAAATTTTCGTCCTCGAAAATTGTAATCATACCTGAATCGAAAAGAAAAGAATAGTCTGCATTGCTCTTAAGCTCATCCTCTCGCTCCCAAGTATACTCTGGTCTGACACAGTTCATCCAAAGGACTTTGACCATGCGAATATCTCTATTTCTGAGCTTCTGTATCCTTGAATGCACTATTCTGACTGGTCTAACCCCAATACTAAGATCTGTCTCAATTGGTGCTTCCTCGGTACTGATGATCTGACTGAAATCTCTGACTGCTCTCCTCAGATAGGAGACATAGAATACATCATGTACACCACTCATTTCCTCAGGTAAGGCCAATCTGTAAGCAACCTCACCAATTCTTTCCAGCACCTCAAAAGGACCAACGAATCTGGGGCTCAGCTTTTTCATTCGCTTTATTCTAGAAACTCCTCTGACTGGTCTGACCTTCAGATAAACGTAGTCTCCAACACTGAACTCTACTGACCTGTGCTTCTGATCATGATACTTGGCCTGACGATCCTGAGCTGTCTTCATACGCTCCTGAATAAGCTTAATCCTGTCAGTAGTCTTATCAATCCATGACTCCCTGATAGTAGATCTTTCCTCATTTTCAGCCCAACACAACGGTGTCCGACAACGTCTGCCATAGAGGGCCTCGAACGGTGTCATCCCAATACTCGTCTGAAAACTGTTGTTGTAGGAGAACTCTACAAGGGTGACATATTTCTCCCACTTTCCTCCAAAGTCCAAAATGCACATCCGTAGCAAATCCTCCAAAGTCCTATTTGTGGGCTCAGTCTGTCCATCGGTCTGGGGATGGAAAGCGGTACTGAAGTGTAACCTGGTACCCAACCGCTCCTGTACGTATCGCCACTCCCTGGAGGTGAATCTGCCGTCTCGGTCTGAAACTATAGTCTTGGGAACACCGTGAAGCCGAACTATCTCGTCCAAATATAACTGTGCCAGCTTCGGACATTGATCCGTCTTCCTAAGAGGAATGAAATGGGCGAGCTTAGAAAGTCGATCAACTATAACTCACAAGAAATCATTCCCACTCTGCGATCTCGGCAAATCATGAATGAAATCCATGGATATATCTTCGAATGTCCACTCAGGAATGGGAAGTGGCTGCAACTTGCCTCCAGGCCTTTGACACTCGGCCTTAACCAACTTGCACGTCTCACACTTCCCTACGTAATCTGCAACATCTCTCTTCAAGCCTGGCCACCAGACTACCTTCTTGAGATCTGCATACATCTTCGTGCTACCCGGATGTATAGAATATCTGGAATTGCGCCTCAAATAGAATATCCTCGCGAAGGCGACTAACATCGGGGATACACACCCTGCCATCAAACAACAATAAATCATCCTGAATAGTGAATCCCTCCTTCTGACCTGTCTGCACTGAGCTCCAAATCTCTGCCATCTTTGGATCCAACGGTAGAGCTGTCCTGATTCTATCCTTGATATCACAGGTAATCTCCATCCAACTCAAACTTGCAGAACCAAAACTACTGCGTGGCACAACGGTAATGTCCAGTCTCTCTAGCTCTCGCACTAACTCCTCCTGCTGAGTGAGAAGGGCGAAACACGAACCTCTACGGCTAAGGGCATCAGCTACAACGTTCGCCTTTCCTGGATGGTACTGAATGTCTACGTCGTAGTCTGATAGAAACTCTAACCATCTGCGCTGCCTCAAATTGAGCTCTCGCTGATCAAAGATATACTTGAGGCTCTTATGATCAGTGAAGATCTCACAACGCACTCCATAGAGATAGTGCCTCCAAATCTTCAGAGCATGTATGACTGCTGCAAGCTCCAAGTCATGCACGGGATAGTTCCTCTCATGAACTTTTAGCTGTCTCGAGGCATAGGCTACGACCTTTCCATGCTGCATGAGAACACAGCCTAAGCCCTGACCAAAGGCATCGCTATAAATCTGAAACCCGTCAGGACCTGAAGGTAAACTCAAAATCGGTGTTGTCATCAACCTGTCCTTCAAGTCCCCAAAAGCCAACTCACACTCCATCGTCCAATCCAAGCTCTTACCCTTCCTAGTAAGGGAAGTCAGTGGTAAGGCTATCTTTGAGAAATTCCTGATGAATCTCATGTAGTATCCAGCAAGACCCAAAAAACTGCGAACCTCTGAAACGGTCGTCGGCCTTGGCCAATTCCTAATGGCCTCTATCTTCTTCGGATCAACACTAACCCCTTTCTGACTGATGATGTGGCCTAAGAATGCAATCTCTGAAAGCCAAAACTCACACTTTGAAAACTTGGCATACAACTGGTTCTTCCTGAGTGTGCTCAAAACGATCCTGAGGTGTGCTGCATGATCTTCTGCACTCTTAGAGAACACCAAGATGTCATCTATAAAGACGATGACAAAACGATCCAAGTACTCCCGAAATACCCTGTTCATCAGGTCCATAAATACTGAAGGGGCATTGGTCAGCCCGAACGGCATGACCACGAACTGAAAGTGTCCATATCTGGTGCTGAAAGCCGTCTTCTGAATATCCAAGTCGCGAATCTTTAACTGGTGATAGCCTGACCTCAGATCTAACTTGGAGAAAGTGTTTGATTCCACCAACTGGTCAAACAAATCATCAATCCTGGGAATCGGGTACTTGTTCTTTACTGTCAGCTTGTTCAACTCACGGTAGTCTATGCACAGTCTCAGACTACCATCCTTCTTCTTCACAAAAAGCACTGGAGCACTCCGTGGTGAAGTACTGGGGCGTATAAAACCCAAATCAAGCAACTCCTGCAACTGACTCTTCAACTCTGCTAGTTCCCTTGGAGCCATCCGATAGGGAGATTTGGCTACGGGTGTAGCCCCAGGCTGCAAGTCTATCGGGAACTCAATCTTTCTATCTGGAGGGGCACCAGGGAGCTCTTCCGGGAAAACATCGGGGAACTCCTGCACCACTGGTACCTCTGACAAGTCAGCCTTAGTCTCTGTATTCATCAGTACTACGAAGGTTTCACAACCATTACTGATGCACCTTCTCGCTTGGACTGCAGATATGATCATCTTCACTACTCCCTTCAAGCCCTGAAAAGAAAATGAAGTCTGATTTGGGGCCATCAAACTGTATCTGCTTCGCCCTACAGTCAATCCTGGCGTTGACTGCCGAAAGCCAGTCCATTACAAAAATCAGATTGAATCCTGCAATAGGTAGCTGCAAAGCTTCCACTACAATCTCGGTGTCACCAAACTGCACCGGTACCCTGCACCTATCTCTGGTCTGCAGAAGGGATCCATTCAGCATCATGACTTCCAGCGGTACTGCCTCTGGGAGGATTTCTAAATCCAACTTACGCACTACAGATTCCGCGATAAACGAGTGCGAGGCACTCGTATCAAATAGAATCTTGGAGGGTAAATCACGAATCATAAGGATGCCTACATGAATGATTTTCAAAAAGAAAAGAGTGTCACTACGGAGGATTAAATAAACTTATCAGGCAAAACAAACACTTACATGTCACTACATCCTCCTGCTCCTTAGCCTCCTGCTGACCAAGCCCATAAGCTCTAGGCTGTACCAAAACTCGACCCTGCTGTGGTCTTCCATCAATAATCATCAAAGCTTTGCCCTTGTCTGCTCTGCTAGGGCCACCAACCTCATACTTCGACTGCAGGAACAAATTATACTTGTCATCTACAGAAAATTCATAAATGTACAAAAATACAACAAGGTTGATTACCTGATTCAAACCACCTTCCTGACAGAAACGAGCTATGTGTCCAGGTTGACGAAACTTGTAACACACGCCCACGCTGGACAAACACTCTCCTGGATGGCGACGCTGACACTTGGGACAAAGGGGGTAGTCCCTGCTCCTGTCACCAGATTGACCATTCTTCCTCGAATCAGGCTTCTGCTTCTTGTTCCAGTTCTTCCCTTGGTCATTCCTGCTCTGCTGCGACTGATGCGAATCCTGAGATCGCTTCGCACGGAAATTACTTCGCTTTTGAACCTTCTGCTGGTCAGCCTCCAGCCTGCGAGCCGTATCCACTAAGCTCCTATAATCAGCATTGACCTCGTCGTGCCAGATGGGTAAGCTCTCGCTCGTACTCAGCAACAGTCATGTCCCCCTGGAAAAGCCTAAGGTATCTCTCCTGTAGACCTCGTCGTGCGGAAGGAGGCACGAACCAACTCGCAAGGGCTCTAGAAAATTCACCCCACGTAAACATGTCTGGCGTACGACCTGGCCAAAAACATGGTCATATTATTTAAAAAGAGAACATATCACTTCCAAAAATAAAAGGAATTTTCATAACCATTTACCTGCGGGATCATCTGCCCGGTACTTGTCCCACTAGACCTTTGCCTAACCTCGGAGGAGAAAAACTGCCAGAGGAACCTTCTTGTTCTCTGGGCATTCCAAAACATCCAGCAGGTCTCTGGTGTTTGTCACCCAATCATCTGTGTCCATCGGGGTCTCGTCCCCACTGTAGTTCGAAGGTTGTAGCTCTCTAAAGTTCCTCAAATAGCGCTCCAGGGTCATCTCCACGGGTCCTGGGGCAGGCGCTGGTGCAGGGGCTGGTACTTGTACTGGAACTGGAAACCCTGCAGTCAGTCCTCTCTGAAACTCCATCAAGGCAACAGTAACCGCCTTGGCAATCTGAGACGTTATGTCAGTGCCCTCTGTAACTGCTGAAACTGGTGGTACCTGTGGCACTGCAGCATCTCCCCTAGTCGCGTTAGGAACAGGGTCCTGACGTGAAGATTCACCCGGTTCACCTACTCGAGTTGCCTGATAGAACATATAAAAGAAATCTGATTATTTATCAAGCATCTGCAGAATCTGGCTTAGCAACTTTATTTCGTATCCTTGCGAAAACTAAGGCTTAAACGCAACTTAAAATACTCTACTAACAAGAGTTTACTCTTACACAATCATATGGCTCTGTGAAAACCTTCTAGGGTCCAGGGATCCTAAACCTCCCTCTGATAGCAATTTGTAACACCCTTTCCCAGTATTACAGAAATCAGCCGTCCGGCCGGGTCAGCGATATAAAGAAAACTAGGAAACAGTATTAAAACTAGTAGCAGCAGGTAATAAAAGTACATACTAAACAGATTTAATACTTACAGCGGAAGTAAAAAAAATAAACTAAGGGTAACCACATACCTGATATCTGGATTCACAGAGCCACTAAACAAGAAAGGAATTGTAATAACTGAAAATCTGATAACAATAATAGTCTGATACAGGTTATATAAAATATTAACCGGGTACATTGTCCACATCTACAAGTACATGCTGAAAAAAAGTAAACTGAATGGGAAAAGTACTACAAACTGACACCACCATAACGCTCATCATACACGTAGTTTCCCACCTGGGTCACCTGTAAAAACATTGCCCACGAGGGGTCAGAGTAAAGAAAAATAATTCCTCCTAGTGACACTAAAACTTTTCTCATATGATGAATGTATGCCTTTTAAAAAAAAGATTTTGTGCATTAAAAATTATTTATGTTGTATGTTATGCATGCCTTCAGAACACTACCTGGTCCAAACATCTCATATTCTAAGTTCGTGACTTTCAGTTCACTAACCCAAGTCCCGGCGTTCACTACTGGTATACTGTCTCATGTCAGGTCTATACTTGAGTTCTAGGTGACCTCTAACTTACACCTCTACTAGGAAGGCTCTATGCAGAGTAGCTCCTAACGCGCAAAATCTGAAACTGACGACCCGAGACCATCTGACGAACTCAATTGTTCTAGTGTCACGCGGACACGGTCTCGAATCTACTAACTGTCTCAAGGGGAGTCAACTCCCAAGACACTGCTACTCATAGGATATCATATGCCCTATGAGAAAGGTAGTGCGCCTCTACCAAACACGAAAAGACTGAAATGTGCTTACTGACCTTTTGGTCAAATGCTACTCTGCTTGGGACATCTCTTTTGGTGTACTACTGAGCGACCCTTAACTTTCTTACGGTCGACTAGAAGGGACATTCACGCCCTCCGTTGGACAAATTCCAAACTTTCGTACACAGGTATAGGTTTCGTACCTAACATTACCAATCCTGATCTGACTACTTGGGTCTTGGAGAAGAGTGTCATCCTACACATTTTTCGCGATCGTTTTCCTATCACAACAACTTTTTATGCATAGTTATGATATTTGTACAAAACCCTACACATGCGTATATAAAGTATATTATTTGTTATGTCTAACTAACAGAAATTAAGTTTCCTTACAGTGGTGCTGCGGCGCTCGTACACTCTGCGCGGCGACATTTTCTCTTCCGACGGAAAATCTGACTACTGCGGCCTATCAAAGGCTTGACTCGAGGCCACCAAAAATCCTGCAAACCAAGCAACACCTAAACATCGCATTTTCCCCTTAGAGTTAACGTTGGAAAGAAATTCCAAAATGCTATGGTAGTCCAAAATTAACGGCTAACATAGCGTATTACCTTTACGTGGGAGGAATCGATGCTTCCAAAGCGCCTAACTCCAATTTCACGGTGGAATCCGTGCTCCAAAACCTAATAGGGCAAGAGGAAGAAAACCTAGGTTAGACTAACTCTGAAATCGAAGGATTTCCCCGAAGAAATGGAGAAAAGGAAGAAATAAACTCACCGGAAACGAAACAATTCCAAGTTCCACCGGTTAGGGTTGAATCCGGCACTTCCACAGCTAAGGAAGGAAAAGTAATGTCCACCGGTGCTCGTAGAGGAAGGAGGAGTGGTCGGAGAGGAGTTCCGGAGGAGGATCGGCCGGCGGAAAGCCTCGCGGGAGGCGTCGGCTTCGTCCGGTGACCTTGCGTGCGGGAGACGGAGCGGAAGGAGGAAAATCGGGTTGCGGTTTTCTCCCGTGAGGAATAGATTCGTGCGGGATTTATTTACTGGCTTGTGGTTTTATGTATTAACCGCATGAGAGAGAAGGGGAGAAAATGCTATTGGCACCCCGATACTAATTCTCTTGAAAATTAACTCATTTTCACCGCGCGCGTCACTAAAATAAAATGTGTCACACACTTATTATTAACGCACTTAACGAACTATCGGTCGCTACCAATAAGGAGAAGTAACAGTATACCTTGACGGCGCGCTGTCTCGATCAAAATTCGTCGCGCCTTGACCCTACAAATAAATAATTTTTCGCGTCAAGTTTTCGGATGTTACAGAGACGGCCACAGTTAGAGCAAGGGCCAGGAGGACCCGTAGAGCCACGACCACCAGAAGAGCCACGACCACCAGACTATGAGTGCTGGAGGTGGGAGGGCGGTGGGAAGCAGCAAGGGCCATCTGATCAGTAGGGAGAGAGGAGGTAGCATGAAGGCCGGGAAGACTGGATTGCCTCTGCAGACGTTTCTCATGCTCTGCAACAATGGAGTAGGCCTCAAGGAGATTTGGCAAAGGTGACATCCCCACAATCTGGGCACGAGTAGACTCATATTCGGGGCGAAGGCCCATCAAGAACTGGTACGTCTCCAGTCTCTGGCGCTGTTTCCAAATAAGGTGATATTAGTAGGAGACTCCAGGGCACTGAGAGGCTCAAGATCGTTAAGCTCAAGAAAACGGTCTTGAATGTAAGTAAAGTACTCCTGAATAGAGCGCTCCCTCTGTGTGGCAGAAGCAGTGTCCTGAAAGATCCCGAAAATCTGGGCATCAACACGCGTGCGGCCAAAAGTGCGCTGGAGAGCAGACCAAAGCTCGAAGATATCCTCAAACCGCATGAACTGACTGAAGATGCGAGGCTCCATCGAGCACTGAATCCATCCCAGAACCATATACTTTTCAGTCGACCATTTGACTAACTACTCTTTCTTGTCATCTTTGTCAATCAATTTGGGCATCGGCGGGCCGCCGGTCAACCAGGAAAGCTTATTTCGGCCGGTAAGGGCCACTTCCATCGAAGTCTCCCTTGAAGGATAATTTTTCTCATCGAGGACGCTAGTAATTCGTCCTGTAGTACCATAAGTATCCTTGAAATCCATGAAGCACAGAGAACAAAAACTGAGGAACGAGATCACTCCCGCAAAGGAGACCGGGGACCGAAGGACGAAGAAGGACGAGGAATCACATACAACACATCAAGAATGACAACGAGCAGCAGGGGGATCGGACAAGGCAGCAGCGGCTGCAGGCGCACCGCTGGACAACACCGGCTGAACATCGGCTGGACAAGGCAGCAGACAACAGGGCACGATAGCGGAAGGGCCCAACAACGACGTCGAAGGGCGAGCGGAAGGGCTCGACAGCGATCCTGGCTCGACAGCGGAAGGGCGAGCGACGACGAAGGCTTCGCCGGAAGACGATGCAGCAGGCGATCACGACGGGAGAAGGCGAGATGCGGCAAGGCGACCGATGCAGCAGCCGACGGTCGAAGCTGCGGAAGTCGGCGAAGCAGCGGATGTCCCGATGCGGGAGTCGGCGAGACGCGGCAAACCCTAGATCGTGTGGAAGACCCGTCCCTCTGATACCATGTTAAATAATGAAAAGCTTAACTCAAAATTGGAGCCATTATCGTATATATATATAATCTCAAGAATATAAATACAATATTAACACTAATACAATATTAACACTAATAACAAAATGATAACTTCACTATTGATTTCCTATAATGAAAAAAGAATATTTTTCATTCATGATTTGAACTGCAATGCAATAGCCTGGATCTTCAAAGTCGACTAGCATAGAGAGATTTATACATTCATTTCAACTCCCAAATCTGAGATCTTGATGCGGCAAAATGCTAATATCTAAAATGACGTAGGACAGTCCAATTTGAAACGTGACAGTGCTGGCTCGCCGCTTGCTAATGCAAAGCTAAGTGAACATGCAACATGAGTGTGATCAAGCCGGACTTAAATGAAATATGCATATATTTTTAAAAAAAATTAATTTTCCGAAATCATCTTACTGTAATGATAACTATAAGCGGATAGCAAATCAACACATCATGCACAATTATTTTGCACGTGTAAATAAATAATCATGTTCGTTATCATAGGAGGTGCTATCAACTACAAATTGGCATAAATAAGTTTTATAGAATTTAAAAGAGGTGAAACAATAGCACTAGCGTTCACAAAATCCAAACATATATAGCATGTCCATCTGATATGTAATACAAAATAAAAGAGCACACAACATTCATACTCAAACAATGATCATCGGCAACAGCAGTGACATCTGAGTTTCTGGGATAAGGATGAAGACGGTTGCTGTGGTCGAGAAGAATTATAGTAGCATGATAGACGGCAAGGGGAGTTTGACTGTTGTTGACTTAAGACAGGCTCCACAACAGAAAAAGGGAGGAAGGACGGGGTTTCAGTGATTCCACGTGAGGTTGGAAGACAAATTAAATACCTACAATTTTGGGACAGGAATACTAAATGGAAGAGGACTTGGGTTAGTGACCGGCAGGAGCGGGGTGGGGGAGAAATACCAAAGGGCTGCGAAGAAGAGCCTGTGGTTCTGTGGAAGGAGAGGGCAGCTGCGATTTTGGGAGACTTGGAGGCTTCACGAGGAAGATGAACAGTAACTGGGAAGAAGATTTGACAGATAGGTTGGCAGCCGGTCACGGATGGCAGGCTTGCGAGTATTGCAGGTGGCTCCACGGGAAACGAAATGAGGAAGGTTTGCTGACCTGGGGATTATGGTTCGCCGGAGTAGGCTTCGTCGGGGTTGTGATTGGAAGGAGATCAACTTGGGATGGACGAGACGGGCAAGGGATAGGAGGCTTCCAGCGGACGTTAGGCTCGCTTCTTTCGCCGTGGAAGAGAGGAAAAGGGACGGCGTTGAGCAGCTTCACGTTGCGGGCGGTTTCCTCCTTAGATTTTGATGGAGAACTTGGGATAACAAAGTGCGGCGGTTTTCTTCAATGGGATGAATAGGTCGTGGGTTAGAGGGTGAAGAACAGTGTCGGTTCACATAATAAACCGAGAGAGGGGATGGAAACAGTGTATGAACAGTGAAAATGATAAAAGATAATTGAAATCTGAAGCTTCGCATCGCGGGCTCGCGGCGTCGCACCACGAATGATTGCAGGAATTCTGGATTCTCTCAAAAAAACTCAGCAGTCAAATAAAAACCTGGACATCCACCCCTATTTATAACGAGACGGGGGCGGTTAGGCGCCCGGCGTGAACGGCTACAATCGTCTGTTATGCCCGGTGTCCAAAACAATATAAATACAACTCCAAAAATTATAAAAAAATACATCTAAAATTTAAACGGACGCTCCGGACATGCTCCCGGACTCGGATCAACGATCCGATCAACGAATCCATGGCAAATCTGCAAAAGCGGATCCAGCCGCGTGGTGACTCGATTTTCTCCGATCACGAACATGTGGTTGATCCCCGTCATAAAATCAACCTAATTTATTACCTTCCAACATATTTTAGCTATAAAATATGTATGCAATTTCCTAATCAGAAGCATGTAATATATTCAAGTAAAACTAGAATAAATCAACAAATAAATCCCATGATTATAATCAGTATGAATTATAATCAGTATGAATTATAATCAGAATAGCCATTGCGAACCTTGCTTTGCATCAGGAAGACGTCCTTCTTTTGGAGAAACAGACGAATCCTGCACAAGAAAAATAACCAATTATCAGATACATCACTAATCACTATCCCCTTCACATAATATTTGCATTGTGACATTTTTTTACCCTTCTCCCGGGGGCAAAATCAATGGATGGTCCTCCGGTAACCTCAACAGCAACCACTCCAGCTAGCTGATGCACAGATATACAGAATCAGACATCATATTATTCATGGAATCACAATAATGAAAAAAAGTAAATTGCATGCAAATAAGTGAATTTAGAAAATAACATGTTAAGAAACAACAAGATCCTTTTTTTCTTCTATTTTAATTTTAAAGCATGGCAAATAGTACTACAAACCAACAGGACCTTGGTTGCAAATTTCTCAAAACATTATAGAGAATGCAAGTTGATTGGAGGGCAATTTAAAACACATTTTTGTAGTATCCTCCGCAAAAGAAAAAAAAAGGTTTTGCCATACAAAGAGCTCACAAGCTGGGTTCAACTAGCCAAATCAATCCGCCTAAGGCTATATTTCAAACAATTACTTGTAAGCACTATGTTGTGGGCTTGCTTCGTTGAGGATTGTTGGAGTCAGAGATACAAGGGGCAAGCCCTAGAATGGTGGAGGAGATGAGAGAGGAAGAAACCATAGAGGGTGTAGGAAGGAGAGAAGAGCTTAGAGAGAGAGAGAGGAATTTTAGAGAGATAAAGAGAACTTCATTTCTTCATTGTTTATCCTCAACTACAAGACAAGATCCATATATATAGGACTCCGAGGGTAAACCCGTAATTACATACAACACTTAAATATTAAAATACTAGAATATTATGACGAGTCTAATAACTATGACTCTAACTAAATACGTCACGACTCGATACATATATATGAAGATAACTGACGGAGGACGGTAACACTCCACCCGTCCTTGAGATTGAGCTTGCCCTCAAGCTCGAACTGCAGTAGGATGATCGACTCATCGGGCTCCTTGATCTCGCGCCAAAATAAGGTCTTGTAGCGTGTCACGGTGGAATGGGAAATAAGGTGTAGCGGTGACGCCGTAAAAAATAAAATTGGTTGAAGCAATGAGTTTGGCTGGTCGGGTGGAGTGGTGGTGAGTAGAAACAACAGGGATGGCGGAGGAGCGACGACCGGCAGCAGGAAGGGATCCGACGGGGTCACCGGGGCCCGGGCCGGCAGAAGAGGCGGCACAACGGCCGATGGTGGTGACAAGATTGGGGCCGGCGGAGCAAGAGCAGACCGAGGCGGTGACGACGGCGATGGCGGCGGCTGTGGCGACGACGATGGAGATGGCGGCGGCGGTGGCGGTGAGGACTGCGGTTGTGGCGGTGGCGGCGGCGAGGACGACGGAGGCGGCTTAAGTTGTACGGGCTGGGAAAGTGGGACCACCGACAAGGCAGGGGCCGATGGCGGAGGAGGCGGAACAACCGAGGATGTAACGTCAAAGTAGCCCGACCTCTCCAATTGGTCAAGCTTGGAGTCGAGGCGAGACATGAGTCCCAAAATGATGTCAACCACTTCAGCAGCATCGAGTGGAAGATGGTCGTATCCGCGGCACTAAGATTAATGTTCATCATGAAGTATTGAAGAAATAATTAATTTGAGGAGAATTAATTAATTCAAGGGGAATTAATTAAAAACAATAGTTCGAGGAATTAGGTTGGGAGGGGGCTACACACTTCCCCAAAGTTTTGCGGCTCGGGACTTGAAAGGCTCGACGCTCTAAATGACGGGGTATGGGTGGTTCGATAACAGAGAGGGAGTAGCGCTGGGCTCGACGAGAAGCGAGATGCGTGTTCGGCGTACAGGCGACGACGACAACTGAACAACAAATGCGGAAGCGAAATTCGCTTCCGGGTTGCAGGCGACGACGGTGACCCGATGTCAGCAGCTTGCGGACTAGGCGAGCGAGAAGGCTGCGGCGTTGACGGCGAGGAGAGTTGCTTGAGTCGACGGCTCTGGTTGGTGGAAAAATCGCGGAAGCAGCAGGAGCTCGGGTCGACGGGGAAGGAGGGTTGCTTGAGCCGACGGGGATCTGTTGCGGAGGGACGACGTAGGCGGAAAGAGGGGAGGAAGGAGCCTCTGATACCAAGTTGTTGTGGTCTTGCTTCGTTAAGGATTGTTGGAGTCGGAGATACAAGGGGCAAGCCCTAGAATGGTGGATGAGGAGATGAGAGAGGAAGAAACCCTAGAGGGTGGAGGAAGGAGAGAAGAGCTTGGAGAGAGGGAGAGAAATTTTACAGAGATAAAGAGAACTTCATTTCTTCATTGCTTATCTCAACTACAAGACAAGACCCATACATATAGGACCCCGGGGGTAAACCCGTAATTACATACAACACTTAAAATATTAAAATACTAGAATATTACGACGAGTCTAATAACAATGACTCTAACTAAATACATCACGACTCGATACATATATATGAAGATAACTGGCGAAGACGGTAACACACTCATTATAAATAATTACTACTCTATATCACAAAAATGAACTACCATTTCATTTTCAATTAGAGTTCCAAGAACAAAATCAGTATGAAAATTTGAGAATGATATAATGATATGTTATATGTGAATCCCGAAGGAGGAGATGGAAAGTGATAAGAATTTAAGACATTATTTGATGGTTCACACAAAAAATCAAAGGAGATAAATAGAAATACCATTTAAGTACTTCTAACTTGTTGGCATTAATACCACATTACTAAATGACTATATGGTTCTCTTTTTCTAACAGTTAATTTCTTAAGCAACTCCATAGGCAATTTTTAAAGTTCAAATGAATCATTACCACGTCAATTGGATTGAATTCCATAGATCTCAAATTTACATAGGTAGTAGACATATAATTGTCGAAGTAACAAGTTTCCTTCGATTACTTTTCAGAACATGCATATAATTAACAGATTATGCAATATATGATGCATGTAATGATAGTGCTAAAATACATATATGCTTCCTAATTTGCAATATTTAATACCTAAAGGTAACATTCAAATTATAATCTGATGTTTCAGGGTATGCAATTATATTTCTTCCAATGTAAGGGGCAGACCAGTCACCTATTCTTCACAAAAAGATATCAGACTACTGGAAAATAGTGGCTCGCATTGCACCATGCCGTAAAACATTAGCGACCATACCCAATTGGGAAGTAAAGAGTCGTCCACGCCGACCACTAGTAAGGGGAATAGCCACTCAGACCGTGTTCCACCGGAGACTACTAGACTATATATATGTGTCGGAGGCTATGATTGGAGTTCCCTTTTTGACGATCAGAGGACGCAGCTGCATCCAGCTTGCTATTTTATGATTTTTGAGATTTTTATTATAATTTACTAGTGTGACAATGTCAGATTAGAAAGAGTTTAGGCACCCAATAGCAACAAACGATTATGGCTGTTCATAATGGATAACCAAACCCTCCAACTCTATGGGTGTTAGGGCAGCAAGAAATTCATTCAGGTTTTGGAGCACTTCTTCCTCCAAAACGGTAGATGACCGCGATACCGAGGCGGCTTCAATCGGTGTTGACTTCTTGGGTAAGTCCTCTTCCACCGCACAACAGTCGGTCTTCTATTTGCAACCATCGAGCATCCCAAGACAACCCTAGCAATCGTAAATTTTATAGTCTTGGTTGCATTGTTCCTTTATTGTATGCAATGGATGTTTGTATTATCTAGTGGAAGTTGACCCTTAACTGCTTGTGTTGGAAAAGCTCTGACTTTAATAGACTGTTATATAATACATTAAGTTTGTATAGAGCATATAATGTTTTGTCCAAGAATGAAGTTCTCCAGAAGAAGTCATCCAAATTGCTGTGAAATTGGCAAAGTCTTTGCAAAATCGTTGATCGGCAATTGACAATCAACAATCGCCGACCGAGCTTTCACTGAACAAAGACTTGATAGCCAATCAAACTCAAAGTATTCCATCGGCGTTCACTGACTGAAGATCAATTCACAATCATGCTTGAGATCATTTGCTCAGCGTTCGCCAACCGACAACAATCATTGACCGTTGACCCTCTCTTTACAACAATCTGAGAACTCCTTTACTGCAAACAAAACGAAGATCTGTGATATCCATTTGCCGACCATGCGCTTATCGATCGCCAACTGAGTCCCTCTATCAAAACTCACAGAACGGAGTCCCTCCTTATGCAGAACTATGATCTGTGATCGCAGTTAGTTGACCGAGGCACATCGATCGCCGATCGAGGCACGACGATCGCAGACCGAGCCACGAAGAACACCAATTGAGGCACATTGATCGCCAATCAAGGCACGACGAACGTTGATCAAGGAACGGTGAACGCCGATCAAGGCACAACAAACACCGATCGAGGCAGAGTGATCGTCGATCGAGACATGGTGATCGTCGATCAAGGCACATGATCGCCGACCGAGTTGTCCCTCCATCAAAGCTCACAAGAAGAAGATTTTCCATAGTCAAAGAGAGATTTCTGATCATCGTTCGCTGACCAAGTTCTCAGCAATCGCAAACAAAAAACTAAAATTTGTTAGAATTCAAATAGAGTTGTTGTTGGTCAAGAAAAGGAAGGTTCATTTTATGTAGCTCATCCTTTTGGGGACTTGTACATAATTTAAAGAGAAATATATATAGTGCATCTCTTACGATAGAGAAGATGTGGATTATTCCCCCTATCTATTTTATTCTTTTTGTCGATCGTAACATTAATTTGCTCTTTCTTTGTATTATGTGTCTCTCTTTTTATCTAAAAAACACAGATAGAATTACCTCCTCTTTGGTGATAGTTCTTCATTTCTCAAAAATTCACAACTGCTGTCAAGGGTTTCCGAATCTCCTTCCAAAGAATTTTGTGTGGTTCTTCAGTCCCCAGTGCAAAGGACTCTGCATGTGTTCTTAAGTCTCCGGGAGGAAAAGACGCTATTGAATTTTTGAGTCCCCAATTGAAAAAAACTCTGACAGTCTTGCATAGACAGTGTTATCCCATGAGAACTGCGGAAGAGAGGAGTACTCGAATTTATTAGAGAACCTCTATGAAAAAATTGTTCCCTCACAATAGTGTAGATTCTATTTGTCATTTTTGTTTATTTGCTTTGTGATTCTGTGTTGAGATTACGTGTGATTAAAAAAAATTATTCTCTACTCCCACCCTCCAGAGAAATATTCAGCCCTTTTTTTGCACTTTCAGTTGGTATCAGATTTAGGTTCATCTTTAATAGTTAAAAGTTAAAACCTTGGTGAATCAAGATATAGTTAACTAAATATTTATGTTAGAATTTTTTTGATTTCATTATGTCTCAGCTGAAAGATTATGTTTCTACATCCAGACACCCCATGTACAACCTGGACAAGTTTACACTATGGAAGTCTAAGATTAGACTTTTGATGAAGATATATTTTAATTCATGGCAGGTCATTCTGTACCCAAAAAGGTAGATCCAGTAAATAATGCCAAGGTCATCAAGCCAAAGCCGCAATGGTCTAAAGAAAACAAGAAGATGAGAGCCTGCAGTGGAAAAGCTATGAATATTCTAGCCTCAACACTCTCTGATGATCTATATCGGAATGTCATCAATTGTACCTCTGCCAAAAAGAATTGGGAAGCCCTGACAAATATGGCTAAAGAAAGTAAAGATATGAGAAAAGACAAGAAATCTGATCTCATAACCCAGTATTAGAATTTCAAGATGAAGTCTGAAGAACCAACTGCGAACTAGAGGTATAATCCCATCATCAATGGTCTCAAGACCTATGGAAGAGAGATTTTTTATGAAGAGCAGAATTACAAGCTGCTCAAGAGTTTGACCAAGGAGTATCTTCCATACTCCTGTACTATCAAGGAGACAAGGAAGCTTAAAGAGATCACTCATGATGCTCTTTATGGAAGGCTACTTTCTTTTGAACATGTCACCTCCACCACCAAGAAAGAAGAAGAACCAGCCACTTCATCCAAGCTAACTCGAGAGAAGACAGTGGCTCTGGCTTCCATGGAACCTAAAAGGCTCCTTACCTCATATATTGGTGAGGAGCCTAGTTTCCTGACCATGAAGCTCAATGGCTGGAAGAAGGAGAACACTCATTGAAAAAATACGAAGGAGCAAGAAAAGGAGCCCTAAGAACAAGATGTATGGACCTGATTCCAAACCTGATGAAATAATGTTATTATTGTAGGAAAAGTGGACATAAAGTGCAGACTAAAGAAGAAAGACATGAAAAAGTCAAGGAAAAATGTGAATAAATAATATGATCCAGCAAGATGGGCAAGAGAATGATTGTCTAAAGCTGGAATATCCAATCATCATCTGAAGAAGATTCAAAGGAAGAAAGTGAAAAAGATTTTGAGGTCGAATGGTTGTATGATAACCTTGTTTCTGAGAGATGACTCAAGACTCTTTTTATAGAGAATCAGGAACTCTCCTAATGCAATGATGAATTGCATGAGAAGCTTGAAAAAACTTCAATAGATGTCATTGAATGCGACTCCTTGAGGAAAAGAAGTCTCTTGAAGAAGAGCTAAGAAAATCTCTTGAGAAAAATAAGATATTAGTTACCGAACTATCAAAACAGGAGTAATAAGCTGAAAAACATCACTGAAAACCTTAATGTAAGATTTAAGAGATGGGGAGTTGGAGTTAACTCCTCTACTAATGCATCTCAAGGATCTCTTCCTTTGAGTAAAGATCATCTTATTTTTGCGTTTGGAGGAACTTTGAATGAGAAGAGTGGAACATGCTGCTCAAGGACCTCTCAGCGAAAGAGGTAAGCCTCTAGACCTGTGAGGAAATTCAAACAGCATGCCCCTCACCAAGCTTTTAAAAACCGGACCGGACCGGCCGATCGGACCGGTCGGACCGCTGACCGGGCACCTATCCGGTCCGGTCCATGTACAAGAACCGGATTATCCATGAACCGCCCGAAAACCGGAGAACCGGGCGGGTCAACCGGAAACCCGGGAACCGTGGCCGGTTCCCCGAAACCGGGCGGACAAAAATTCGGATTAAAATGAGACTAATAGGATTCGAACCAGACACCTAAGAGATATTTCCAAAGCCCCCTTCCACCAGAGCAAGGTATCTATATTAAAAACACGGGAACTATATTATATATATAATATATCTAATCATATTTATTAATAAATAACATCAAACATTTTTATTTTCTAATATTGTTATATATATAACGACAAACGGTTCGACCCCGGTCCGACCGGTTGGACCGGTCGGATCTTGAACCTTTGAACTCACATGTTCGATCTCCGGTCCGGTTCTCAAAACATTGCCCCTCACCCTCCTCTTACCTAACGATAGTATTCTCAATTATTGTCCTCTCTCCTACTCGAGAACGAAGAAACTCACTTTTGGAAAAAGGAAAGGAACAGATTATGTCATGCCTAAGAATGCAATTCATGATCGTCGACCGACAGATCGACGACTATACCAATCGTTGATCGTCGACTGCAATCAACGAGATCAATGATCCACTATCAGGAAGACTGAACCCACTGTAGTCGACGATCAGTGACCGGTCGACCCACTGAACTCATGTAAATCTTGGGTGTCGTGAATATCAAACAATTTCTCAGCTACAGGTTATTCGTTAGTCGATCACCAACCACAAAATTGATTAGCGATCGTCGACCCCTTCTCGTTTCTGTCGTCAACGATCGTCAATCATTGATCGACATTCACAAGCTCAATCAATGAAAGCTTCTAATACCTCTCATTATCCTTTTGTGCCTAAAAAAGAGTAGATATAATCGATTTACATGCTATTGTTGTGGCGAGGTTGACCACTTTATAGTTGATTGTTGGTTTAACACCACAAAATTTATCTCCGAGGTAACTCGTACCAAGGGAAGCTCGTGATTTTTTTGAGCTATGTTATTGATGATATGTGTCTTAAATCCATTTTGGGACCCTATACTTTCTAAATGTAGGTATATGAAGGTCCAAGCTTTACCAAAAAGAACGTTTGGTATTTGGGCAATGGATGCTCCAAGCAGATGACTGAAGATAGAAGTCTGCTCACAGACTGTTGTGCTGCGAAAGGACCAAAGATCATATTTGGTGACTCTAATCATGGTTGCACAGAAGGTTATGGTAAATTTACTTTTGGTAAAATAACCTTTAGATGTAGCTTATGTGGAATGATTGGAAGTTAAAACACAATATCATAAGCATAAGTCAATAATATGATAATAGTTATTCAGTTAATATTTAGTTTAATTTATGTCTTGTGAAGGTTTATCTAGTCAACTTCGATCAAGTGGAAACTCCTGTTTGTCTTATGACTTACCCTTTTAATACATTTCAATTGTGGCATAGGAGACTTGCACACATAAATTCCAAAACTTTATCTAAATTATCTAGTGCAAAGTTAGTTAGAGATTTACCTAATTTAAAATATGAGAAGAATGGACCTTGAAACGTTTACCAATTAAGAAAGCAAACCAAGGTCTCCCTTAAGAGCAAAACAATTCATGATATCCCTAGGTGTTTCTACTTATCGCATATGGACTTGTTTAGACCTATTGTTGTTACTAGTTTCGGAGGGAAGAGATATTCCCTTGTAATTATTGATGGCTTTTCTAGATTTTCATGAGTTTTTTTTTGAGAAGTAAATCTAGCAACTATGAAGTACTTACAAATTTTCTCTAGTAAATAGGAAAGTATATCATATGATTTGTGACCGACTTAGATTTCGAAGTTAAATGCATAAAGAATGAAAAAAATACAGTTTTGACTACTAAAGAGCAATGAAAAAATACTTTTATCAACTCTACAATGAAATAAAAGCCAATGAACGAAACTTGGAAGCGTTAAGTAAATCAGATAATTATAGGAACATAACGTTTTATCACAAAATTAAAGTATCAAAGGTAAATGATGGTCTAAAGAAGATGAAAAATGGAAAAATAGATGGGTCATACAATATACTTATCGAAGTATGGAAATGTCTAGAGAAAGAATGATCTTATGAATTACATGTTTTTTTAATAAGATACTGAAATCAAAGAAGATGTCGTACGAATAGAGAGAAATAATCTTGGTATATTAGCATAAGAACAAAGGAGCATACAAAATTGTGTTAATTACAGAAGGATTAAATTAATCAGTCATACCATGAAACTATGAGAACGAGTAATAGAAAGAATAGTAAGACGAGAGACTAGCATCTCGGAGAATCATTTTGAATTCATGTTAGGGTGATCAACCATGAAAGTTATACATCTCTTGAGAAAACACATTGATAACTATCAAGAAAAAAAACAAGATTTGCATATGCTGTTTATCGATTTTGTTTATACTTATGATTGGGTTCCAAGAGAGATCTAATAGAGAGTCTTAGAAAGAAAGGTGTAAATGTATCATACGTTGACATAATAAAATATATGTAGACAAATTCAGTGATGAGGGTGAGAATATCTAGAGGATTAACACAAGAATTCTCTATCACCGTTGTCTTACATCAAGGTTCAACTTTAAACCCCTATCTCTTACCCTTATCTTTGATGAACTCACCGGAAATATCCAACAAGTAATACTTCGGTGTTTATTGTTTGCGAATGATACCATTTTGATCGATGAGGTGCACGAGGGTGTAAACGCGAAACTTGAATCTTGATGAGACTTTTTAGAAAAGAAGGGTTTTAGGTTGAACAGGACAAAGACACCATATGGAGCTTAAATTTAATAGTGTAAGGACAAATTATTTTGTTATTAAGTTGGTGATCAAAATATTTTCTGGAGTGAGTGCTTTAAATATCTTGGATCGATAGTTCAAAAGAACAGAGGTGTTTATAAAGATGTGATGCATAGAATCTAAACATGTCGGTTAAAGTGGAGAGATGCGTCAGGGATCTTATGTGATCGTAAAGTACCATTAAAATTTAAAGACAATTTTTACCGTGCTGCAATTAGACCAGCGATGCTCTATGGTTCTGAGTGTTGGGCAGTGAATTGTGTACATGAGCAAATAATGAAAGTTGCTAAGATGAGAATGCTTAGGTGGATGTGTGGACACACGATCCTGGATAAAATTAGGAATAAATGTATCAGGGATAAGACATGAGTGGCACCAATTGCAGAGAAGATGCGAGAAGCTTGACTAAGATGGTTTGGACACATACAAAGGAGACCATTAGAGGCACCAGTTAGGCATTGTGAGAATTTAGTCATTGGACATGTTAAATAGGGGAGTGGTAGACCAATAAGACTTGGAATGAAATTATATAAGAAAATACATGATGTACTTAGACATTAGTGAGATTATGACTAAAGATAGGCCATAATGGCGACAAATGATACATATAGCCGACCCCACTATAGTGGGATAAAGGCTTGAGTGTTGTTGTTTGTTGTTGTTGTCGTTGTAAATTCAAAATGAGAACTATCTCAATAGTTATGATCAAAAGTGATCATGGTACTGAACTTGAGTTTCATAGGATGAGAGAATTCAGTAAATCCTAAAAAATCAAACAGTGTTTCTCCTCTCCTAGGGCTCCGCAACAAAATGAAGTTGCAAAAAGAAAGTAAAGAACACTCACAAAATAGATGGAACTTTACTTGTTGAAGTTGAAATACATATGTTTGTTTGGGCTAAAGTAGTAAATATTGCATGTCATGTGTTAAATCGATCACGCATCAAAAATTACATGGGTAAATCCTTCATGAACTAATAAAAGGAAGGACTCCAAACATCTTACATCTTAAGGTATTTGATTACATTTTCTATATTTTGAATAATGGCAAATCAACTCTAACTAAGTTTGAAGTAGAAGCTAAAGAGGAAATATTTCTTGGATTTTCCTCTATTAGAAAATTTGATAGATATTATAATAAGAGAGCTTTATGTGTGAAAAAACTTGTTCATAGTACTTTTGATGAAGATATTTTCCATAGTGAGTGTTTTAAATATCTCTTGTTAGCCGTTGCGAGGCACCTGTTAGGCGTTGGACACGTACAAAGGAGGCCATTAGAGGCACATGTTAGGCGTTGCAAGAGTCTAGTCACTAGGCATGTTAAACGAGCCAGGAGTAGACTAATAAAAACTTGACATGAAACTATAAGGAAAGACATGATGTACTTAGACATTAGTGAGATTAAGACAAAAGATAGGGCACAATGGCGACAAAGGATCCATATAGTCGACCCCACTATAGTGGGCTAAAGGCTTGGGTGTTGTTGTATTACATTTGATGAATCAAATATTCTCAGTTGAAAAGTTGTTCTGATTTAGTTTTGCAGTTGCACAGGTTATTAATTGAAAAAAAAATTAAGTTCTGTCTACTCATGACTGCTCTTCTATTCAAGAGGAAAATGATAAAGAAGAGCCAGCATAGGAAAAGGAAGTAGTTGAATCAACTCCTCTAAATGAAGTAGAAGAAGAACCTCTCTTGCATAATGAAGCTGCAAAATTGCAGTTGACCCTGAAGGAATAAAACTTAAATCTTCTCCAACCACTATTCACAGAGCTTATCACTATGTGAAGGACTATCTTCTACACAAGTTATAGGGAACTTAGAAGATGGTGTCAGAACAAGGGCAGGTGCATCTAATAAATTGCTATTTAGCAGTCTTATTTCACAAGTTGAGCCAAATAAATTTGAAGCAAACAACAATCCACAATAGATCATTGTCATGAAAGAAGAGCTAGAGCACTTTGAAAGACAGAAAGCCTGGACTCAAGTTGAGAAGACTAAGAATCATCTGGTAATAGGAACCAAGAAGGTCTTCAGAAACAAACAGGACCCAAATGACGTGGTCATTAGGAACAAGACTAGACTTATAGTCCGAGGATATAGAATGAAGGAGATATGGACTATGATCAAGCATTTACTCATGTGGTTAGTCTTGAAGCTATCAGATTCTTTTTGGTTTGCACACCACGCTATGGTATCAAGGTATTTCAAATGGATGTGGAGCGTTTTTTTGAATGGAAAGTTGCATTAGGAAGTGTATGTTGCACAACCTATAGATTTTGTTTCTCCAACTCATCCTGATTATGTTATTGGTTAGATAAATCTCTATATGATCTCAAGCAGGCTCTCAGGGCCTGGTATGAGACTATCTGATTTTCTTATGGAGAACGATTTCCTTAAAGGGTAAGTAAATAACACTTTCTTCACTAGGAAATATAAGAACAAGCTCTTGATTTTCAAATTTATGTAGATAATAGTATATTTGGAAGCTCTCATAAAAAATTTTGCAAAATATTTGACAATCTAATGCAAGATAAATTTTAAATGAGCAACATGGGAGAACTTAACTTCTTTCTAAGTCTTCAGGTCAAGCATCCTAATGAAAATATCTTTATCTCTCGAACCAAATACATCAGAGAATTTTTTAAGAAATTTGGAATTGATATTGTGTTACAGATCCGCTGTCAGTTATCATGTGTAATGTATTGTTATTATTATTATTATGTTGAGTCGTGTTGTATCGAGTCGTACTCTTAACATCGTAGTATTTTTATATTCACGCGAATATGGTTGTATTTACGATTTTGTCATTTTGAGTCCTATTTAGGGGGACTCATGGGGTCATTTGTAGGCATGCAAGAAATTAATTCAAGTTTTCCTTCTCTCTCAAGTTCCTCTCTCTCTAGTTCTTCTCTTCTCACCCCTCCCTTCTAGGGTTTCCATCTTCTCTCCTCTTCTCTCCTCCATTTTTAGGGATTTAATCCCTTGTATCCTCCACCCGCCGCTCTCCGACAACCCACCAAAAAAGGCACGTAACCGATTGTTTCATCCCTTAAGACCCCCATGACCACTAATGCAATTATTGATAATGATAAATCTATAGACGATAAACTCTATAGAAGTATCATTAGTTCATTAATTTATCTGGCCGCAAGTAAACCTGATATAATATTTGTTGCATGCATTTGTGCTAGATTTTAGGCTTCTCCCAAAGAGTCTCTATTGACATATGTCAAGAGAGATCCTAAGAATGTAAAAGGAACTCCTGAGCTTGATTTTGATATACTAGGGAGTCAAAGTTTTCACTAACCGAATTTTCATATGTAGATTATGCAGGTTGCAGGATTGACAAGAGGAGTACATCAGGCACTTGTTAATTCTTAGGATCAAGACTGATTTCATAGATAAATAAAAAGCAGAACATTGTCTCCACATCTATAGCTAAAGCAGAATGCATAGTTGCAGGAAGTTGTTGTGAACATCTACTATGTATAAAGAATCAAATGTAGGATTATGTGTATGCTTTTTTTGCATTTTTATCTATAGTGATAACACTAGAATTTCTATTACACCTAATTTGTATTGCATAACAGAACAAAGTATATTAAATAAAAAATCATTTCACAACAATATGAAAAAAGTCAGCATATCAATGAAATACATTCCAACTAATAAGCAAAGAGCTGGCTATTTCACAAAACCTCTGCATGAAATGAAATTAACTTATTTCATTAATACATATGGACTGTACTGCTTTCTGTCTTATAAATCTGATGCATGCCATCTCCACATTCTCTGTTATTTGCTATGATTGGTATGTTTAGTAAAGCACTTCTATAGAGCTTTAGTTTTTTTATTGTCATTTATTTATTGTATGTGAATGTATTGTGCATATATGAGAAGAAATACTTATATACTCAATCACAAAAGCAGACTTTCAATTGGCATCACTCGTTATCTTAATGAACCAACCTTAGTAAACTTTACATGACAAGAGCAATCTAAATAACTCTTATAGACAGAAAACTCTAATTTATATGGAATTTTCTCTTGATTTTCACTTAGTAACTGATCGTCGACCGTTTCTCGCCAATTGACGATTGACCCCCTTCCGATCGCAGACCGTTGATCCCAGCCATGATCGCTGATCCTTATTCATTATACTGTCTCGATCCCTGTTCATTGACTGGTCGTCAAGCGCATGTAGAATGATTTTTGATGCTTAAACTTTTTTTTGTTGTTGTCTGATTGGACCCTTCGACTAATTAAAGGCTTCCATTTTTTTTCCATCTGTGCCCGAATCCATATTGAGTATTTAAACTTCTCGTCGTTCTGTGATCACCTTTTGTCCTCACAGAGCCTTTTTGTTGTTTTCCCTCCTTCAAACTCTCGCTTAATGTTAACTGCTTTTGAGGGAATCAACCCTAGTTTTGAGGTGGATCTTGGCTCCTTCTCCGTTGTTGATGCCAAGTTTTGGCGATTGTGGACCTTGTGAAGGACGCTGGTCTGGAATTCCTCCGGAAGAGGTTCAAAATATTTGTTCCAAAGTTAGTCAAACTTTACTCCTCCCTTCAATTTCAAAATGACATCATTGTCTGTGGTGTTACTGATGTCAAGGTCGCCATTTCCCCCACCTCTCTCATGATACATCTTCAGTTGGGAGCTGAAAACATTGAGTTTGAAGAAGTTTCTTTTGAGGAGGTTGCCAAGGCTAGGTGATGTAGGACAGGCGTCGCACCTGCCTGCCACCCTGGAGTTCCACCAAGGGGCCCACCTTGGCGTCGCACCAAAGTGGCTTTATCAGACCCGCGGGTCGTAACCCCAACCCGTCTCTGGTCCCACTATAGGAAGCCAGAGTGGCAGACGGGTGTGACGTCCTTGATAAAGCCGTTTAGTGCTGACTCCAGGTGGGCCCCTGGTGCTAACGGGTTGAGTTGTACAAAAGGTGCTCTCCGTACCGAACCCGTCTCCGATCCGCGGATCAGCTGGTGATGAGAGCTCGCCTGAGAGCTCTTTATCAAGGAGGTCTCAAGATCGAATCTCGGCCTCAACAACCTTTCGGATTTCCTGTGGTGGGACCGGAGATGGGTTGGGGTGTACAGTCCACGGGCCTGATAAAGCCGTCTGATGCTGACTATAGGTAGGCCCCCTGGTGGGACTACAGGGTGGCGGACAGGTGTGACTCCTGTCCCGCATCACTAGGCAGTTGATGCAATATGTTGGTGATAGGCCCAACAATATTAAGGTAATGTTTTTCCCAGAGGAGTATAAGTTGCTCGCCGACATTCTCGGCAAAGGATTCTTGAGCAAGAGGTCTATGTATGATATTGTGAGTAGGGACCAGATCAAGTTCATGATTGTTGTGTTGAGGATGAAGGTTGACTGAGTCGGCATTCTTTTCTCCCAGATCAACCACAAGCACCAGGAGCACAACTTCAGTAGAATTCTTTCTCTACCTCTCCACTGCTCATTCCTCCCTCTTGACCTCCCATGGAGTAGCCATGAACAGTGGTGAAATCCTCTATATTAGGATTTTGCAACAATGGAAGAAGATTTCACCCGATCCTTCTTCCTCCAAGGACACCTCCACTCGCTCAACCACATCCTCTTTATCAACCCCACACACTATTACTGCCCCTCTTGGCACCTTCACCTCCTTACCTCCATAACCCCAACATCCTCACCCATCCAAGCACCGACCACTACTCCCACTAGGCCACTACCACCACTACCACAATTCCTGCACCATCTTTATGTACAGTTGCCAACAGCCCCCACCCTTGCAAGGTTCATCATCCAATGTGTTAGACCTTCGACACTCACCCAGAGTCATTTACCCACCATACACTCTCTCCATATTCCCCTGGGTCTAGCACCCTCTCCCACTTCACAGTTTGTTGCCCCCAAAAACACAACTCCCTCCCACTAAGTTCATGTACTCATCAACATTCCTCGACTTCAATCCCTTTCTATCCACCTAGTTGGGATGTAAGTAAAACCCAACCGAACCAAGCCAAACCTCACGGTTTGGTTCAGTTTTTTGTAGGTGGTGGTTCAGCTACAGTTTCTAATTTTAAAAACCGCACATTTGGTTTGGTTCATAGTTTTTCATGTTAAACCAAACCAAACCAAACCAAACCATATAGATGCTACAATATAAATTTTTATATATCTATAATATAATAACAACATGATATCATAAAATTATTTATATAAATGATTTTCATTTTAAATAATATAAAAATATATCTATGTTTCAGTTTTTTACTTATAACATCTTGTCTGTTGTTTAATTTTTATTCCTGGTCCGAGATTATGTATTTATATTTCAATTTTTTTAAACCACATAAATTGAACCAAACCAAACCATTCGGTTTGGTTCCAATGGTTTGCGCGGTTTGTTTCATGATTTTTGGAACCATTTAGAGGTGATTTGGTTTGCATTTCACTCCAAAACCAAACCAAACTGAACCACCTACCACTTGAGCACTATCTTTAGAGACCGAGGTGGATTCCCTAACCCAATCCAGCCAGATCATCAAGAAGAATTTGAAGTATATCATAAATATGCTTCAAAAGGAGGAGAGATCTGATATCCAAGACCTCCTCTCATATTGTTTAGTCAAGAACCTAAGGAATCATATGCCTAATCACAACTTCATGCCTAGAGTCTTTACCATGGTTTCGAGCTTGAAGATAAGCTCGGATAAAGGAAGGATGGTATGTTATAGGAATAGGCTAGTCCATATTATGTCAACATTTGTGTCCATATTATTGTCAGGGCATGTATTTTAGGAATTTAATAATGAGTCATTCACTAAGAGGTAGTTAGTTGTTACGAGTTTGTGGTTCTCATTAAGAATCGTGTAACCCAATTTAAAGGCAAGTTGTATGTTGAATAGGGATAGAAGAATTAGGCTATTCATCTTTTCTTTGTATGAGATTATGGTTAGTTCTCTTTCTCTCCCGAGCACATCCCGCGTAGGCATTCATGGTTCCAGCGTCGTAGTATCCTACTCCTTTGTCATCCCCACCTCCAGACGCTCCTCCGACAACTCTCCGACATTCTACGAGTTAGCACGTAACAAATGTCAGTAGAGTCGACAGAGGAGCGGTCAGAGGCTGGGATGGCAGAGGAGGATACTGGAATTGCCACCGCCTAGGCGGGGTGAGAGAGAGAGAGATATCAAAATTTCATACAAGGGACAGAGAAATAGATTAATTCTTGCATCCTTAGTGGTATTTAAATAAGATTACATAAAGGCATAGGCATAATAAACACGACATTTGATCTTATTATAAAATAATAAAACATGTAATATAAACTCACATAATAAACTAACTCATGACATTGGCGTCTAACACAGAGGCCTGACGACGACGACACTAAATAAAAATGCGCAATAATTGATAATGGATAATTGATTGTGTGAGATCATAACACATAGCACATTCCTTCACTCAGCTTGACAAGTCGAGCAAAAAAGAATGAAATAAACAATGGGGAACAAGAAGCCACACATATGAAGTTAAAAGTCAATTGTAAAGCAACATACCAATACAAAACTTTGACTTTCCAACTATATTTCTGAATAAATGTTCTAAAAATGAGTCTGGCGAGTTTTGTAGACAAAGTGCTACAACCAAAATCATTTGATACATAAAGAGTGCTACAACCAAAAACATGAATACAAACACCCACTCATTTCACGTTGGTGTCGTGATTTAGACATGTGAATTGTTGTTGTTAGAAAAGCCCATGTAAAGAGCCTATTATTGGGCCCATTTTTGTTTTTCCTCTTCTCTCTTCTTTAGTCCCGCATCATGTATAAGATTGTTCTCTCTTTCTTCCTCAAATATTTTTGTATTCCCTCTTTGTATTTACATACACAAACAATACATACAAATTTTAGTGCTCTCTCAAAATGGTATCAGAGGGACTCGGTCTCTCCTTCCGGCTAGCCTTCTGCTAACCGCCCGACCTCTCTCTGTTTGCGCTAGGCGCGGTCTGTGTTTATCTAACCGGACGGCCTTCCCTTCTCGCGCACGGTGCGCGGCTAGCCTTCTCTAACCGCCTCTCCTCTATCCCGTGTCCTCCACCTTCTTTCTCTCTACTCTATCCTTTTATAGGAGTTTCTCTCGCCAGTGGGGCCCATTCCCACCTCCTTTATCCCGCACGGTTTCCTCTCTACCCGCGCGGTTTGTTTCTCGCTCCCTTCTTTGCTCGTGGCCTTCTCCCTGATTTCTTCTCTGTGGGACCCTCCTTTGGTGCTACTCGCCCGGTCTCTCTGCCTATCCGCTCGAGTTCTCTAACTCGCGGATTCTTCTTCTATCCGCTGGAGTTCTCCTACTCGCGGCTTCCTCTTCTTGTCTGCTCGAGTTCTACTCGCGGCCTCCTTCTTCGCTTTGACCGCTGGCGTGTTCACTGAGACCGTGCGGTCTATCTTCTTTCCGCATTTTCTGGTCGCGGTCCGTCTGTCCGTTGGTGTACACATTGTGACCGTGCGGTTTGTTTCTCCCGCATTGTGGTCGCGGTCTTCTCCTTGCCGAGTGGTCTCCCGTTCTTCTCGCAGCGATCTTCGACACCCGCTTCAGTCACTAGTCGCTGCGACTTGCTAACCACCCGGCTTGTTTCAGTCTCTCTCCTGCTGCTTCTATGGGCTCTTCTGTCAACTCCACCGGCCCGACGACTAGTTCGCCTGCAGACCGCCCGGCCTATCCAACTGACCGCACGGCTTGTTCTGTTGACATTCGCGACGAGCTGCGGATAACTACCATTTCTCTTTCTGGGAAGAAGAACTTTATCCCTTGGGTGCATTCTGTTCGACGGGTTCTTCAGGCCAAGGGCCTTTTGCCTCACCTCACTCAGGCACCTCCTTCTCCTCCTACCGACGACTGGCTCCGCAATGATGGTCGCGTTCAGACTTGGCTCCTCAATTCCTTGGACGGTTGTTAGAAAGTAGAGAACAAGAAGCGAAAAGTAGAGAGCAAGAGAACAAACTTTTGAATAATTGAAATTTTATTATCCAAAAAAGATATCATTTACAAAGGTATGGCCTCCCTTATATAGAATGGAGGAGATAAGAAAGAGAGTATACAAACAATGTGGGACTAAACATTTACAGTACTGAGCGGCTAGAATAATGGAGACCGCATAGGCCGCGCGGTTAGACAGGTGGGCTAACCGCTCGGCAACTCCAGCAGGATAGAACAAACCGCAGAGGTAGACCGACAGACCGCCCGGTCTACAAACCGCTGGATCAGACCGCTAAGCCGCTCGGTCAACAAACCGCTGGATCAGACCGTCAAGCCGTCCGGTCTAATACTTCAACACTCCCCCTCAAGCTGGAGCATAGATATCAATCATGCCCAGCTTGTCACAAATGCGGAAGAAGGAAGTAGAAACCGGCTTGGTGAAGATATCTGCCAACTCCTTGTCAGAGGTGACAAAAGGAGTACAAATCTGATTCTTCAAAATCTCCTCCCGAATGAAGTGACAGTCAACCTCTATATGCTTCGTTCTCTCATGGAAGACCGGATTTCTGGATATGTGTATAGCGGCCTTGTTGTCACAGAACATAGGGAGAGGACAATCATATACCTCGCCCAGGTCAAGCATGAGAGCCCGCAACCACTTTAACTCACACGTAGTTGACGCCATACTCCGGTATTCTGCTTCGGCACTGGATCTGGAAACAACGGACTGTTTCTTGCTCTTCCAACTCACGAGATTACCTCCAACAAAGGTACAAAAACCTGACGTGGATTTACGATCGCCTTTGTCATCCGCGTAACTTGAGTCTGAGTAGGCCTCAACCCGCAGATGGCCATTTTTCTGGAAGAGTAACCCTCTGCCCGGTGCTGCTTTGATATACTCTAAAATCTTCAGGGCAGACTGAAGATGACACTCCCTGGGAGCTTGCATAAACTGACTGACCTTTCCTACAGCATAGGCGATGTCGGGTCTAGTCACCGTGAGATAGATGAGTTTCCCTACCAAACGTCTGTACCGTGTGACATCAGATAGAGGAGGCGATTCATCCGTCCACGTTTTGTCTTCTCCAACAGCCATGGGAAGATGAGCTGGTTTGACACCTGTCAAGCCTGCTTCTTGAAGAAGATCAAGGGCATACTTCCGTTGAGAGAGAACCAAGGAGTCAGGTTTCCGAGAGATTTCTATCCCCAAAAAGTATTTTGGGGAGCCCATATCCTTCGTGACCAAGTGCTGACGGAGGTGCTTCTTCGTCAAGTCCACCCCATCTCGGTCATCACCAGTAAGGAGAATATCATCCACATATACGGCCAAAACCACCGGTCCCGAGGCCGTTTTGCGAATGAATAAGGAGTGATCGGCCGAACTCCTTTGAAAGCCGATGGTTGCCACAATACCACTGAATTTTTCGAACCATGCCCGAGGGCTCTGCTTTAGGCCATAAATGGCCTTCTTCAAATGACAGACACGTGTCTCCCCCTGAGCAACATACCCAGGAGGTTGCTCCATATAGACGTCCTCCTGAAGATCGTCATAGAGAAAGGCATTCTTCACATCAAGCTGGGAAATATCCCAAGCCCGGTTAACAGCCACAGAAAAGAGAACCCGGATGGTGCTGAGGCGAGCAACCGGAGAGAAGGTATCAAAGTAATCAACGCCATAAGTCTGAGTAAAGCCCTTGGCCACCAGCCGGGCTTTGTAGCGATCCACAGTGCCGTCGGGGCGAAACTTCACAACAAAGACCCAGCGACAGCCAACCACATCAGTGCCCACGGGAGGAGGAACCAGGGTCCAGGTACCCCGTTCAGTAAGAGTAGTCATCTCCTCATCCATGGCAGACTTCCAATGAGGGAGAGCGAGAGCCTCTTGGTAGGTACGAGGAGTAGAAGTAGCAGAGATAGCCAAGGCAAAACACCTGCGAGAAGGAGAAAGCTGATCATAAGAAACAACAGCCGTGAGCGGGTGTTGAGTACACGCCCGCACCCCTTTGCGGGCGGTGTGGGATTAACCCCAACCACATGACCGCGGGGATATTTCGCCACACAAGGGGGCCCACCGGGGTCAACACCCAGACCTGGAACGCGATGGGGAAAGCCCAAACATACGGTCCCACACACACGTGTCATGCTGGCTAATATAATCTCAACACACCCCCGCAGCATGACAACCTCCTCTGATACCAAGTTAGAAAGTAGAGAACAAGAAGCGAAAAGTAGAGAGCAAGAGAACAAACTTTTGAATAATTGAAATTTTATTATCCAAAAAAGATATCATTTACAAAGGTATGGCCTCCCTTATATAGAATGGAGGAGATAAGAAAGAGAGTATACAAACAATGTGGGACTAAACATTTACAGTACTGAGCGGCTAGAATAATGGAGACCGCATAGGCCGCGCGGTTAGACAGGTGGGCTAACCGCTCGGCAACTCCAGCAGGATAGAACAAACCGCAGAGGTAGACCGACAGACCGCCCGGTCTACAAACCGCTGGATCAGACCGCTAAGCCGCTCGGTCAACAAACCGCTGGATCAGACCGCCAAGCCGCCCGGTCTAATACTTCAACAACGGTGAACCTTATCAGATGACCATGTATCACGAAACCGCCAAGGCTATGTGGGATAAGTTGCATTCCTTGTACTCAGGCCGCGACAGCCTTCAGCATCTTTACGACATACTCAATGATCTTCTCGCTCTCGACACTGGGGTGGCTTCGGACATGACCTACTTTATCGCTCGAGCCAAAGCCCTTGCTTAGGCCTGGATCCAGCATCAGTCGTCTACCAATGAGCATGCTGCTCGGCGCGCTCAGAAGGAAGCTGTCTGCATTGCCATCATGCTGGCTCATGTTCCTTCTCACCTTCAGAGCATTCGGACTCAGGTTCTAGCTTCTCCGACAACACTGTCTTTCTCTGATGTTTGCTTCATGCTTCTCCGTGTGTCCCCTCCTCCTGATACTTTTGCGCCTTCTCCCCCTGTCCCTCATCAGCAGGCCCCATCCCCGTACCATCCCCTCCTACATCCGCTCGTAGCGGACGTTCGGGATCCCGGGGCCGGGGCCGTGGCCGTGGTGGCCGGGGTCGGCTGAAGTGTTCCTACTGCGGGAAGGACGGCCATCTTGAGGCGACCTGCTACCGGAAGGTTGTTTATCCTCCTCGTCCGACGGCGTCTGTTGCTGCTGACGCCTCCTCTACTGCCCCTCCTGACCTTGAGGTTGTTCGTCTCCAGCTCCAGCAACTTCAGGGGCTACTCAACCCGCCCTCTGCCTCCATTGCATCCGTCTCCAACACAGGTACTGCTTGTTTATCCACCAGTCCGTGCTGGATCGTGGACTCAGGTGCCACTCATCACATTACCTCGCGACGGCCTGCCTAGTACTCGGATTCTCCTTATGGGAAGTGTATCACTGTGGCCAATGGGGCGACGGTTCCCGTCTCGGGCTCGGCGGATCTCTCTCTCAACCCGTCGATCTCCCTTCGCTCGGCTCTTCATGTTCCGAGCTCTTCGTTCAATTTACTTTCTGTCGGTCGCCTTACTAGTGATCTTGATTGCTCTGTCATATTCGCATCCTCTTCTTTTGTCATACAGGATCGGCGGACGCAGACTACCATTGGTAAAGACATACTGCGGAACGGGCTCTACCTTCTCGATGACTCTCCCACCACCCTCTCCTCTGTATCTTCCAGCGAGTGGCGTCGACGTCTTGGGCATGCCCCTCTGCCGGTCCTCCAGCGGGCCCTTCCTGATCTCTCTTCATCCGTTTCAGTGTGAGTCTTGTATCTTCGGCAAGGCCGCGTTCTTCTTTTCTTACGCATTGCACCCGCAGCGCTGCTCCGTTTGCTTTAGTACATTCCGATGTATGAGGTCCTTTTAAGATTCCTAGTATTTATGAGTTTTGGTACTTTATCACATTTACTGATAATTACTCTCGCACTACGTGACTTTACTTACTTTGTGATAGATCTGAGCTTCCCCGCATTTTTCGGGCATTTGTCCTACACAATTCGGGATTATTCATCAAGCATCTTGTGCCTACACGCCCCAGCAAAACGGCGTTGCCGAAAGGAAGAACCGCCACTTTACTCGATGTAGCCCGCTCCCTCATGCTTCAAATGCATGTTCTCAAGCCTTACTGGAATTTTGCGGTCTCCACTATCTGCTTTCCCATCAACCGTCTCCCTTCCTCCGTCCTTCACTATGCTACTCCGCTCAACCTACTATTTCCCTCCACTCCGGCCTTTCTTCTCCCGCCTCGTGTCTTTGGCAGCACCTACTACGTCCACCGTCTGGGGCCGTCCTCGGATAAGTTGGATCCCCGGGCAGCTAAACACATCTTTGTCGGCTATTCGCGCATACAGAATGGTTATGTCTGTTATTCTCCAGCTTCTCGAAAGATCTTGGTCTCTGCTGATGTTACCTTCCGGGAAGATCAACTGTTTTTCTTTGCTCCTTTACCCGCTCATCTACCACCAGCTCCTCTCATGCCATCCATCCCACGCCCGGTTATCCCCGTTACTGCACCACCTTCACCGGTTCCACCTGCACCAGCTCCTGCTCCCTCCAAACCACCCGTTATCCGTGTCTACACTCGTCGCCCTCCCGGTTCTGTTGCCCCTCTGCAGTCGGCCTCAACCACGGATACTCCGCGTCCTGCTGATCAGGTACTGCCCTCCACTGCTCATCCTCTGGCAAACTATGCCTCCCTCCATCGTCTCTCTCCCCACATTCACACATTTGCTACTTCTCTTTCATCGATATCTGTTCCTAACTCTGTGCAGGAGACGCTCCAACATCCGGGCTGGCGGGCCTCCATGGAGGAGGAAATGGCTGCTCTCTGGGCTAACCAGACATGACTCTAGTACCCCTTCCTTCGGGTCAGAAACCGGTTGGGTGTAAGTGGGTCTTTGTCATCAAACATGTTGCTGATGGGAGGATTGACTGTCTGAAGGCTCGTCTAGTGGCTCATGGCATCACCCAACAACAGGAGCTCGACTATGAGGAAACTTTCTCTCCAGTGGCCAAGCTAAATACTGTTTGTGTCCTCATCTTTGTAGCAGTCCATCGCCAGTGGCCCTTACTCCAACTGGATATCAAGAATGCATTTCTGAATGGTGATCTCTAGGAAACGGTGTATATGCAGCAACTGCCCGGGTTTGAGACCACGGGGGAGTCTTAGATCTGTCGTCTTTTGAAGGCTTTGTATGGTCTCAAACAATCCCCGCGGGCATAGTTTGACAAATTCAGTAAAGCCCTTTGGGATATTGGTTTTACTCGGAGCTCGGCCGACTTCTCGCTGCTTGCTCATCACCGAACAACAGGAACGATTCTTCTGTTAGTATACGTTGACGATATCATCATTACAGGAGATGACTCACAAGGGATACAGACGGTCAAACTACATCTGAGTTCCTTCTTTCAGACAAAAGATTTTGGGCCCCTACGGTACTTTTTGAGTCTTGAGGTGGTCAGACGGCCAGATGAGCTTGTCCTCTCTCAACGGAAGTACTGTCTCGACATTCTTCATGATGCGGGCTATTCAGGTTGTAAGTCGAGTGACACCTCAATGAATGTAAACCACAAGCTGTGCGTCCAGACATCTGACTCGGATCTCCTACTCCAGAATCCAGAATATTATCGTCTCCTCATTGGAAAATTGATCTATCTCACGGTAACCAAACCAGATATTTTTTTCGCTGTTGGTATTGTCAGTCGGTATGTACACTCCCCTCGAAGATCTCATCTTCAGGCTGTTGAACGCATTCTCAGATACCTTAAAATAACTTCTGGCCAAGGACTTGTTTACAGAACCTGCTTTTCAGCTCCAACATTGGTGGCATACTCGGATGTTGATTATGCTAGTTCCCTTGATGACCGGCAATCAACCAGTGGTTTTTACACTTATTTTGGAGGACATTTGATTACCTGGCGAGCAAGAAACAAGTGGTCGTTGCTCGATCATCAGATGAGGCAGAATACCGGGCAATGACATCTGTAGTATTTGAACTGACGTGCCTTGAGAGTCTTCTCACCGATCTGGGTGTAAAGTTACCTTCACCGGCTCTCCTCCTCTGTGACATCCAAGCTGCTATACATATTGCCAAGAACCCGGTCTTCCACGAAAGAACAAAGCATATCGAGGTCGACTGTCAATTCATCCGGGAGAAGGTTCAAATGAAGAAGCTCGATTTAAAGCATGTTCCAGGTACTGAACAAGTTGTGGATGTCCTCACAAAGGCTCTTTCCAGTACCCTCTTCTATCAGTGCTTGTCCAAGCTTGGCGCATACGATTTGTACGCTCCAGCTTGCGGGGGAGTGTTAGAAAAGTCCACGTAAAGAGCCCATTATTGGGCCCATTTTTATTTTTCTTCTTTTATCTTCTTTAGTCTCACATCATGTATTCTCTCTTTGTATTTACATATACAAGAAATACATACAAGTTTTGGTGCTCTCTCAACAGTTATAAATCATTAATTTTTTTATATATATAATATGAACTTAAGTATCAAAATCTTCATGTAGACAAGAAATTCCGACCACATTTGCTTCATTCCTTGAATGGAGTTCCAAAATGTAATATATTAATGAAAATCTATAAAATAGGAAATAAATTATCTTAAAAGTTTGGATAATTTAATAATAAAAATATGAAGGGAACATATAATTCAAATAAAATAATAACCAATAGCCATAAACCAATCATTTGGGTCAGCATCATAAATCATCATCATCTTCCATTCATACATATCTAGTATTGCATGAGGTGTTGAGCTTGACTAAGAAAATCATCTTTAATAATATCATCCCTATTACCTTGGATCTACCCATTCTCCTACCTAAATACTTCAAAAATAACTTCATTAATTCATCTAAATTGTGCATTTCTTTGAAATCCCGTTGCATATGCCTAAATCATTTAATGTATTTTATTATTTTATTTAATCCAAATAGCCAAATAAAATAAGAAAGAGCTTCCACTACATTCATTATAATTCTTTCCAATATGGGATAATTTTTTCTCCAACAAATAAATAATGGTAACAGATTTCAATTAATAAATATTGCGCCTTGGAAAATTTTCAAGTTAAACATGACAAAAAGAAATATCAAACAATATTGGTTAGTTTAATTCACCTGATAAAGATCAGCATAGGTAATACTTCTATGCTTTCCCTTTATTGGCTCTGCAAATCGAGTACAAATTAGCCAACACGGATAAGACTAATAAAGGTTGAAGTAATGATATAATGGAGTTTACCCAAGAGATCTATGGCTATTTTTAAGCCTGCGTTAGAGCCATGACTGTACTCTTCTTCAAACCTAATTGAACCATTGGGCCCGCCAGTTTTTGTTGTTTTATCATACGTGCCAGCATCATGCCACCTGTAAGGACAACAAAGAAATTTGATTGTGGTACAGTGTGTTAGGAATAAAGACTTCCATTCTTTCAATTAAATCATATTCATCACCATTTGCCATCCTTCACCGCCACCATTAACAGCTTTAACACACCCATTTAGGGTTGCCTTCATGAAATTTAATGTTAAACCTAAGTCCTAAACAGCGGAAATAATCTTGAACAACATTCATAGTACATTAAGTCTAATCTTCTCCTACCTAATCCATAGACACTAACTAATGGGGATCACGCATCGAGGGAGGGCTGACCCTTACAAGAGCCACACGAATCTACATACACAAGAGGCAGAGATAGGATCGTCGGATAAATGATTCGAGTTGGTAGTCGTGTTCGGAGAGGAGGAGGAATATTTTAAAGTATTTTTATATACTTGTTTTATTTTTATTTCAAGTAAAACTAGTGGATTTATGTTTCAAATGATTTTGGCTGGCCATAGTGGGTTCTAAGTCTATATTTGAGTTCTTGTGATCATCCTGCAGTGTGACTTTGTAAATTTTAGGTGTTGAAGCCTAGACCATCTCTCTACTTTCATTTGGCTTATCACCACCATTTCTCCACCCCACTTAGTCGCCGAAAACCACTACCTAAGGTGTTGGCCAATCACCCAATATTTTCATGTCACCAATTAACTACCCATTTCCACCTGTAACTACCGCCCATTACTTCTGAAATTCCCCATTACTTCTTAAATTCCGCATTACTTGCGGTAACTGCCAACTAACAAACGGTTATATCATAGGATTTTCCTGTCTTCCCAACCCAAACTAGACTTTCACTGTCATTTCCTACCCCAGATTACTTCTCCTCTCAGTCAATCCGCACCTCCAGCCATCACAAATCCCCTCCTTCCAGTAAAGCTTGCCTACTGCTGCAAATTACCAAGACCTAGCCCATGTTCCTACATCCAACATCAGTCGGCCAACTTTCTGAACCTATTTCAGCCACCATACGACATGTACGGCCATCCCACTGCATTCTCCCGCAATTCAACTACCTACCCTTATCACAGCAGCCTTAAACTTCACTCAAGCCTCCCCGCTACCACAGGAAAACAATTATGACGTCTGAATTCAGTGCAGACTGCAATAATCTTACTGTCCAGCCCTCCGAATCAGCCTCTTACCGCATCTCCAGACTCCCATTACTTTTGTACTCATGTGAAGTTTATTACTTATTGTTGATTATCGAGGAAAACAATCATACCGTTCGGGATGGTAATTTGTAATAGTTTGCGCATTAATCATCCTACTTGCAAAGCTTATTCACTTACCATTTAATTGAAGCATTCGTAACTTTAATTCAACTAGCAATTGTTCATTTATCTAATACTCCCATATCAATTGTAGTTGTTCGCAAACTTCTTAATTAAGTTCAAAATTTATTGTTATTTAATTATAGGACAATTTTATGTGCATCATATCAACACTACACTTACACTCATTCACTAGAGTTCCATTATGGCACAAATGCATATTCACTCTATATTCATCCTACTTCACTAACCCTATCAGCTTGTCAACTACGTGCACTTTCAAACCGTCACTGTAAATAGCCAAACCACCAAAGTCTTTTTTTATTACTGACTTCGAGCTCATTGTTCTTCTTATATGATCATCCCTTAATTTAGCTTTTTCTGATTTTTTTTGCACAACCATTTTTATATTCTCACTTCCTCAGCTCTCAACTTGGATATAAACAATTTCTTTTACTAACCAACACTCAGATCCCTGCAATATTCTCAGAGAACCTCATCTGGAGACCACTTGTTGAAGCGTGTAGAAAACCTTAAAGGAGGTGAATACGATATTATAAATTTCAACATAAACACAAAGTTGTACGCTGAAGAATGAAGAAAATAATTAAAAACGTAAATTAACAAAAATTATGAATAAAAATGTATACCATTATATTGTATATACAAAGATTGTTCTTGATATTGTAACGTCAAGATTGAGGCGATAATACAACTCTTTATTGTTTCTATATCGAATCTCCCCGACGTGGTTGTCTACTAGCACACCATGATCGATGGAGGAGATCGCACCACCACTCGGTGGAACCCATTTTGTTCTTCCTCACGGTTCATCATCCAACACTTTTTTTTCTTTCGGTACAGCAGGTTTGTTGCTATTCAGACAATTCAGTGAGCATTTTCCTGTAGCCGAGTCCCTTCCCCGGAGCAGTTGTCCACCATCATTTGACCACCGTCGGGTCTCCATTGCTGTGAGTATTAATTTAATATGTTGTGTTATTTTTGTATTGGATTTTGGATGGACAAAGTATATGTACTTGGATATTGAGATTGCTAATATTATTGTTTAGTTTTTTTAATTCTAAAAATTTATTTGTGTCAGTTGTGGTTAAAAATCCTTCATGCAGAAAAAACCTTTGATATTGTTTGCGTGCTTGAAAATTAAAGATTCACATTGTGTAGATTTCTTTAGCTGATAAAATTATATAATTATACTTGTTGTTATTTTGTTTCCGAATTAATTGTAAAACATGCATGCATCATTTAGGTTGGGCTTAGTTGCAATGATTCAGCACATTCAGGTAGGTTTGCATTAGCATGTCGGCGCAACCTTTTCACTGTCTGTCATGCGTCAAGTTTGGTATCAAAGGAAGGTTAGAATTTAGTTTTAAATACGCAGGACTAAATTCCACATCCCGCAATGTCATATCATATTGGTTGTCACTACCCTAATCCTCTACTTGAGGAACCACAATCTGTCTACGCTCGATCCCATTGAATGCCTTCAGAGAGATCTTCATATTATTATGATGATTATCGTCATCCTTATCCCCTCACTCGAGTGAATCATGTTGATCCTTCGACACAACTTTAAGATTGTAGAGCTGAGTATCGTTCAGGTCATCGTCGCAACTGGGTAAGTATCGAAACTCTTTTTTCACAATTCTATTTGTCAGAAAGTAGTTAGCCTACCCACTACGTCCAGAAATTGGAAAAACGGAGGTGTCTACACTTCTACAAACCTACGTTTAGTAGTGTTGTAGTGAACACTGCCAAGGTACTATCGTGAATTCCCTTTTTTGGATAATATGGGCATACTAAACTCTGGCATGGACAGACATAGTTACTTTCGGTAGGAGGTTCCGAGGTTACAAGTAAGAAACCCATGGAAAGGAAGAAGGATGAAGCACTAGATGAAGGAAAAGACGTGAATAAAGGAAAAAAACAACTAGGCCTCAATAATCATGTATCACATCATTTTTCTTTATTTTCTTTTTAATAGCAGGAGAATCAATCCCTGGGAGGAGAAGATCATGGAAAATAAAAAAGAAGGAAGCATCAAATGTAGGGCTAAGGAGAGGCAAAGGATTTAGGAAAAAAAATTGAAGCCTACAACTGATTCAACCAATGAACGCCACACCCCTGATAAATGAACCAAATGAAAAAATAGATGTTCCAAGTAAACCGATATAAGCAAAAGATTCGCCATCCCATTTAAAGGAATCCAATGAAAAGAAGCATCTTCCTACACCTGGCCATACAAGAGTATGTTTCTAGATAAGTCAAATCATTTTACACCATTGCTCTCCATCACATTAAAAACAATCAAGTATAAAAAACACGTCAAAAATTTATAAAAAATGTTAAGAATTGTGATATTTGTCAACACCATTCCATGGTAGAAAGAAACAGATGAGTCCTCGAATATGACATGGTGACAGTAGGGAAACACAAAAGAACCATCATGAATAGCAAGAAATCTATGTCAATTTTTTTTCTTCCCTATTGAAGCGAATGAACAAAAATAGGAAAACAAGTGAGAAATTCCAGTTATTGTGTGTGCCTCACCACCAAATATGCCAAAGAAAATGAATTCTATCCTCAAGAGGAACAAAATGACCAAGCAAAAAATCAAGTTGCTAGAAAAGATAGCCCGTGAAAATAGATGTTGCTCATTGTTCCCGTAGCGCAGGAAAAGCAAAAAAAAAAACAAGGATTGCAACTAACAAGGAATATTCTACTGCAAAAGGAAGTCACTAGCGCAAAAGAAGGGTAAAATGAGATTTACTATGAGGAATGGTCAATCTTCAAATGCAGCTAAGTTACAACAGAAAAAAAAAGAGGGAATCTTCCCACATTTTGAGCTTTTCAAATGAATGAAATCCTTCTAAAAAAAGTAACAATGATTCGGGGATCAGATCATCCTTAAATTGTAGTGATTTTTGGTCTGACCAAGAGATAGAGACTTACAATTGTGGAGAAATTTAGGTCACACCATTCGATTTGAAAAGCATATCACCAAAAGTTTGGGGGAAATTTGTATCTTGTGATAAAGGACTGTTTACTATCCTTGACTGTGAGAACAAGACATTTACGATGTACAACTGTAGAGGGCAAGCAACATTCATAGCTGCAACATGAATATGAACAATAAAGAAAGAAATGCATGCAATCCCTTCCTAAAAACATACATTCGCGCAAAGAGAACGAAGCAATTTTGGGGAAAATATAAACCATTCAACGAAAATACGACGAGTTAGGGAAAGCGAGCACACGCAAGTCGAAGCATGATGGGCGCGCAGTTCTTGCTGGAGATGAGCGCGCGCAAATCCCTCCGAGTCCTTTCGATCTCCTTCAGGTACTCGCCGTCAATCACCGGCCCCGCCATGTCCAAGCTTCGAGTTTAACAGTTGGAGAAAGACGCAAGAAAGTGTGGAGGGCAAAATTATTTATGGAGAAGAAGAAGAGAAGCGGAAGATTAGAGGAATGGATCTGTGAGGGATGAAGAAAGGGATGCCGTTTATACGACACATGCGATGTGTGTAGAAAATTGGAAGACCAATCGGCAATTATATCAGGACACGTGGCTTGCTTAGGTATGGTTGGAGGTCCGGAGCACACATCTCAAAGCGAGCCTAGATGCACTTCTTTTGAGATGTGTGTGGCATCCACACAGGATGTCCGCACTTTACCGTAAAGTGCAGGGGTGCACTTTACTCCCCGAGTACTGATTGGAGATTAGGATGGTTATGGTTCGATTTGGTTTGTTTTGGTTTTTCCGCAATTGTAAATTGAACGGGTTTCAAAATTTTGAAAACGAACTGAATTGGAACCGAACCAAATCAAGTCGAATGGTTCAACTTAGTTTTGATGGTTTAATAAAAATAAGTATACATAATTTTAGAGAATGTGTTAAAAAATATACTTGCATAATTACATACATGATATTTGCAAGCTCTTTGTCGATAGTTGTAGCTCTTGAATATTTACAACTCCCAAATAGATATTTGCAGTCTCATAGGATATTTACGGCCCCTATTTAGAAAAATTTAAATTCATCTCATTTTTTATTTTCTTCCCCTACTAGTGAAAACTCCATGTTTAATCAAATTTAATATACCAAAATATACAAACATACCATTCAAACAAAATAACTTTATCATTCAAACAAAAAAAATTATCATTCAAACAAAATTAAAATGGCATTTCATATTGGCATAAGTCAACTCACTTATAGCAATAATGAACACATATATCATTCAAGCCAAATACATTTTACCCAAACCGAACACTAGCATGCACGAAATTTTTAAAAATGATTAGTTTAGTATTCTAAAATTGAATTTATATCCTGAATTAAATTTGTTATGTTGTGAAGATCTTATAGAATATTTATATGATCATTTTTGTGATGCCACTTGTAATATGCCTGAATGTAGTAGTGACAAACCTTAAAAAAATCATATATGTAGAAAATCAATCACATTTTAACTAACAAATTTGCATACCTTTCACATATTCTGAATGTGTTATATAAGGAAAGTCACACTCTTCACCTATCATTGTACCATATTTCGATCATACAGAAAATATTTGTAATAGTGGACAATCTTCGTGAATTAGCAAAACCAATGTTGATAACCATTCTAAATATTTGTAGTGTTGAATGTAACCGAAGAAAGGTGAATGATTGTGACTTGAGTAATGAACAAATTGGATGTTAGAACATGATGTCACTACTAGACTCATATCTAGCATGAACAACCATTTATTCATCAGGATAGGAGTAATATATCTAGTGAGCTTAATAATTTTAAGTCTTTATCAGTCTCATTATCATGTTGTATAACACTTCATATTTATGTAACTCTTTGCATAAATCATGATGTTCTTAAATCCAATTTCCATTCATGTCCATAGATAGTCATACTTACCACTATATCTATAGTGGTCATCCCCCATCATGTTGATGACATCAATAATATATATTGACATGAATGTCGGTATTTATGACCTGATATGCTTAAGCAATTTATTTCTTGTGTGAATAATCCTTCTTATAAGTTCTTTATATTCATCTTTAAAGGTTTTATTTTGATGGGTTGATTTCAAGCATCAAGAAAAGCTCAAAATGTGGAAGCTCTCTTTTTGCTGATTTATAATTGTCCATCATTTTCTTCAAACTCCCTTTTGGATGTCCCGGTAACTTGTATGGAATTTTAGGTTTTTGATTTTGACGTAATGGTGGTTTGATTATTTCACTGAACTTTCTTTTCAATTCTTTTTTTAGATCACTAATTGTCTTATATCTTTTTACGAGTTCTTCGGTATTATTTTTTTGTACATTCTACTTTAACTGAAGGAATATGTTATGTGTCTTGCAAAGTCAAGTGTCTTCAATACTTGTGTATCATCCAAAGTAACAATGCATTGCAACCATTGGTATATAGCAATAACTCGGGTGTGCAAAGTAATTCAAAAGTAAATCAAATTTTATGCATTTATCAATTTCAAAATGACATGTTTTGAAAAAACTGCTTCTCTCTTAATAAGCTCTAAAGCAAAAAACAAAAATGTTACCTGTTGAAGCCAGGAAAATTTTCTATTCCAAAAATCAGATCAAGGCAGCCTAAGGCTACTAGCTCAACAGTAAGGCTAGGCGGCTAAAGTGACTAGGATGAAGAACGAAGGCAACAAACAGGACTCTAGGTGTTGTTGCAGGGAGGTCCCACCACGTACCCGGAAGCTTGAAAGAAGCTACCCCACCACAACCAAAAATGACTGAGCAAGGTACATGGGAGACTAACTGACAACTAGGTCGCGACCTGGTCTCTATGGTAAAGGAATCCAAAGGCTCGGCTGGTATCCAAAAATTGGAGCTCGCGAGATCCTTGCAGGGATTTTAAGTGTCTCTTCTCGTACCCCTGAGGTCCTGTTTATAGGAAAATCTTTGTGGAGGGGGTCTATTTATACCTCCACCCCTCGACGACTAGGCGACTTCTAGGAGGAACTCACACGACTTGGCGAGCAACTGGCCTAGTCGCCTACCTGGCGAGTATGCAAGGGGAACTCGCCATACTCACTCAGGCCTTTTGCAGGCTAGCACGTTGACTTTGACCTCTATCTTGACTTGCTGACTTTGACTTATGTTGGTCTGGCTCTGGAGGGGCCCACCCTAGACGAATACGAGTTGTACATAATTCCCGCTCTTTTCGTGCGACGTAGGAAATCGAAAAGAATCATCCAACACTTCTTTGGCGAGCTGCTTGGACGAGTATTTAAGTTACTCGCAAATGATGGATGTCTGTCGAACTCTATAAATAAGGGGGCCTGGTTTTTGACACGCTTTTGGAATTCGCACGTTGTGTCGAAAGTTGACGAGGAAGTCCTCCAACAGATTCTTGACGCACTGTCTGCCCTTCTCAACCCTTCCAAGCTTATGAGGTCGTGGGAAGGTGAGGTCATCGCCGACTTGCCTCCGAACAAGAAGAAAAAGCTAAAGAAGTCGAAGAAGCTAAAGAAGTCACTCGCTGTCAAGATCGACAGCCATCCTTCGCCATTGGTGAACCTCGCTGCGACGACCAAGGATCCCGCACCTTCCACTAGCACCAAACAACCTCCGAAATCGTCAGTTCTCAAGCACATGTGCAGGCAAACCCCGCCGCCCCGCAAGGTCGCTACCTCGCCGATACTATCAAAAGCTTTGTCGGTCGTTGATGTCTTATTGACTTGATTCTTGTTGATACTCGCAGATTCTCTACCGGTTGACACCATCGAGATTCTCAACACTACTCCCCTGCGAGGGGTATCACTGATCGCCCTTAAAGCAGGGGGACGAGTCAAACCGCACATACCGTTCGGATCAAACTCGGCTCTAAGAGGGCGACTGAAACACAAGCCGACTTGGTGAAGGAAGACCTTTCGGCGAGCAAGGACTCATCTGCAAAGAAGGATCTTCCGGCGACCAAGACTCCTCCACATGGGGAGAGCAAAGCCCCCCTCATCCCTAAAACTACCAAACCGATATCGAAGACGCGCATCCCTGTGTCGCCGTCACCTCCTCCTCCTGCAACCTCGCAACAACTGGCGAGTGTACCGCTACCTTCGCCGCCTCCTTTGTCGAGCCTGCGCCCTTCATCTGCGACCGTCGCACTACCACTGCCTCCTTTGCCGTCGGAGAGCTCTGCTCGAATGTCGGAGAAATCGCGGCTAAACTACTTTTCGCTGAGCATCGGTGATCGCAATCATGGAGGTCGCGGGCTGGGGAAGCTTGTCGAACGCGCGGGTGGCTCATTCTCTGCCCCGTGAGAAATTACTGGTCGTGGTCGTTCCCTAGGCGATCTCGGTCTCCTCGACAAGGTAACTCGCGCTACTGCTGTACTGGCTTTAATCAATATCGCTGACTTCTGACGTGGTGACGGTCTCGTGACAGATCGCCCCGCAACCCCTGGAGCGGCTTTCATTGAAGTCATCGAGCTATCCGGGAGTGACTATCGTCATGCTACTACTCGCGCCTACTTGGAGTTGGAGACCAAGTTCGACCAACTCGCCATTTGCGAGCCTCATCGTCGGATCTCGGCTTTGGAGGTAAGGATGGCGAGGATGGAAGAACTTCGGGCCAGCCTGGAGAACTATGAGGCCCGCTTCCACATGATCCACGAGCTCGATTGGCAGATGGTGATGAACGACCACCGTCTTCAGATCGCTCTCGGCGAGCTGGCTGGTATGCGCGCGAGCATGGGCTTTGCCAACCGACTGGCGAGGATGGAAGAACAACTGCGGCTCAGTGATGACGTGATATCGGTGGCCACGGAGCACTACCGGCGTGCTCGCGAGATGGGCTGGGCTAGACAACATGCTCCTCCGGAACGACCTCCTAGGAATTAGATTTTTTTTATTATCTGAACTCGCCTCTGGCGACTATGTAATGAACAATATTATTTATTATAATAAGCGAGTTTGAATCTCGTGGCGATTCTGTTGATGATTGATGTTCTTTTTACTGTATGCTCGTCTTCTTTCTGCGACTTTCCGAGTATGTCTTGTGTAGATTTTGGCAAGATCCTAGAAATCATTACGCAAGATAGGCCAAGTAGTTAGCATTGATCCATATGCTAGTATGCGACTTAGGTAGATACTCGCACGAGGTTGATATACCACCCCTGCCTCTGACTATAAAAAGAGGGGGTAGGTAAGTCATAAGTACGTTGCTGCGATTCACTAACTTATACTCGTAAGTAACTCCGCATGCTCTCCTGCCTCCTTTGCTTTCTCTCCACACGCTTCTCCTTTTTTTGCAAACCCAACTTGCTCAAGATGGTCAGGAATGATGCTAGCGCTCGCCTACAAACTCATGTCGTGAATTCCACCGACGTCGCCTTCAAGAAATCCATAACCTCTGAGCGAGATCTGGAGGAGTTTCAACAGTGACATCTTCCCGACGGATACTCGGTCAGGCTCCCTGTCCGGAATGAGCGACTAAATGCCTACATCGAAGGTGGAATGGTCCTATCACTCCGCCACTTCAAGGTTGGTCTGTGACTTCCGTTATGGCCCGAGTATCGCCAGATCCTGCGATACTTCGGTATTGTGCTCGCCAAAATCAACCTCAATGGTGGGCGATCATCATAGGGTTCATATGATTCTTGCGAGAAGAGAGGATCGTCTTTGAACTCTCTGTCTTCAGGAAGTTGTTCGCCTTTGCCGCGACCTCGGAAGGCATCGTCTTCTTCAGCAGCCATGTCTGCATGCTGGTCGGGACGACAAACAAAGTCCACCGGCGGAGCGAGTATCTGGTTGTCATCACCGGCGACTTCGACGGTGTGCTGGGAAAGCCGCATCAAACCGTCGACGTCGCAGCCTTCCTGCCACCGATCTTGGAGGGCGTCCACGAGAAGCTAGTCAAGGCTTTCTACGGGGGACGATTCTATGTAATCCATTGATGAATCAACGTCAATGTACTTGAAGAGATCCTCCCCTGCGAAGGTAAACGGTCTTTGAAATTTAATCATACTCGTCTACTTACCTCTGCTTGTCGTTGAAAGTCGAGCTAATTTGCTTTCGATGCTCGCAGTACCGTTCAAGCTCCCAACGAATCTGCTTCCTCCGGCTAAGGAAGTTGGCTCATCACACCCGGAACCATCCAACCAGCCGCCGGAAGTTGGGGAGAAAAAGAAGCTTGCCAAAGGAAAGGAAAAGGCCAATTCGTCGGATCATGCGCGCTAAAGGCCTAGAGTATCTCGCCAGTTGTTCGAGGATCGGGAATCTCCAGCTAATGTCGGGGCGCCTTACCTCCACCCAAACTTCAACCTTGGGCGAGAAGGTAAGGATGTCTTCGACTGCCTGCTGGTGTCCTGGTCTGCGGACAAGCATCAGGTGTCGCTGAGCACCAACCTCCCCGCTTGGTTTGAGGATTGAGAAGACAAGGGGGGGCCTTCGACATCCTTCAGGCCCTATATGGGCGAGTCGATGTTGAATCGATGCTGGAACTGAACCCGAAAGTGCTCGCCCAACAAACCTCGCGCTTCATCCTACAGACCGCCGAGCTGGGCCACTTATTAGCAAGGAAGTTGCTCAAAATGCATGAGGCGCTGAAGGTCGTCTCGAAGAAGGCGATAGACCTCGAGATGCAATCAACTCATTGGGCGGAGTATGAGGTAGGTCGCCTTCTTGGCGCGACATAGTTGACTTTGACTTGGGTAGTTTTGCATACTGGTTCAGTGTTGGTACTCGCAGGCCACCGAGGTTGAGATGGTTAAGATGCTTTCCGAGCTTGAATAAGAGCTCGCCAATACCAGGGTCGAGCTGGAGGCTTACCAAATTCGTGTCGCTGAGCTAGAAACTCGTCTGGCCGCCGCTGGTGATCACGCGAGTCCCTCAGTGAAAGAAATTGTACCTAAACACCTAGAGGGGGGGTTAATAGGTGACTTAATCTTTTTTAACTTTTAGGTAGATTATATCACAGAGTTCACAGAACTATAAACAGCATACACAGAATCAATCACATATACAGAGTACACACAGTTTTATAGTGGTTCCCCAAGGTCTGGGTACATCCACTTTCCCCCTTCGCCTATCTAGTAGTGTACTAGATTCGGCCAAACTCCTCCACTATTCCTCAGATCCTCAGATCTTACACTCAGAACCCCAACCAGGTTCCTACAGCTCAGAGTGATCCCACTCCTGCAACTCAGGCTCAACAGCCCTACCACTCAGTCTTCACAAAGACCTACACTCAGCCACAAGGCCTACACTCAGAGAAATGAATCTCCTACACTCAGGCACACAGGCCCTACCACTCAGCATTTATAATTTCAGGCTTACAACTCAGATCCCTCAGGATCCTACAAGAAATTAAGAATACAATGTATATACCTACAACTCAGAATAAGAGAGAAGAGTTGACAAGTTTCTTGATGAGTTCTTGAATGAACTCTGCTGAGATCAACCTCACTTGGCTTTCTTCAAAGCTTCTTGAATGTAGAACACAGTAGGGTTGATTCTCTCTACAGCTGATCTTCAATCACTGCTAACTTAAGAATCAGATCTCAATCTGAACCCTTTCTTCACAGCCTGGTTCAACTGCTGTCTTATTGGAAGGAGCTCTCTCTCTCCAACTACTTAGATCTTCACTTGAATTGAATCTTCAATGAATTACTTGATCACTTTGGTGATTTCCAACAACTGATTATCTGTTGAATGTATAAGCCTTTATATAGACTTTCTTCATGGTGACCGGCTGATCCGGTTTCTAACGACTTTCTGACATCTCTGACAGTTGCAGTAGACCGGCTGGATTGGCAGCTGTCAAGTCATCCAGTCACTTCTTGAAATATCTGTAACTGTCTGAAAGTGTCGAGACAGTCTGTCTTTAAGTGTCGACACTTATAGACCAAGTGTCAACACAAGTTGACTAAGTGTCGACACTAGCCTTCATGGTGTCGACACAACTCCTTGTGTTGTAGAATTTACTTCTCGACACTGCTTCTTCAACATGTGTCGACAATGATATTGTGTGTCGACACAACTCCTTGTTCTTCAGTACTTAGTTGATTTTTTGTAAGTGTCGACACAACTCCTTTGTGTCGACACATCTTCTTGTGTTGAACTTGTTGAGTGTCGACACATCCTCTTGATGTCGACACATGCCTTCTGTGTTGATACTTGCTGAGTGTCGACACAGCTCCTTGTGTCGACACATTCTTCTTGTGTTGAGACTTTGGCTGAGTGTCGACACATCTCCTTTGTGTCGACACTTGTACTTAGAATTTGTTGAACTTTGCTGAGTGTCGACACTTTCTTCATGTGTTGAGTCTTCTGCTGAGTGTCGACACATTCTTTATTATGTCAACACTTGTACTTAGACTCTGTTGAAGTTTGCTGAGTGTTGACACAGCCTCCAAGTGTCGACATTTTCTGATGTCGACAAAGTTCCTCTGGGTGTCGACACTGCTTCTAAGTATCGATACAGCTTCTCTGGACATTTCTTCATTGAGTGTCGACACAGCCTGTATGTGTCGACACTTTCCTTCTGGTGTCGATTCCACATTCCTGGTGTCGACACAATTACTCCAAGTGTCGACACTGCTTCTCTGAGTGTCGACACAAGTCTTCTTAAGTATCGACACTTTTCTTCTGGGTGTCGACACATGGACTTAGAAACTTTTCAGCTGTCCCTGCAAATACTTAACCTGCATAACTAAACTCAAAACACATCAAATACATTTTGATGTATATCATTGAGTAGGGTGAGGCTTCTTCAAATCAGGTACATATTTTCCAATGTACCCAACAATCTCCCCCTATTTGGAGAAGTCATAACCCTTAGTCAATGATATACACCATACATAACAAAATCACAGTATGATGTAAAACGGGATTATATAACAGGGTAAGTACATAAACATGTATTAATCAAAACATGTATACACAAAAATCTCAGAACAATAATGTAATAGAATTAGCACATATCACATTGTTCTAACAACTTTATCATATTCATTATTCAAAAGTTTACAGAAAGTTTAAAATCAAATAATTACAACTGTAAACTAAAGAAAAATTCTATCATATTGCTGCTCAGGCTCCTTGATCACTATGCCCTTTCCAGATTGTATCTTTGCTTGGACTGTGGCTTCTGCATCTTCAGCAGCAGCAGGCTTCTTTCCTTTTAGATCCTTCTTTTTCTGCTCTTCAGCCTTGATCTTTTGTCTTTCAAAATAATGATAAGGCTTTAGAAAGTACTTGCTAGGCTCTTGGGCAGTAGGAGGTAGCTTTTCCATCTTAGCCTTTCTTCTATATTGCACAATTGCCTCTTGCCTGGACTCATGCTTCCTCCACTCCAGTTCAGAATACCACTTGTTTCTATCTTGGATATTGTCTTTGGCAGCCTTCCATACAGTCAAGATAATATTCCTGGAAGTGGGGCTCCATTGTTCAAAGTCAGGCCTAAGTTTAGCTTGCTCTCTAAATCTCTTCTTAGACAATTGGGCTTCTTGTTCTTTCTGCAAAGCTTCTTGTTCTTTCAGTATAACCTCTAACACTGGTTAAACCACTTTTTCTATGATGACTTTCTGATTTCCCTCAGGAGGGCTATACATTGACTATATATCTGCATGTATCATATCAAAGTCTGGTGGATGATAGATCACTTGAGCCACTTCAGCTTGCTTCCCGCCAAGATATGCAAGATTAATTCCAAACTCTGCAACATTATCATCATCACATAATGGAGGATATCCATGGGTGGCTCTGATGGAATTTGAAATCCATTTTGCATGATCAGAGCCTGCTTTGACTAACACCCTCTTCCCCTTTATGACTTCTCTTTCTATGTGATCTCTTAGATCATCTTTCTGGAATCTTATTTGTGCATTCAGATAGTTTACTCCATCTTTGTAGAAAGGTTTCAACCTTTGGAGCTTTTCAGTTATGAATTTCTGAGAATCTTGAATTGCAGAAGTAACAGCAGTGATCCCTTCTTGTAACTTCTTATCAAACTCTTACTGGGCAATAGTCCTTGCTGTAGTTTGAGCAGCAGCCAGATTCTGCATCTCAGTGACTATCACATTGTGTGATTCAGTCAAATTGTCATTCATTCTTATCTGGTTTTCCAGGACATAGCTTTGCTTTACTGTCAGGTCTTCAATTTGTTTCTTGATATTTTCTTAATGAGTAGCTATATAGACTACTGCATTTCCTCCCTTATGAAAGCAGTCAGTCATTTCTTTCTTATTCAAATTCATTTCAAATCTGATGGACTTAATTTCTTGAGCAAGATCAAACTGTAATGACTTATGCCCCTCATCTATATATTTTTCTATTGCTTGCCTTTGCTCATCCATCTTAATTTGTAATGCAACCATCAGAGAACTAAAATCTGTAGATGGGGCTGGATGTGGTGCAGGCTGTGGTACTATTGTTTGTAAAGCTTTCTTATATGTCTGACTTCTCCTCTTGAAAACTTGAAATTTTCTCTTCTTGGCTCTTGCAGCCTCTTCATCTTCTGATGCAGATGTGCTATCAATAGTCACTCTGTCCTTAGGACTTGGAGGTAACTTCTTCTCAGTCCTTTGAACCTGCTCAGCATCTTTTGGCACCTCAGTCTCTTTGCCTGCAGTTTTCTCTATAGTCTCCACTTGCTCCCCCTCAATAATTACTTTCTCCCCCTCGATAGCATCACTTTCTTTCTCAAAGTCAGTTTGTTGAAAATCCGGGAATAGCTCTTCTAGGGTAAATTCTTGTTGAGGATGGGGTGGAGATTCTCTTATCTCATCAACCACTTGATCAGATACCACTTGAGAAGCAACAGATATGTCTTCCATGACAACATCTTGGTGTTGATTAGGAATATGAGGTTGCTGAGTAACATCAGACAATCTGTCAGTCATATCTTCATTTTCAATAGAAAAATCTAATTGGTTGATTTCAGTTATTACCTCAAGGATGGTGTGGGTAGCTTGTTCACTCTCTAGTGGAGTGGGCTCATCCACAATTAGAGGCTCCCCCTGGATGGAATCCTGGTGTACTGGGCTAGCTTGTGGTAGCTCGCCCTGCCTTGGTGCAACTTCTTGTCTTGCTGGAGATTGTCCAGCATTTCCAATTGCTTCTTCATCAGTAGTGAACACTACATGCTCTTTAGAGCTGCCTGATGATTCTTGAGCCACAGGGGCTGACTTCTTCTTCTTCTTTTGGGGTGTCACCTTCTCAGGAGTTGGCATTTCCTTAGTCAAGACTTTATCCCATCTAGAGAAGATTCTCATGTCCATCTTCCTCATGTGATTGATCTTAGATCCAGCTGCTTGACTCATCACCTCTGGTATACTACCAGCTAGGTAAAGACTTAGAATCCTACCCAAATTGGGCTTCTTCATACTCTCCTTAATCTTCTCAAACACTACTATAGACCAATTAGTTTGTAGTTTGAAAATAATCCTTGTCATTAGACTGAACATATAAGCAGATATTCTATCATGCCCTCCAGGCTTGCTCAAGATAACTTTCCCAACAATTTCAGATAGAAATTTGCCTTGGATGTTCATTCCTTTCCTATTGAAAATAGAACCAATTTTCATGTTGGAATCCAGTCCACACCAAGTTACTGCTTCCCTAGTTTTAGAAGCAGAAACATTCTCTTCTCCCTTAGTCCTAGGTAGTTGTAGTACCTTTCTCAGACTCTTAGGAGAAACTTTCACCTTAGCCCCATGAACCCTTGACTTAATCTTTAGTCCAGATTCATCTATTGTTGCTCCATTTAGAAATTCCAGGACCTCCTTCTTCCAAATCTTGATCGGCTCTGAAACCAGAAACTCTAACCCAGTCTCGGCGATTAGGGTTATCATGCCTTTGATATCTGGTTTCGCGTCATCAAAAGCATGCCGCACGAGTTCATATCCTTCATTCACATTCTCTTCGAGCTTGGGCGCCATTAGGGTTTGAAGAAATTTGAATTGAGAGAAGAGAGGTGTCGACACACAAGTTTGGTCTCGAAACTTTGGTGAGCGTGTCGACAGACAATGACGAAATTCTATTTATACCTTTCTAGGATCGAAGATGAAAGGGCGCGTCAAAATACTTAAATTGTGTCGACACTGTTGATAAGTGTCGACACAGACTTATAATGTCTCGACAATCATGTGTCGACACAAGTATAGTCGACAAAATATATGTGTCGACACTTGTTTATGTGTCGACACCGCTTAGCTCGACACTTAGTCGAGACTTTACTTGTCTAATTCTGTGTAAATCTTAAGTGTCGACACCACCTTGAATGTGTCGACACCTATACTGCATGTGTCGACACTAATTATCTGAAGTGTCGACACCAACTTCCTACATGTGTCGACACCTTTTCTCTGAAGTGTCGACACCACTTCTATGTGTCGACACAGACAACTCTGTGTGTCGACACCATTTTACTTAGCCATTTTTGAAAAGTTATTCTAAGTTTATCATACCTAATTCAATTTTGAACCTATTGAATTTGGTTTCATCTAAGGGCTTAGTATACATGTCAGCTAGTTGATTATCTGTATTTATATATTCTAGTGAAATATCTCCTTTTTCCATATGTTCTCTTAGAAAATGGTATTTTATTTCTATATGCTTAGTCCTACTATGGGAGACAAGATTGTTTGCAATAGAAATAGCACTAGTAGAATCACAAAATAGAGGTGTTCTACTTACTTGTATATCATAGTCTACTAGCTGATGTTGTATCCATAGAAGTTGAGCACAACAACTTCCTGCAGCAACATATTCTGATTCTGCTGTGGAGATAGCCACACTTGTTTGTTTCTTGCTACTCCATGATATCAGTCTTCCACCTAGGAATTGACAGGTTCCAGTTGTACTTTTCCTATCTTCCTTGCATCCTGCAAAATCTGCATCTGAATAACCTGTCAGTTCAAAGTCTCCATTCCTAGGGTACCAAAGGCCTAGATAAGGAGTGCCCTTAAGATATCTCAGAATTCTTTTGACTGCTGTCAAATGAGACTCTTTAGGGCAAGCTTGGTACCTAGCACAGACACATGTAGCATACATGATATCTGGTCTACTTGCAGTCAAATACAATAGGGAGCCAACTATCCCTCTATACAAAGTCTCATCTACAGGTTTCCCTGCATCATCTTTGCTAAGAGACATACTTGACCCCATAGGAGTTTTCATAGTACTGAATGATTACATACCATACTTCCTTATTAATTTTAGAGTGAACTTAGACTGGCATATGGATAAACCATTCTCAATCTGTCTAACTTAGAGACCCAAGAAGAACTTAAGTTCCCCCATACTGCTCATTTCAAATTGTCCTTGCATTAGTTTTGCAAACTTTCTGCAAAGACTATTTTTAGTAGACCCAAATATGATGTCATCTACATATATTTGGACTAGTATGATCTTGCCTCTGGATTCCCTAAGAAATAGAGTCTTGTCTATTTTCCCCCTTGTGAATTTATTCTTAATGAGGAAACTAGACAGGGTTTCATACCAAGCCCTAGGGGCTTGTTTTAACCCATACAAAACCTTCCTAAGTCTATAAACATAATTAGGTTTAGTTGGATCAACAAAACCTGATGGTTGTTCCACATAGACTTCTTCCTTCAGATTGCCATTCAAAAAGGCTGACTTAACATCCATTTGGTATACTTTAAACCCTTGATAAGTTGCATAGGCCAAGAACATTCTTATTGCCTCCAGTCTGGCTACTGGAGCAAAGGTTTGATCAAAGTCAATACCTTCTTCCTGCCTATATCCCTTAGCAACCAGTCTTGCTTTGTTCTTTATAATAACTCCATGTTCATCCATCTTGTTCCTGAAGATCCACTTAGTTCCAATTATGTTGTGATCTTTTGGTTTAGGAACAAGCTCCCAGACTTTGCATCTCTTGAACTGATTCAGCTCCTCTTGCATTTCCTCAATCCAATGAGGGTCTAGGATGGCTTCTTCAAATTTCTTTGGCTTAACTTGGGATAAAAAACTAGAGTAGAGTACTGAACTTAGATTTCTGCTCATTGTTTGTACCCCTTGACTTAGATCACCAATTATTTGATTGGCTGGATGATCTTTTAGATGTCTACAAGCTGGAGGCAGCCTGGCTTCATGTTGAATTCCTTCAACTTTTTCAACTTGCTGCACTCCTTGGTCTTCTTCTGCATCAGGTGCATCTAGTACTCCCCCTGGACAACAGCCACTATCATCCACTTGCTGTCTTGCAGTAGAACTTTCTTCAATAGTAAGCTTGTCCATCTTCTTAGTCACACCTATGGAGCTGCAAATACTTCTAGACAATTCATGGTTAATGAGTCTAGCTTTATCAAATACTACATATACTGACTCTTCTACAACTTGAGTAGTCAAGTTGTAGACTCTATAAGCCTTACTATTATTGTTGTACCCAACAAAGATCCCCTCTTGGGATTTGGCAGCAAACTTGGTTAAGTAAGACTTACCATTGTTAAGTATATAGCATTTACAATCAAAGATCCTGAAATAGGATAGGTTTGGTTTTCTGCCTTTCACAATCTCATAGGGGGTCTTATTGTGACTTTTGGTGATAGTAGCCCTATTAATTACATGGCATGCAGTGTTTACTGCCTCAGCCCAGAAATATTCTGGGAGAGATGTGTCACTTAATATAGTTCTACCAGCCTCTATCAAGGTTCTATTTTTCCTTTCAGCAATGCCATTTTGCTGAGGTGTTCTGGGTGAAGAAAATTCCTGAAATATCCCAAACTCTTCACATAGCTTTGTCATACTATCAGATTGGAATTCAGTACCATGGTCACTTCTTATTTTGACCACTGTACTGTCTAACTCATTCTGAATTTGTTTGACAAAACTATGAAAGATACTAGGTGTTTCAGATTTCTGTCTAAGGAAGAACACCCAGGAAAACCTTGAGTAGTCATCTACAATCACAAATGTGTAGACCTTCCTACCTAGGCTGTGAACTGGCATAGGATCAAAGAGATCCATATGCAAGAGGTATAAGCACCTCACAGCATCTTTGTTCTCAATACTATTAAAGGTGGATCTAGTCTGCTTGCCCTTTTGACAAGCTGAACATATCTCATCTTTAATACACTTAACCTGAGGACCATTCCTCACTAACTCTTTGCTATAGAGTTGGCCAATTGTCTTGTAGTTAAGATAGGCTAGCCTCTTGTGCCATTTGACAAAACGAGAGACTTTCTCATCAGCTACAAGACACACTGGAGAAACATTATTCTCACACATAATGTCTAGGCAATAGACATTTCTCTTTCTGTAACCAGTCAGAATGATCTCTTGATCATTTGATCTCCTGATATGACAACCATCTTTGACAAATGAGATGTCATAACCTAAATCACTCAGCTGACTTATAATAATAAGGTTATGTTTCAAACCTTTAACATAAGCCACTTGAGTAATTATTATAAGGTTGCTAGAAATGTTACCAAAACCTTTGATGATTCCTTTTTCAGAACCACTAAAGGTGACTTTAGGACCATCCTTGATTGGTGTGAAGTCCTTTAACAATTCCCTAGTTCCAGTCATGTACCTGGAACATCCATTGTCCAAGTACTATATTGGGGCATGGTCACTTGGACTCACCTGCAAAACAGATTAGTTAATCTTAGAACTCAAAGAATTCTTGGGTCCTTGGTGTTGGTTAGTTTGCCTCTTAACAAAACTACCTGTAGCTTTTCTAGTAGGTAGATTGCTACTCACTTTAGCACTAGAATTGTGCCAACAGTCTATGACAAAGTGGCCTACCTTGCCACAACACCAACACTCAAATCTGTTGTACCTTTGCTTAGGTACAACCCTGACTGTTTTGTCTACAGTAGGCTCCTTGTTGAGTACTGGGGCTTTGCCCTTAGACTTGGACTTTACAGTCCTATCAGGTTGTGTAAACCCTAATCCAGTTTACCCTTTTGATGTACAAATTCATCTATCAAAGGTAAAATAGATTTTGGTTTAGAAAATCTTGTAACTATATGTCTCTCCTTCTGAAGACTAATCTCCAGATTTCTGATTTGATCATTCTTGAATATTATAGTCCTCATCTGAATAACAGTTATGTTCTTCAGCCTGACTATTTCATTTAGTTTTTGATCAATCAACTTTTCAAAATCTGTTGCAGGCACTTTGAGATTAGCAATCTCCTTAGCCTGACTCTTGGTCAAGGATTTGCTTTTCTTCAAAGCTTGCAACACTACTCTATATTCATCAATCAATTGATGAATATCTCCTTCAGATTCAGATTCACTCTCATCACTTGATGCTGATGAATCTGATTCTGAACCAGTACTAGAAATTGAACTAATAGAACAATTTTGTACCTGACTTGGTCCAGGCTGATCCTAGATTTTGTCACCTTCAGATAAGGCCATCAGTCCCTGGCACTGATTGTCCTCTTGCTCATATATAGAATTCATTAACTGGATGAACTCCTCTTCCTCTTCTTCAGCAAACAGTCCAATGTAAGCTTCAGCTTCTGAATCAGTTTCTGAAGAAGACATATCTGACAGACTTTTGTCCTTCTTAGCAACAAAGGACCTTTCCTTTTTCCCTTTGATTTGAGTCTTCTTCTTATCAGTTGACTTTTTCCTCTTCTCTGGACAGTCAACAACAACATGTCCTTGTTTGTTACAACAATAACAGATTATCTTTGAAGATGTAGTTCTACTTGACTTGGGCTTTCTCCTGTCATTCTTTGATGACTTCTGTGAAGTGGATGGCTTAGACCTTCACTGTTTCTTCTTTAGGAACTTCTGAAAATGTCTTGTGAAAGCTGCAAAGTCCTCATCACTCTCACTGCTTTCAGAATTCCTGCTTTCTGAATCATCTGTCTCAGTCTCAGTAACTTTTGGGGGAGGAGATGGAGACTTACTTTTATATTTCTTAGTGGCTTCTGTCTTGAATGCCACAGCTCTTTCTTTATGCTCTATTCTGGCAGTCTTCTCCTCCTCTTTCCTAACCATTAGCTGCATTTCATAGGATAACAGCTTTCCAAACAATGTTGGAGGAGGAATATCTGCTAACTTGGCCATTTCCCTTATGACACAAATCTTGGTGTCCCAGTCCTTTGTTAGAGACCTCAAGAACTTATCATTCAACTCATAATTGCTGAATTCTCTTCCATAGGACATTAACTCATTAACTATCCTATAGAATTTCTTGTAACACTCAGTTATGCTATCAGACCTGCCTTGTCTGAAGCTCTCATATTCTTGGTTTAACAAAGACTTTCTGTCCTGTCTAACTTCTTCTGAACCCTCCATGTACACTATCAGAGTATCCCACATCTCCTTTGATGTTTTACAGTGTATCAAGTTCTGAAATGTAGCATCATCTATTGCACTTACTATAATATTCTGGGCCCTTTTGTCCATGGTGGCCAGAATAATCTCATCCTTGGTCATTTCAGAAAAGTCTTTTGGAGTTCTCTAATTTGCATCTAAGACTGATACTTTCATATGCACATATCACCCTTCTTTAACTGTGATATAGATTCTAGGGTCAGAGGCTTCCATAAATAGTCTAACCCTTTCTTTCCAGATGCCAAAAATCTCTTTTCTACAAATTGGCAACTTCATGGATCCAAGTTCTTTATGATTCTCTGTTGAACCCATTTTCTTGATTTTCTTGATTCTGCACTTGATTATACTAAATCTGCCAACAGGATCTACTCAGACAGTTATGTCCTTTTTTGAGTAACCTCCCTCTGATACCACTTGAAAGAAATTGTACCTAAACACCTAGAGGGGGGGGGGGGTGAATAGGTGACTTAATCTTTTTAAACTTTTAGGCAGATTATATCACAGAGTTCACAGAACTATAAATAGCATACACAGAACCAATCACATACACAGAGTACACACAGTTTTATAGTGGTTCCCCAAGGTCTGGGTACATCCACTTTCTCCCTTCGCCTATCTAGTAGTGTACTAGATTCGGCCAAACTCCTCCACTATTCCTCAGATCCTCAGATCTTACACTCAGAACCCCAACCAGGTTCCTACAGCTCAGATTGATCCCACTCCTACAACTCAGGCTCAACAGCCCTATCACTCAGTCTTCACAAAGACCTACACTCAGCCACAAGGCCTACACTCAGAGAAATGAATCTCCTACACTCAGGCACACATGCCCTACCACTCAGCCTTTATAATTTCAGGCTTACAACTCAGATCCCTAAGGATCCTACAAGAAATTAAGAATACAATGTATATAACTACAACTCAGAACAAGAGAGAAGAGTTGACAGGTTTCTTGATGAGTTCTTGAATGAACTCTGCTGAGATCAACCTCACTTGACTTTCTTCAAAACTTCTTGAATGTAGAACACAGTAGGGTTGATTCTCTCTGCAGCTGATCTTCAATCACTGCTAACTTAAGAATCAGATCTCAATCTGAACCCTTTCTTCACAGTCTGGTTCAACTGCTGTCTTCTTGGAAGGAGCTCTCTCTCTCCAACTACTTAGATCTTCACTTGAATTGAATCTTCAATGAATTACTTGATCACTTTGGTGATTTCCAACAACTGATTATCTGTTGAATGTATAAGCCTTTATATAGACTTTCTTCATGGTGACCGGCTGATCCGGTTTCTAACGACTTTCTGACATCTCTGACAGTTGCAGTAGACCGGCTGGATTGGCAGCTGTCAAGTCATCCAGTCACTTCTTGAAATATCTGTAACTGTCTGAAAATGTCGAGACAGTCTGTCTTTAAGTGTCGACACTTATAGACCAAGTGTCAACACAAGTTGACTAAGTGTCGACACTAGCCTTCATGGTGTCGACACAACTCCTTGTATTGTAGAATTTACTTCTCGACACTGCTTCTTCAACATGTGTCGACACTGATATTATGTGTCGACACAACTCCTTGATCTTCAGTACTTAGTTGATTTTTTGTAAGTGTCGACACAACTCCTTTGTGTCGACACATCTTCTTGTGTTGAACTTGTTGAGTGTCGACACATCCTCTTGGTGTCGACACATGCCTTCTGTGTTGATACTTGCTGAGTGTCGACACAGCTCCTTGTGTCGACACATTCTTCTTGTGTTGAGACTTTGGCTGAGTGTCGACACATCTCCTTTGTGTCGACACTTGTACTTAGAATTTGTTGAACTTTGCTGTGTCGACACAGCCTCCTAGTGTCGACACTTTCTTCATGTGTTGAGTCTTCTGCTGAGTGTCGACACATTCTTTATTATGTCGACACTTGTACTTAGACTCTGTTGAAGTTTGCTGAGTGTCGACACAGCCTCCAAGTGTCGACACTTTCTGATGTCGACAAAGTTCCTCTGGGTGTCGACATTGCTTCTAAGTGTCGACACAGCTTCTCTGGACATTTCTTCATTGAGTGTCGACACAGCCTGTATGTGTCGACACTTGCCTTCTGGTGTCGACTCTGCATTCCTGGTGTCGACACAATTACTCCAAGTGTTGACACTGCTTCTCTGGGTGTCGACACAAGTCTTCTTAAGTGTCGACACTTTTCTTCTGGGTGTTGACACATGGACTTAGAAACTTTTCAGCTGTCCCTGCAAATACTTAACCTGCACAACTAAACTCAAAACACATCAAATACATTTTGATGCATATCATTGAGTAGGGTGAGGCTTCTTCAAATAAGGTACATATTTTTCAATGTACCCAACACTCAGCTCCTCCCCCTACCGGGTCGAAGCAGGTGGAATCCCCGCACGGGTGGGTCGAGAAGGTCCGCCCCATGAGAATGAGATGTCGGCAATTCGCCGCGGGATATCGCGAGCGACGAGGGATATCACCTCGTCAGGTTAAGGATCAATGGCCACCTTGTCGAGGAGGCCAAACGCCTGACTGTACAATAATTCATCCCGAAGTTGCTCGCCGAGGAGTCCAACTTGTCTGTTCGCGTCTCCTATGCCTCTGACTCTAGCGGCAGCGACAGCAGTAGCAATAGTGGAGAGAGCAGTGACTATAGTGGCGACGAGGATGATGGAGAGAAGGGCGAGGATGAAGGCGAGGATGAGGAGGATGTCGATATTGGAGACGGTGAATATCAGCCTGATACTGGCGACGATGAGTTCTAGTTGCTCGCTGATTTTCTTCATGCTCGCATACAAAAGATTGTAAACATAATTTTTTGTAACTTGTAAAATTTTTGATATATATACAAGTTTTATGTTACTGCCCATTTTCTTCTATATTTGCATGCTCGCTGGTTGATGACACTCGTTAGGCTCATAGGCTAGAAGAGGTTGAGTGCTCGTTGGATGCTTACCCGCATGTTGATATTGCCCGTAGTCGCATATTCGTTGCTCGCATGAGTATAGTCGCCCCAACAGTTCACACTTTGATGCTCGCATATGTGCTTACTCGTATACTCACCATGACATACTCCCGCCTACATAGTCGTGTACCTCGTAGGAGCCCGGTTTGACTGCGTTGTGGAACATAGCGGACGCTTAGCAGGAGCCGAGCTCAACTGGTGGTGTAGGAGTCGACACCAAGCAGGAGCCAAGCTCAACTGGTGGTGGAGAAGTTGAGCACTCATGTTGGTGTTGAAGCGATTTGTCATGTTGCTCAAAAGAATTATCGAGTAATTATTCGTACCAACATTTTTGATGACGAAAGAAGTTAACAAAAATACGACGCTCTTTCCTTCGTCGAATTGGGAGGTCGGCGTCCAAACTTGTTTCTAATAGTTCCTCCAGTGGAGGAGATATGCGATCAGGGGTAGCTAGGCCGACATGCAAGGGGGGAGCTGATTTCGGTCGTCAGTTCAGGGGCTCGGTATTACAAGGACGCTTAAATCCTAAGACATCGTCCCATTGTCCGCCCTGAGCTATCCAGGAGAAACAGGCCAAAGGCTCGTTTCTCAATTTGACCGCGAAGATTTCTTCCAGCTCTGACTCCTGGCTACCAAGGCTAGCATACAAGCGAAGGGAATTGGACCTCGGGGGGTCCCATAAGACACACACACACACACACACACACACACACGAGTACACCATCCTTCTGCAAACTTGTATTCCTCAGAGCTTGACAGGTTATCCTGCTTTGATGATAACAGAGGCGCGTCCTACTTTACAGGATTAACATTTGCTAAGAGTGGGCCTTCTAGTCTTCTCAAAGACCGATGACATCTTTGCACAATGCATCACTTCACGAGTCTGATCTTTAATTGAGCGTAGGAGGTTAGCGTCCAGACCCATTCCTGATAGTCCCTCCAGTCGGAGGAGAGATGAAATCGGGGGTAGCTAGGCCGACATGCAAGGGGGGGGGGAGCTAATCTCGACCGTCAATGCAGAGGCTCGGTCTTATAAGGACGCTTAAATCCTGAAACATCGTCCCATCGTCCGCCCCGGGCTATCTAGGTGAAACAGGTTGAAGGCTTGTTTCCTAAATCGATCATGGAGTTGAACTTCACTGCACCTAACTATCTTGAGATGAATCAACACAAAGAAAATAACTCGCGACCGCCCGTACTTCCGGGGGCGAGGAAATGTATATACTTGAAATGAGATTACAAGAGTAATTGCAGGTTACCGCTAAGGGTGAAACCTTTTCAGGTCATCTCCGCTCCAAGTGCTCTCTAATTGCTTTCCTTCCTGATCCTGCAGACGGTAGCCACCAATAGCTAGAGATTCCTGGACGATGAAAGGCCCTTTCCAATTGGGATGCAGCTTTCCAATTGTGGCCCCCCTTCCCACGACATTCACCTTCTTCATGACCAGGTATCCTAGGAGGAAATGCTTGAGGCGGACATTCTTGTCGAAATGCTTAAACATACGCCTTTTGATTTTCTACTGGTGGATGGAGGCTAAGGCTTCGTTTGGGAAGCTTATTTCTACTGATCAGACTTAAAAAAACACAAATCGAATATTTTAAATTGTTTGGTAAACATTTGATGGGAAACGTGTCTACTAAATATCACGGATTTAAGCCGTTTCACTACCGTAATTTTTAGCGGAGGTAGCGGTCATATACACGCGGTCAAAATCTAAGCCCTAAAAATCATATTTCATCTTCACCGCAGCCTTTCCTCTCACGCAGCTCCCCTGATTCCTCCTGATTGGCTCCTCCTCCTCTGATCCGCTTCGGTGTCTCCTCCGCCTCCTCTGATCGGCTTCGGTGTCTCCTCCTCCGATCGACTTCAGCATCTCCTCCTCCGATCCGCTTCGGTGTCTCCTCCTCCGATCGACTTCTGCATCACCTTCTCCTCCTCCTCCGTTCAAATTCCGCGTCTCCTCCTCCTCCTCCTCCTCCGATTGTCTTTGGTGTCTCCTCCTCCTCCTTCGATGGGCCTCTGCGTCTCCTCCTCCCCGGATCGGCTTTGGCGCACTCCTTCAGGTCAATTTCCTCACTATCTCTGCTTCGCTGGGGAATATGGATTTGTGCTGATGATAAAGGCATATTCACCATTCTTTTGCCATTCTACTTTGTTAGCAGAAGATAGAATACGTGCGAAGGAGAATCTGAAAGTATTAAAGGTTCTGGAGGTTGAGCAGAAGGTAAATCCCTCCATTTTAGTAGTATTTCGTTCTATTACGCCCTTTCAGGTTCTGCATTTTGATTTTGAATGCTCCCATATTTTGATTTGTTAAGCCTCATATTCTGATTTTTGTATTTTCCTTCGGAACAAAAATGGCCTAAAATCACACCTTCCCATTTTTGATCAATCGGAGTTGAGGAATGATTAATGCGCTTCTATTGCTCGTTTCCTTCTATAAAATTTCAATTTTAGGGCTTATGGGACAACAATGTATTCCCTTAAACATGGAGAAGAAGCTTCTTTTAGAATTAGGGAGGCCCAAGAACTTGCAAGTAGTAGAAGCCTTAGTTATGTGCTACCATTGCAATAAATAAATAAAAAATTGGTGAAGCACTTTTTTTTAACCCAAGTCATTTTTGCCACAAGAAAAAAATTGCTTTAGTTTATTATTGGTGAGAAGGATTTGAGAGTTTACTTTTTTTGTGTGTATGTATGTTCAATGCAAAGAGGAAATTTAAAACTTTATCCAGATATTAGGTACACCATTTAGAAGATTTCAGACCGGGTTCTCGTTCTATTCAAGGTAATCATGAGATTTTCAATCAAGTTCACTCACTGCTTTGCAATGTAATAGAAAGGACGTTTGGTGTTTGAAAAAAATGGGCAATCCCGAGAGATATGTCATGTTACTCTTTCAAAAGACAAAGTTTGATTGTCGTGCTACAATGACGTTGCATAACTACATCCGTAGACATCCATCTTGTACTGATCTTGAATTTGATGTATGTGATGATGATGAGAGTTATGTGTATCCAGATGTGTATGCTCATACTAGAAGAAGGAATCAGAACAATATCGTCACAATTCCTAACATGGATCGCGAGATGGTTGAAAGAGTTGGTCCTGATGAAATGAAGAGGTTAAGAAATGGTATTGCGAATCAATTGCAAAACGCTCGTAGGTATTACATGTATAATATTTGCACAATTTTTGTGTTTTTAAATTGCATCTAACAAATCTTTTACTTTTTTTTCAGATGACGCGGCATGGTTCCTTTTAAGATAGTGCAGAGGGCATATTGTCAATTCATTCTTGTGCAGAACCATCCCTCATATTCTTCCAACTTGCCTAGTCTTGTTCCTCAATTCATTCTTGTTCTTTTCTTGTAGGTTGTGTCAGCGAATGAGCTTTGTATGACTTTTAAAGGAGAATTGAGAGGCTTTATACCCAAGAGGTGCAGAATATTTACAACACCACATTCATATATACAACCTTGGTTTATCTTGTAGTAGAAGTAACATATCAGACATCTCTTCTTGTGCAGACTTTAGAGTTGGGAGAGCTCTGCTACAGATCGAGAAGAACAATATTTCCCCTTTCCTCTATCTCAATTCTGGGGGCACAGAACTGTTGATGTCGGGGTTTAGCCTCTTCATCTTGGAGAGGAGCTGACCATCTCTTTGCAGATCCAGCTAACCTGCGGTCAAGCGTAGTAGCAATTGGTCTTGTTTCTCCTTTTTTGTTGTACATTATGTTTTTGAGGAAGGGACTATTTATTTTTTTCAACTATTATGATTTGTTGATGCAAAATTTCTTTTTTGTATGTTTTTATGGTGAGAGGTTTTAAAATAAATGTGACACCTATTAGATCTGAAATATTTGTTATCAAGTTTTTATTTTGATGTATATTTATAAATTTTGCATTTTCATTAACCAAAATGTTGTTTTGGTGTACATTTATCAAGTTTTTGTTTTGATGTACATTTATCAATTTTGCATTTTCATTTACCAAGTTTTTTTAGGGTGTGCATTTATCGTGTTTTTATTTTGGTGTACATTTATAAATTTTGCACTTTCTTTTACCAAATTTTTGTTCTTGTGTGCATTTATCAAGTTTTTTATTTTCATTTATCAAATTGATATAAAATGTTTCTTCATTCATGATGGCAAAAAATAAAAAACTTTCAAACAAAATTTAGTTCACAAACCGCGGTTCATGACTTCATAAAACATAAATCATCCAAACAAAACTTCATTCACAAACTATGGTTAATGACCACACCATTCACAAATTGCGGTTCATGACCACAATGTTCATGACCGCCACCACCGCGCCAAACGAAGCCTAAGTCACGGAGTTCCTCGATGTAGTCCAGTGAAAGCCTCTGAGCGTCTTCATTTTCCAAGCGTCATTCTTCGCCGCCCTCTCCTGCAGCTATGACTCTTGGACTCCGAACCTCGAATTTCACTGGGATGAGTGCCTCAGACCCATAGGATAACTTGAAGGGTGTTTCCCTCGTGCCCGAGCTTGGAGTTGTTCTCAGAGCTCATAGGACCGAGAGAAGTTGCTCCGCTCAGTTGCCCTTCAGATTAGTAACCTTCTTATTCAGGAGGTTAATGATTAGCTTGTTGGCAGCCTCCACCTGTCCGTTGCTCCGAGGATGATGCACAGAGGCGAATCAAAGATCTGTCTCTAACTGCTTGCAAAAGTCCTTCAGCTCCAAGATGACAAATAGTGGGTCGTTGTCGGTGATGATGGTGAGAGGAATTTCGAACCTGCAGGCAATATCTCTCCAGATGAAGTTCTTAATGATCTGAGAAGTGGTCTTGGCAAGAGCCTTTGCCTTGATCCACTTGGAGAAATTGTCGATCATGGCGAGAACGAACTTTCTTTGTCCGCTAGCTTAAGGAAAGGGGTCGATTATGTCCATCCCCTAGATGAAAAAAGATCAGGGAGCGGTGATCGAGCAAAGATGATGAGCTGGCTGCAACTGAAGAGGCGCAAAGAGCCAACACTTAGGACATTTCTTGGAGAAGGCTACCGCATCTTTCCGGATGGTCAGCCAAAAGTAGTCGTGCCTTAGAATTCTCTGATCCAGAGTATGAGTTCCTGAGTGGCTGCCACACTCTCATGAATGGATCTCCTTTAGAACACGAGGGATTTCGATCTCTAACAAACATCTGTCTAAGGGCGCTGAGATAGTTTTGCGATAAAGCTCCCATTCCTGTAGTAGGTAGTAAGCAGCCTTGAACCAGAATTTTCTTGGATCTCCTTCACTAGCAGGGAGTTGTCCCATCGTTAAGAACGTAATAAACGGGTCCTTCCAAGAAACTCTCTGTTCGATCTCCATCATCTCCCATTCCTCGATGGATGGTCGAAACAACTCGGTCATTGTCCCTCCCCAACCCGAGGGTCATACTTGGCAAGATAGTCTGCCTCTGAATTCCCCTCCCGGGGTACATGCTCGACGAAGAAAGACTAAAAGCCCCCGATCAAATCTTTGACCTTGACCATGTATTTCTGCAGGGTGGGATCGTGCACCTCGAACTCTCCTCTGATCTGTGACGCAACCAACATTGAGTCGATGAAGGCCCTAAGATCATGGATTCCCAATTCCCTGGTGAGACGCAACCCTGCCATCATGGCCTCGTACTCCGCCTGGTTGTTCGTGACGGGTAAGAGGATCTCGACAGCTTGCTCGATCCTAGTTCCTTGCGGGCTTACTAGCATTACTCCGGATCCCACGGAATACTTGCCTGAAGCCCTGTCCACGAACATCTTCCAAGATACTGGGATGGAAGAGCCTTCGTCTCCTCCTGCCTCGACTGAAAAGTCAGCCAGGAAGTCCGCCACTGCCTGGGCCTTGATCGCTACCCTCAGAGAGTAAGATATATCAAACTCACTGAGATCTACTGCCCACTTTGCCAACCTGCCTGAATGCTCCATTCCATCCAAGATATTGCCTAGCGGATGATCAGAGACGACCTTAATGGAGTGAGCCTGAAAATACGGGCGAAGCCTGCGAGCAGAAACCAACAGGGAAAAACCAGCTTCTCCAGAATAGGATACCTTATCTCTGCATGCTGCAACACTCTACTCATATAATAGATGGGTAGCGGCTTCTTGACTTCCTCCCTGATCAACACAGAACTGAATGCTTCCGCTCCCACTCCTAGATAGAGTAGGAGGTCTTCGCTTCCCTGTGGGCCTTGGAGGAGAGGAGTCTGAGTTAGCTGCTGCTTGAGCTTTCTAAAGGCCTCCTCACACTCCGCGGTCCACCCAAACCTCTACTTGCCTCGAAGAGTCTTGAAGAACGGAGAACACTTTTCTCTTGCCTTGGAGAGAAAATAGCAAAGGCCCGTCAGCCTTCCAGTTAACCTCTGTACTGCCTTAGGATCCTTCGGGGACGTCATCTCCAGAATGGCTTTGACTTTGTTCGGATTAGTTTCCACCCCCCTCAGAGTAAGGAGGTGACCTAAAAACTTTCCCCTTCCTTATCTGAATACGCACTTGGCCAAGTTGAGTCGCATCTTGTACTTTCTCAGGGTGGCGAAAGTCTCCACCAGATCATTTATGTGCTCCACGACGCTCTTGCTCTTGACAAGGAGATTTTCCACATAGACTTCAAGGTTCCGCCCCTTCTGCTACTTGAAGGCTCGGTCCATCATCCTTTAGTACGTCACGTCAGCGTTCTTAAGCCCGAAGGGCATCATTTTATAGCTATAACATCCATCACTGGTGATGAAAGAGACATTGTGGCAGTCGTGGGGATGCATCAGGATCTGGTGATAACCTGAAAAGGCATCAGGGAAACTCATTACAGGAAACCTGACAGCTGAATCAACCAGCGCGTCGATTTGAGGCAAGGGGTAGCAATCCTTCGAGTAGGCTTTATTCAACATATAAAAGTAAATACATAAATGCCAGCCCCCTCCAGACTTTTTTACCATTACAACATTAGAGACCTAGCCTGGATACTGGATCTCCGAAACAAACCTTGCCTCCAACAGCTTTCCCACCTCCTCTCTGATCGGACCGGCCAGCACAGTGGCGCACTTTCTCCACTTCTAACGGATGGGGCAATCTTGGGATCCAGGTTGAGGCGATGGCATGCAACATCGACATCAATCCCTGGCAATCTCCGCTACACTCCAAGCGAAGATGTCCACGTTCTCCTATAGACACGCAACCATTTCCATCTTCCCCTCCAGCGTCAGAGATCCTCCGACCTTCAGCAGCCCCGGCTCTTCCCTCCGGGAGATCACTTCCAGCTCCTGCAACTCCTCAACAGCCCTCAGGCCTTCCTCCTTCTCCAGTAACTTATCCAACCTCTCTGTGTCCTCCATCCAGCTGATGGTACTGACGACATTCAAGTAGCACTCCCTCGCAGCTCTCAGATCGCCACTGATCCTCACTTGGACGTCTGCCCGGCTGTACTTTAGGCACCGGTGGTATGATAATGGAACCGCCTTGAACTAGTTGATGAGGGGACGCCCAAAGATGGCGCTATAGCAGCTCGACGTATTGATGATGACAAAGCGACATCGGATTGAAGTTCCGCCCAGGGTGACCAGAAGGTCCACTCCTCCTTCCACCTCTTTATTCTCTCCTGAGAAGCCAAAGAAGGGTCCGTCTGCAACTTGGACTCTGGATGCTTCCACCTGAAGCCCAACGAAGGTTCTTTTGAAGATCGCGTTCACCGAACTCCCATTATCCACAAAGATTCGGTCGACGGTGAAGTCCTCGATGGCAGCTTGGATGACAAGCGCATCATGTAAGGTCGAGGCGGTGATCTCATTCCATAACATGTCCTCCTCCGAGAAGGTGATCTCATTCAACGCCGACGGAACCTGAGAGGTCGAGGCGACGCTTTTCTGATAGATCTGATGGAGACTCCCCTTACTGGAAGCTCAGAGTCTAGCCCTGTCGTTGATCACTCTGACATGCCCACCTCCTGGGCCATGGATCACCTCTCTGCGACCTCTTTGGTCGACCCGGTCCTCATTCCTCCTCTTCACTGGAGCTTAGAACGCCACCAGCCCTGGTGGCACCTCTTGCCTCGGCTGCTCCCTCTCCGCTACCACAGCTTCCAGCCTCCTCCTCGCTTCCCAAAACTCTGGGCAAGCCAAAGTCTTATGCCCCTCTACCCAATGTATGTCGTAGTATAGGGGAATCTCAACCTCCTGGCGCCTCGCCCTTCGCGCCTCCTATATGCGACGCTTATTGCTCTAACAAACAATGGTCATCGCCTCTCCTCTTCCTTCTCCTCGACCTCCACCCTACCGATGGTCATTCCTCTCCTGTTGCTAGAGCGGCGGCCTAGCAGGCTGCCTCCACTAAGGCCGATTCGTAGGGTGCCTGAATCTCCTCTCTTCTCCTCTTCTCTATCGAGCCTCCACGGGCCTCCTCTCTTCCCGCCTTCGAGGCCTCTCCTGCCTCCTCCGCTCTTCTACCCTCCTGAGCTCTTCTCTCTTCCTCTGTTCCTCTCTCCTTGTTGGCTCCTCCCTTCTTCTGTCCACCTTTCTCTCTGGCAATCTTCCAGCCCTTACCTCCGAAGGTCCTCCTCTCCCTCTGCCCAACGGCTAATCTCCATCCAATCGCGCCAAGAAGTCCTTGTTCTTCTCCTCGCCCTGGACGAACGTATTCGCCCTCTCCACCATCTCTTCGAAGGACCTCAGGGTTTTGTACCCAATCTCCATGCTAAAAATCCCATGCTTCAAACCGAACTTAAGGGCCAGCATAAGGGTGAAGTTGTCCACCTCCTTTACCTCCAAGTTCTCCTCCTGAAAACAGTCGATGTAGTGGCCAAGACTCTCATGCTACCCCTGAGCAATCTTGAAGAGAGCAGTTGCCTCCTTTTTCCTTTTCTTGAACGTCGCGAACCTTACCATAAGGCCCCGACGCAGATCCGCGAAGCAGTAGACGGAACCGGCGAGCAACTGGTGGAACCAGTCTCTTGCATTCCCCTTGAAGGTGATCGAGAAGAATCTGCACTTGAAGGCATCTGACATGTTGTGGATGGACACCACATCCTCAAAACACTAGAGATGCCTGACCGGGTCATCTTTACAGGAGTAGTAAGTGAGGACTGGCTCTCGAAAGCCCTCGAGAACTGGGGCTGCGAGGATCTCGTCACAGAAGGGGCTCCTCCCTCCCTGGCGGTGAAGAGTTTCATCCTCACTGGTATCATCATCATACTCGCTCCACAGGCAATTATCACGATACATCGCCGACGATATTGGATCTCAGAACCTGATCCCCTGGTTTCTCGCCAAGTAGTGTCGCGACTGCATCGGTCGCTCCTTTCTCTCCTAAGCGGGCTTCTTCCCAACTCGCCTCGGCAGCGCTTCCTCATCCGACGGTGTCACACGACGGGGCGAGGTGGCCCTGACATCGGGGCGATGAGAAAAACCGGTGAGGATGGTCCTCTTTATCCTCCTCGCAAACTCCTCGAACGCAGCTACAGTCACAAACCCGCCACCTCGCGTCGAGTTACCCACTCCCGCCGAGTTACCAACTAACTCTTCATGCTCGCCATCGCTTATCCTCTTGACAAATCATGAAACTTTCCTTTTCGGCCGCGATACACGCTCACCCCACCAAGTGTTGAAGCCGGGAAAATTCCCTACTTCAAAAATCAGATCAAGGCAGCCTAAGGCTACTAGCTCAACAGTAAGGCTAGGCGGCTAAAGTGACTAGGATGAAGAATGAATGCAACAAACATGACCTCAGGTGTTGCGGTAGGGAGGTCCCACCACATACCCGGAAACTTGAAAGAAGCTACCCCTCCAAAACCACAAATATCTGAGCAAGGTATGAGGGATACTAACTGACAACTAAGTCACAAGGTCGCGACCAGGTCTCTATGGAAAGGGAATCCAAAGGCTCAGCTTGTATCCAAAAGTGGAGCATGCGAGATCCTTGCAGGTATTTCAAGTGTCTCTCCTCGCACTCTTGGGGTCCTATTTATAGGAAAATCCTGGGGAAGGGGGGTATATTTATACCCCCATCTTTCGGCGACTCGGTGACTTTCAGAAGGAACTCGCACGACTGGGAGAGTAACTGAGCTAGTCGCCTACCTGACGAGTATGCGAGGGGAGCTCGCCATACTCGCCCAAGCCTTCTGCATGCTGGCACGTTGACTCTGACCTCTGTTTTGACTTGCTGACTTTGACTTATGCTGACCTGGCTCTGGAGGGGTCCACCCTCAACGAATATGGGTTGTACATGACCAACTAGCTTGATATATAACAAATTTTTAAAACACGTGTTAACATGAATCTGGTTTTGCCCAAATATCTTTTTAATCTTTGTATATCTTAAAATAAGTAAATATACAAAAGCTTTCCACACTATAGTGGACTTATCAATAAAAAATTCTAAGAATTTTTTCAGTTTGTTATGTTCGTTTTTAACACGGTTGACAGACGTATTGTCCAAGCGCAAATATTTATCAATCCATGCTAAGATGATATATTCTTTATAAGGAACGAGCCATGTTGTTGTAGCAAAAAAGAACATTAGAGTATTTGATTTCCTAATGAACTATCATTTGATTAATCACATGTTCAACTCATTTTAAGTTCTAGATTCAACTACATGTTGCCAAGCACCCAAAAAATATCATAATTTTTTTGGAAGTGAAAAAAATTACAACAACCCAAAACATTTCTACTAAAATGGACCCAACATAGTAGATTTTTTGCTTGCGGAAGCACACTCATGATTGCATTCATTAAAGTTACTTCTTGATCAGTTACAAAACAATTTGGCAATATGTTTTCATCAAAAATACTCATAAAGGACTCCAATGTCAAGCAGAAGCCGAAAAAATGACGGATTTGTCGATGTTACACCCACAATGCAAAGCAAAGGTAATCAGTATCGTTGATTTAGTAAGTGCAATCAATCTTGAAAGTATTTGCAAACATTTTGATCAAAAGAACGAAAGTCATATGAGCAAAGAAAAAACATTCCAACTGATTAGTAGTAATTTTGATTGCATTAAAACGAATATATCTGTAATCAACAATGCACTTGTACAAAAATTGAATTGGAGTCCCCCCCCCTTCAATTTGGCTCTAATCATCATTGTTTTTTGATTGCAAATTGTCCTTAACCTTGTGGTGTTTGTTGAATTTCTTTTCTTTAGTGATGTTAATATTTTAGAAAATTTGCAATCAAAATGTTTTCTACTCGCAACTCTTTAAGTAGATTTTCATAGGTTTTACTTCACAAAAAAATTAGTATTTTGACTTACCCGCACAACTCCATATCTATCACATCCAAGAATAACTTTAGGCTTAACTCTTTTTTCAAATTTAACGACCCTTAAAATGATGACAACAAATCTCAAGGCTTTATCAATATGTCTTGCCCATGCAATAAATTCCTCTTTGTCAGAAAATAAAGCTCGAATTTGTTATAAAATGATGACCTACATCTACATTCGATTCTTAAGAAAGGTTATCATACATCAACAACTTTTGATCTCCACTACTCATTTCATTTTATAGACAAAAAAAACTAGCAACGAAGCCCTACATCAAAGCACAAAAAAACTGCATACCCTACAAAAAACCTAACAATACATCTATGCAACCCATATTCGACGAGGGTGGACCCCTCCAGAGTCAGGTCAGCAAGAGTTAAAGTCAGCAAGTCAAGACAGCAGTCAGAGTCAACGCGCAAGGCGGTAGAAGGCCTATGTGAGTATGACGAGCTCCACTCACATACTCGTCAGGTAGGCGATTAGGCTTGTTACTCGCCCAACCGATTGAGCTCACCCCAAGAAGTCGCCTAGTCTCCAAGGGTGGGGCTATAAATAAGACTCCCCCTCTCTCTTTGGATTTGTCTATAAATAGGACCCAAGGAGTACGAGGAGACGGACTTCGAAATCTCGCAAAAGATCTTGAACACCTTTTTCCTAAACAACAAGCTGAGCCTTTGGATCCTTTGTTCAGAGAGATAGATCGCGAGTTTGCGATTATCTGTCTTAGTTGTCGTGACTTTGTTATCAGCTAGTCGACCTCATACCCTGCTCGACTATTTTTGATTATGGAGGGGTTACTTCTTCTAAGATTCTAGGTACGTGATGAGACCTCCCTGCCGCAGCGCCTGAGGTTCTTTTAGTTGTCTGACAGTTTCCGTGTATTAACCAGTTAGCCATCGAGCCTGTCCACTGAACCGAAAACCTTAGGCTACCTTGATCCAAATTTTTGAAGTAAGGATTTTTCCGACTTGAACACTTTGGTGCGGGGAGTGTGGATCATAGCCAAGGAGGAAAAGTTTCGTGGGTGGGCTAGATGGTGAATGCAGGCGAAAATGAGGAGATAGTCGATAACTGTTGAAGTTTGTGACCGGGCGGTCTGGCGGTCTGTCTTGGCGGGTTGAAGACCGCGCGGTCTGGCGGTTTCGCTTCAGCGGTTTGGTTGCTGTGCTGTTGCTATCTGGAGTCCGAGCGGTCTAGCGGCTTGCCTTTGGAGACTTGGAGACCGGGCGGTCTAGCGGTCTCCCGTGGTGATCTCTCTCTCTGGTGGTAGCCGAGCGGTTAGCCCTTCTGTCTAACCGCGCGGCTTGTGCGAATTGTTCTGTATAAGACCGCTTAGTCCTGTAAATTTTTAGTCCCACATCTCTTATTTGCATTCTCTCATCTCTTCTTTATTCGATATAAGGGAGGTCATACATTTGTAATAGACACACTTTTCAGATAATAAAGTTTCTGTTAAACCCCTTCCGGTTTGTTTTTGTTCGTTTCTAACATGGTATCAGAGGAAACGATCTTTTTCTCCTGATTCTTTCCCTCGTACTGTTCGCGCGGTCTCTTTTTCTTGTTCGCGCGGTCTCTTGCCACTGCCCTTTGTATGCGCGGCCTTCTCCTTCTCCTTCTCCTTCTTCTTCTGTTCGCGCGGGCTATCTTCTAGCCGCTCGACTTCTTTCCCTCAGCTTGGTTCTACGGCTTTGTCGTGGCTTTTCTGGCCACTGGTGTCCTTCATTGTAACCGCTGCAGATCTCCTTCTCTTACCGCTGCGATTTCTCCCTGTTCGCGCGGCTTGTTTCCTAACCGCCCGACTTGTTTTCTAACCGCGCGGGTTCCTGTTGTTTTCTTCTATGGCTCTTTCTGATGCTTCTACTGCCACCACTCCTACCACCCCTCCTGTTGCCAATCTGGCTCTGCCTCTTCCTACTACTCCTTCCGGGAACCTTGGGACCGTTTCCAAGCTTGTCGGCTCCAACTACCCGGATTGGAGCGTCTCCTTCACCTTCCTCCTTCGCTCGCAATGCAAACGCCACCATCTTGTTGATGACCCTCCTCCCACCACTTCACCTCTCTTTGATGACTTTGATGCGAGTGATGCGCTTGTGCGCACTTGGCTTACTAATAACCTATCTGATGAGTGTCTTCCTGTCATCCGTCATGATGAGACGGTCAAGGCTGCTTGGCTTCATCTTGCCGCACTGTACTCCAAGGGGGCTCAGACCTCCCGCATCTATACATTGTATGCGTACCTCTTTGCCCGTCCTACCTTGTCCCCTGCTGCTGCCTACCAACAGGTTCAGGCTCTTGGGGCTGAGATTCTTCAGAATCGCCCCTTTTCTTCGGATTTGGCTCAACAACACAAGCACTTCCAGGAGATTTTGGTTGTGTGTTATCTTCTCCGGCTTCCTGATACTTATGATATGATCCGCCAGCAAATTCTGGGTGAGGCGGAATCTCCTACCTTAGATGCCACCGCTGGCCGCATCGCCTCTGTCACCCCTCTCCTTCAGCACCCGATTATGCCCGCTCCTCCACCGTCCAACTATGCTCACCAAACTCAGCGGAGTGGCTCTGGTAGCTGCAGTCACCAGTCTGGCGGACGTGCTCTTTCCCGCTACCTCTGCTCTCACTGTGGCCGCACTAGCCATACTTTGGACCGCTGCTGGACGAAGCATCCCCATCTTCGCCCCTCGGGTGACTCTTCCGCCTCCTCTTCCAAGCCATCTGCCTCCGTGGTCACATCATCAGGTAGTGCCCACGTGGTGACTCAAGGTAAATGGCTTATCGACTCTGGAGAAACTAATCACATGACAGGCAATCCTCACTGCTTCACTCTCCTCGAACAACATGATCGGGTGCCCCCAGTTCTTGTTGCAGACGGTTCTCCCTCCCCGGTTCATGGGTCGGGAGTGGTCCATGTTACTCCGTCTCTTCACCTAGCGGATACTCTCTATGTGCCCAAATTTCCGTGCAATTTGTTGTCGGTTACCTCTTTATGCAAGCAGCTTTAGTGTTCTGTAACGTTTACTCTGACTTCTTGTTCTTTTCAGGATCCGAGCTCCCAACGAACGATTGCTACTGGGACTGAGAGCGGCGGCCTCTACTTCCTCGACAACGTTTCCGCCTTATCCGCCTTCTCCTCCTCTTGTACGGATCTTCTCCAGTGGCATCTTCGCCTCGGTCATCCTCCTCCACGGCTTCTACATCAACTTCTGCCCCACCTGCCTCCTTCCAGTTCTCCTTTCAATTGCGACGCTTGTCAGCTTGGCAAGCATCACCGTTCCTCCTTCCCGCCAAAGCAAGGTTGGGGCTCTACCCGTCCGTTTGATCTAATCCACTCCGATGTCTGGGGACCTGCTCCTACCCTCACCATTGGTCGGGGTAGTTCTTATTTTGTTACTTTTATTGATGACTTTTCAAGATGTACTTGGGTGTATCTCTTACGAGATCACTCTGAACTTTTGGATGTATGGATTTATTTTTATCAATTAATCAAAACTCAGTTTTGTGTTTGTATTTAAACCTTTCGCTCAGACAATGCTACAGAATATTTGAGTCATGCGTTTACCTCTTTCTGTGTATAACATGACATTATTCATCAGACTAGCTGTGTTTATACCTCCCGGCAAAATGGGGTGGCGGAATGCAAAAACCGTCATCTCCTCGATGTCGCTCGCACCTTGATGACCCAGATGCATATTCCTCGCTCCTATTGGGGCTATGCTATTCTCCTTGCCTGCTACCTCATCAATCGCATCCCCTCCACGGTTCTCCACGGGAAAACCCCATTCTCCATTCTGTATCCGGACAAGGAACCATTTCCTCTCCCTCTCCGCATCTTTGGGTGCACTGCCTTTGTGCATGCCCCCTCCGCCACCCGTGATAAGCTCTCCCTTCACTCCACCAAATGTGTCTTTCTGGGGTACTCCACCACTCAGAAAGGATATTGTTGCTTTGATCCCGTTCTTCGTAAGCAATTCGTCTCTGCTGACGTCACCTTCTTCGAGAATGCCTCCTACTTCTCGGATGACTCCTCTCCTCCTCCCCCAGCTTCTGATTCTCCTGCTATTCCCTTCGTTCCCTCGTCTCCTACTGTGATCTCCACCCCTATACCATCTCCGTCCACTCCTCTCCCTCCACCTCTCTCTCCCTCTTCTCCGCCACCGTCTCCCTCATCTCTGCCGCCGCTGCTCTCTCCTCCCGGGCCAGCTCTCTCTGCCACGAATGCTCCGGATGCCGAGGGGCCTGCTGACCTGGATCTTCCTGTCGCTCTTCGCAAAGGGGTGTGGACGTGTCCCTACACCCCCTTGCTGCGGTTGTTTCATATGATCGTCTCACCTCTTCTCGCAGGTCCTTTGCTCTGGCTATCTCTGCCACTACCACACCTCATTCCTACTAGGAGGCCCTTGTTATTCCTCATTGGAATATGTCCATGGATGAGGAAATGACGACCCTAACTGAGCGGGGTACCTGGACTCTTGTTCCTCCTCCCCTCGGTACTGATGTCGTTGGTTGTCACTGGGTCTTTGTGGTCAAATTTGCCCCAGACGGCATTATGGATCGTTATAAGGCTCGCCTTGTTGCTAAGGGCTCTACTCAGACCTATGGGGTTGATTACTTTGACACCTTCTCTCCCGTGGCTCGTCTCAGCACTATCCGGGTCCTTTTCTCTGTGGCGGTCAATAGAGATTGGCCGATTTCCCAGCTGGATGTCAAGAATGCCTTCCTTTATGGTGATCTTTAGGAGGTTGTCTACATGGAGCAACCTCCTGGATATGTTGCTCAGGGGGAGATACGAGTATGCCGGCTGAAGAAGGCAATCTATGGCCTCAAGCAGAGCCCTCGAGCTTGGTTCGACAAGTTCAGCTGCATCATGGCAGTCGTTGGTTTTGTGCGAAGCTCTGCCGATCACTCGCTATTTATTCGCAAAACCTCCTCGGGACTGGTGGTTCTTGCTGTGTACGTCGATGACATCCTTCTCACTGGTGATGACCAGGAAGGGGTAGCCTTGACAAAGCGGCATCTTCGTCAACATCTGGTCACGAAAGATATGGGCTCTCCGAAGTACTTTCTGGGGATCAAAATCTCTCGGAAGCCCAACTCCTTAGTCCTCTCCCAACGTAAGTATACCCTTGATCTTTTAAAAGAGGCAGGATTGAGTGGAGCTAAACCTGCCTGATACCCCATGGCAACTGGAGAAGACAACCTGGACAGATGATTCGCCTCCTCTTTCAGATATTACGCGGTACCGACGTTTGGTTGGTAAGCTCATATATCTCACCGTGACCAGGCCCGACATTTCCTATGATGTGGGCAAAGTGAGTCAATTCATGCAAGCACCTAAGGAGTGCCATCTACAGTCCTCCTTGAGGATCTTGGAATATGTCAAAGCAGCGCCTGGGAAAGGATTACTCTTTCAGAAGAATGGTCATCTGAGGGTTGAAGCATACTCAGATGCGAGTTACGCTGATGACAAAGGGGATCGCAAGTCAACCTCGGGTTTTTGCACCTTTGTTGGGGGAACCTGGTGAGCTGGAAGAGCAAGAAGCAGTCGGTTGTTTCCAAGTCTAGTGCTAAAGCAGAGTATCGTAGTATGGTATCAACCACTTGTGAGATAAAGTGGCTACGGGCTCTCCTGCTGGATTTAGGAGAGGTGTACAACCATCCTCTACCTATGTTCTGTGATAACAAGGCTGCCATATACATCTCCAAGAATCCGGTCTTCCATGAAAGAACCAAACACATTGAGGTTGACTGTCATTTCATTCGTGAGGAGATTCTGAAGGAACAAATTTACACTCCCTTAGTCACTTCTGATAAAGAGCTGGCCGACATCTTCACCAAGCCAGTCTCCGCCTCATTTCTTCATATTTGTGACAAGCTGGGCATGATCGATATATATGCTCCAGCTTGAGGGGGAGTGTTGAAGTTTGTGACCGGGCGGTCTGGCGGTCTGTCTTGGTGGGTTGAAGACCGTGCGGTCTGGCGGTTTCCCTTCAGCGGTTTGGTTGCTCTGCTGTTGCTGTCTGGAGTCCGAGCGGTCTAGCGGCTTGCCTTTGGAGACTTGGAGACCGGACGCTCTAGCGGTCTCCCATGGTGATCTCTATCTCTGGTGGTAGCCGAGCGGTTAGCCCTTCTGTCTAACCGCACAGCTTGTGCGAATTGTTCTGTATAAGACCGCTTAGTCCTGTAAATTTTTAGTCCCACATCTCTTATTTGTATTCTCTCATCTCTCCTCCATTCTATATAAGAGAGGTCATACCTTTGTAATAGACACACTTTTCAGATAATAAAGTTTATGTTAAACCCCTTCCGGTTTGTTTTTGTTCGTTTCTAGCAATAACTCGACAGGAGTTAGTAACTCAACGCGAGGAAGCGACGTCGTAATGGTGGCGGCGTTCGAAGAATTTGTGATGAGGATCGAGAGGAGCATCCTCGCAGGGTTCCCTACTCGCCCCGATGTCATAAAAACCTCATCTCGCCACATGACACCATCGTATGAGGAAGCGCCACCGAGGCGACCTGGGAAGAAGCGAGCCAGGGAAGGAGAAGAGCGACCGATGCAGTCGCGACACCATCCAGCAAGCAGCCATGGGATCAGGTTCCGAGATGAGGAACAACATGCGAGATACCGTGATACTCGCTATGATAGCGAGCATGATGAGGATTCTCATGAGGATAACTCGCCACAGCCAGGGAGGGAGGAGCCCCTTTTGTGACGAGATCCACGCAGCCCCAGTCCCCAAGGGATTCAACGATCCCATCCTGAGCTACTACTCCGACAGAGATGACCCGGTCAGGCATCTCCCATGGTTCAAGGACGTGGTGTTCATCCACAATATGACTGATGCCATCAAGTGCATGTTCTTCTCTATTACCTTCAAAGTGAATGCATGAGATTGTTTCCATCAATTGCCTGAGGGTTCCATCTTTTGCTTCGAGGATCTGCGTCGGGGCCTAATCGCATGGTTCGTGGCATCCAAGAAGAGGAAAAAGGAGGCAACTGCTCTCTTCAAAATCGTGCAAGGGTAGCGCGAAAGTCTAGGCCACTACATCGATCGTTTCCAGAAGGAGGTCTTGGAATTTGAGGAAGTGGACAACTTTACCCTGATGCTGGCTCTGAAGTTTGGCTTCAAGCAGGGTCTCTTCAGCCTAGAGATCGGGTCCAAGCCCCCGAGGAATTTTGAAGAGATGATCGAACAAGCGAATATATTTGTGCAAGGGGAGGAGAAGAATCTAGACTTCTTGCCGAGTCTGGATGGAGAAGACTTGGGAAGCAAAGGCAAAGTAGGGCTTTCGAAGGCTAGGGCTAGAGTGGTGCCTGAGAGGCAGGTAGAGAGAAGAAGGGAAGAGCTGGGGAGAAGAGAAGTGCACAGGAGGGCAGAAGAGTCGAGGAGGCAAGAGAAGCGTCGAAGGCAATAGGAGAGAAGGCCCGTGGCGGTTCCGTATAGGAGGTAGGAAGCACGACGATTACAGTATCCTGTGAATTGGCCCCCACGGAGATCACCTGTTAGGCCTCAGTTCCACAATCAAGAGACGAGGAATGACCATCAACAGAGTGGAAGACAAGGAAGGGCTCAAGGAGAGGCGACGGTCATTGCCCGTCAAGGCAAGAAGTATTGTAAGAAGGTTCAGGCGGCAAGGAACATGGCAGAGGAGATTCCCCTCTACTGTAATCTGCATCGAGTAGAGGGTCACTGGACCATGGCATGCCCAGTCTTTTGAGATGCTTGGAGGAGGTTGGAAACTAGAGTAGCGGAGAGGGATCAGCCTAGGCAGGAGGCGCTAGCAGGACCGGTAGTGTTCCAAGCTCTAGGGAGGAGGAGGAACGAGGATCGGGTCGAGCTGAGGGGTCACAGAGAAGTGGTCCACGACACCCAGAGAATTCGAGGTTCGGAGCCCTAGGGTGGTGGTAGCAGGGGAAGGCAATGAAGAAAGGTTCTTAGAGAATGAAGAAGATCGGAACCTTTCGCCGGACTACATCGAGAAACTTCATGACTTAGCTTCCATCCGTTAAGAGGAGATCAAGAGGATAATGTCAAATCACTTTGACAAAAATGTTCGCCTCAAGTATTTCCTTGCAGGAGACCTGATCATGAAAAAGGTGGACGCAACCGGAAGGGCAGCTGTCGTTGGCAAGCTGAATCCCAACTGGGAAGGACCTTTCATCATCCAAGAGGCTCTAGCTACTAAAGGCTATCACCCACAAAATCAAGAAGGAGAGCTACTGGGCAGTACTTATAGCGGGGATGACCTGAAAAGGTTTTACCCTTAGCGGTAACATATATTGTTTACCTATAATATTATTTCCATATTTTTATGCATATCCTTGCCCCCGGAGTCACGGGTGGTTGCGAATTGTCTTCTTTGTTTTGATCATCTCAGGTTAGCTAAAAGCAGTGAAGTCCATATCCACGATCAGTTTAGGAAACCAGCATCCGACTTGATCCTCCTAATAATCCCAGGGCGGACAATGGGACAATGCTTCGAGATTTAAGCATCCTTGTAAGACCGAGCCTATGCATTGACGGTCGAGATCAGATCCCCCTTGTATGTCGGCCTACCTACCCCTGATTGCATCTCTCCTCCGACAGGAGGAACTATTATGAACAAGTTTGGACGCTAACCTGCTGAACTCGATGAAGGATCGACCTCAATAAGTGACCCCACAATCGAGTTGATCGTAAAGGCGTCATCTATCTTTGAGAAGACTAAAAGGCCCGCTCTTAACAATTGTTGGTCCTATAGGGCAGTACGTGTCTCTATTGTTACCAAGGTGGGATAACCCTCCATGCTTTTAGAATCAGCTGGGTAACTAAGATCTGGAAGGTACGAGTTCGTGGAAGGATTGTGGACTCGAGTGTGTGTCATGTAGGAACCCCGAAGAGCCATTTACCTTCACTTGTATGCTGGACTTCATGGACAGGTAGCAGAGCTAGTAGCGATCTCCACGATCGAGTTGGGAAACGAGCCTTTGACCGGATTCTCCTAAGAAACTTAAGGCGGATGATGAGACGATGCTTCAGGGTTTAAGCATCCTTGTAAGACCGATCCCTTGCATGGACAGTCGAGATTAGCTCCCCCCTTGCATGTCGGACTAGCTACCCCCGATCGCGTCTCTCCTCCAACTGGAGGAACTATCAGGAATAGGTCTGGACGCCAACCTCCTAACTTGATGAGGAGAGGATTTTCATCTCTTTAGAAGTTTCCTTTATCTTCAATGAAGTTGATACACTAACTCTTTGGATATCTCCTAAGCAGCAGAGTGAATGACTTCAACATTGATAGAAGTCCTCGAGTAGTGTAGTTATCATAGTTTGAGTCACCTGTACGAGCTACCCTCCTACAGGCCAACTACGAGCTCAACCCAAGATGACCTCCATTTATAGTTGAGCTCGACTCCTAAGAGCTGTCGACTCCACCACATGTTGATCTTGGCTCCTGACAGTTGTTGTCCCATCTCTAGTTGAGTTCAGCTCATGTAAAATGTTGATTCCTCATGTGCGTTATAGTTGTAGTCTAAGCCCCCTGTACGAGCTCCCCTCCTACAGGCTGACTACGAGCTCAACACTAGATGACTCCACCTTCAGTTGAGCTCGACTCCTGAGAGTTGTCGACCCATCTCCAGTTGAGCTCGACTCCTGTAAGATGTTTACTCCTCGTGTGTGTTGTTCATGTAGTCCGAGCCCCCTATACGAGCTCCCCTCCTGCAGGATGATTACGTGCTCAGCCCGAGACGACTCCACCTCCAGTTGAGATCGACTCCTGAGAGTTGCCGACTCCACCTCCAGTTGAGCTCGGCTTCTGAGAGTTGTTGATTCATCTCCAGTTGAGTTCGGCTCCTGTAAGATGTTTATTTCTCATGTGTGTTGTACCTGTAGTCCGAGCCCCCTTTACGAGCTCCCCTCCTGCAGGCCAACTATGAGCTGACCCGAGACTACTCCACCTCCAATTGAGCTCGGCTCTTGAGAATTGTCGACTCATCTCTAGTTGATCTCGGCACCTGTAAGAAGTTGACTTATCGTGTGTTGTTGCAGTAGTTCGAGCCCCCCTGTACGAGCTCCCTTCCTACAGGCTAACTATGAGCTCAACTAGAGACGACTCCACTTCCAGTTAAGCTTGGCTCCTGAGAGCTGTTGAATCCACCTCTAGTTGAGTTCGGCTCCTGAGAGCTGTCGATCAATCTCAAGTTTAGCTCGGCTCCTGTAAGATGTAGCTTTCATCTACAGTTGAGCTTGGTTCCTGAGTGTTATCAAATCTCCCCTACAGTTGAGCTTGGCTGATGTCAGGTGTCGACCTATTCTCCACCTACAGTTCAGCTTCTTCCTATTATGTGTCAACAATATCTTTCAACTTGGTTGAGCTCGGCTCCTATAAGGTATATGACCATGCAGGTGCAAGCATGCAACTGCGACCATAAGGGTGCGAGCAGCAATGTGCAAGTAGGAGGAGCGATTATGTCAGTGCGAGCATCTGTTGCGCAATTACGAGCGGCATCAACAAGCTAGTTTACACGCAGCGAGCACTCAACCTCTTCACGCCTATGAGCCTATCAAGCGATATAAATAAGCGAATACGTGCACGATGAGCTCTCAACCTCTAAACGCCTATGATCCTAGCGAGCATCATCAACAAGTGAATATAAGAATGCAAAAATAAGAATGAAGTACAAAAAAACTATCTCGTATTATACGACGAGTATTACAAGGCTTTATAATTTTTCTGTTTACAAAAATTCTATCTTTACAAGTGTGGACGCATGAAGTCGCCGACCGACTATGACTCGTCATCGCCGGTATCAGGCTTGTACTCCTCGTCTTCGATGATGACATCTTCCTCATCCTCAACCTCGTCCTCCTCATCATCATCGTCATCGCTGCCATCGCTACTCCCTTTATTGCTGTTGTCATTGTTGCTTGAGCCAGAATGGGAGGAGAGGACGTGGTCAGGCCAGTTGGATTCCTCAGCAAACAACCCCAGGATGAGGTCCGTGATCGTCAAATGGTTGCCTTCTGGGACGAGGAAGCTGTCGATCCTCAGCTTCACGAGAAATGTTTCCCCCGTTGCTCGCGCTATCCCGGGCAGATAGCAGACATCTCGTCCCCATGGAAATGAATCCTCTTATCCATCACATGCGGACTCGCCTCCTGCTGTTTCTCAACCAGGCAAGTATCTAAGGGACCGAGGTAATCTTCAGCGATGACCAGGCGAGTTTCTAACTCGGCGACCCGGATTTGAGAAGCCTCCATCTCGGTTTTAGTATTAGCGAGTTCCTGCTCAATCTCAGATATCTTCGTTGTTGTTTTGATCTCGGTGATCTGCGAGGATCAACCAACAATCAGTTAGAAAAATGATCAAGTACAAAGGTGACTAAGTTGTGCAGAGTAAGCGAGAAAGCAAGCTACCTCATAGTCCTTCCAGCGGACTGATTGCATCCCCAGATCGATCGCCTTCTATGACACGATCTTCAGCACCGCTTGCATTTCAATGAGCCTCCTCGCGGTGTGGTGACCCAGCTCAGTAGCTCGTAGGAGCGCGCGAGATGTTTGGAGGGCGAGCACCTCCGGGCTGAGATCCTACATTGACTCAGCATCTGCTTGCCCACACAACACGAAGGCGACATCATAAGCCTTCTTTTGCCCTCCCAGTCTTCCAACCAGGCGGGTAGCTTAGTGCTCAGCATCCACTTATGCTCGCCCTCAGCCCAGGAGACCAGCGGGCATCTTAAGGCATCTTTGTCGTCTCGCCCGAGGTTGTAGTTTGGGTGGAAGTACGACACCCCGACGTCGATAGGTGACTCCCTCCCACCGAAAAGTTCACGGGCGATCCTTGCTTGTTCACATCTCGGGGGACTTGGCTTTCTTTTTCCCCTTGCCGAGTGTCTTCTGCGACGGGCCTTCCTTGTCGCCAGCTCGTAGTCGGCCCTTGTTGCCCGCAGGAGGCGGGATCTCCTCCACTTCGGACGGGTTCAATGAACCCTGGTGCGAGGAAGCGACTTCCTTTGCTGGAGGAAGTTGTTCTCGCGGAAGCTCGTGAGTAGATGCAGAGATGGAAGAACAGTTAGTAATTTTGCAACATCGATCGGTCAAAGCAAGTATGGTGGAATCTCGTAATGTTCTACCTTCATCGGGGAAGACCTCGTCCGACGATTTGACATTCAGACTCCAGTGGATGACGTCAAATCGCTAACCTCAGAAAGCTTTGAAAAGATTCTCGCTCTCACCCTCGAGGATGGGTAGCAGGAAGGCGACTTCGGGTGTCTGGTGCGGCCTGTGCGGTACTCCTTCGAAGTCACTAGGGATGACTAATAGATACTCGCCCCACCGGTGAATTTTTTTCTCGGTGTCGACCAGTGTGCAAATGTGGTTACCGAAGAAAATGACTCCCTCAGAAGTCGCAGTGAAGACGAAGATGTTCTTGAAGATAGAGAGTTCGAAGGCAATCTTCTCCTCGCGCAAGAAGCAGAGGAGTCCCATGATCATCACCACATCATTGGGATTGATCTGGGTAGGAGCTATTCTGAAGTACCGCAGGATCTAGCAGTACTCGAGCCACAACAGAAGTTGCAGATCGACTTCAAAGTGGCGGAGGGGCAAGACTATCTCACCTTCGAGATAGGTGTTTAGTCATTCGGTTCGGCGGGGATCCTGGCCGAGTATTCCTCAGGTAAGTGCCTTTGATAGAAATATTCCAGATCTCGCTTAGTTGCAATAGATTTCTTGAAGACTGCTTTGGAGAATTTGATCACGTGAGCTTGTCGGCGAGTGTTGGCATCATCGCTGCCATCATGAGCGAGTAGAGTTCAAAGCACGAGTAGATCAGGAATGAGAAAGATGACGCGAGCAAAGACAAATACTCGCGAGAAAAGGGTCATAATTCGCCACAACATACTAAAGGCTCACATACACATTTTATTTATAGGCAGAGGTCAGGGGGTATATCAACCTCACTCGAGTATCTACCTAAGTCGCGTGCTAACCGAGAGACTAACCCTAATTACGAATCATATCTCATGCGACATCATCCAGAAGATCGCCACATCGTCGTAAACCTGCAAAGACAGTTCAAGACATCGCAGAATGAAAGCGAGTATCAAAATTAATCAGTGGCATCAACATAACAGATCGGTAGAATAAGTGTGAGATATAAACTCACTATATTCAATTAAAGAATGAGTTTAAATATAATATCGCCAAGTGGCGAGTATAGATGGAAGAAAGAAAAGAAGCAGAAAATTCTAAGTCCTAGGAGGTCGCTGCTCGGGAAGAGGTGGATGTTGCACAGCCCAGTCCATCTCGCATGCTCGCTGGCCACCGCCATCGTATTGTCTCCCCGCCGCAGCTGCTCCTTCATCCTCGCAAGTTGCCCAGCAGATCCCATGCCCGCCCGCATGCTGGCCAAATACTCCCCGTAGAGCTGGACGTGATGGTCAGTCATTGATTGACGCCGCTACAACTCATGGATCAGGTGGCAACGCGCCTCATAGGTAGCCAGACGGTCCTGTAGCTCTTCCATCGTTGCCATCCTCACCTCTAGTGCTGAGATTCAGCAATGTGTCTCATAAATGGAGAGTTGTCAAACTTGGCCTCCAGCTCGATGTAGGCGCGGGCGGCGGCATGACGACACTCATTACCGGAGAGCCCAAGGGCGTCAATGAAAGTCGCTCAAGGGGTTGTAGGGCGAAGCAGACAAAAGTCACCAAGTCAGACACAAGTGAACATCAGCAGTCAGACCAATTCAGCAGTAGTACGAGCTAACCTTGCCGAGGGGATCATGATCAGCGAGGGGATGGGCTGCGGCGAGTTGAATCTCGCTAGACTGATGTCGAGCCTCCCAGACGCTCGACATCCTATCTATATCTGCGACCTCCAAGGTCCCGACTTTCGGTCCTCGACGGGAAGTAGCTTGGGCGCCTTCTTTCCGGATCTCGCGTCGAGCTCTCTAGGGGATCCGAGGAACCTTGGTTTCTGGGCGGATTTTAGGACGAGCTTCGTTACTTGGCGGCAAAGAGGTGGCAGAGACAAAGGTGTGCTCGACGCCGATAACGACGAGGTGGTCTCAGAGACAGTGGCTTTGCTCACCCCGGACTGCGAGGTCTTCGGAGTGGGAGGGTCTTGTCTTCTCGCCTCAGGGGAAGGTTTTTCAAACCACTTCTAAAGATCGACGTTGATCCGGACGTTGTGCCTGGATCGAGGCTAATGTCGAACTTCAAGGGAGACCAGAGGAGTTACTCGCAGTGGAGCAACATCCAGGGGCTCGCCTACAGTAGTTGGCAGAGGAGCTACGAGTATAAAGAACAAGTCATAATAACATAGTATAAAGTGATCAACAACTTTTAGTCTTTGACAAGATGACAACCTTGCGAGGCAGCGAGATCTGCCTGCAGTTGTGCTTGGGACCCGATGAGGTCTGGGGAAGGAGGAGAACACGATGGGGAGAGGAGAGAGAAGCCGGGAATGGATGATTCAGGAATGTCACTCAGCCCGAGGTCATCAAGGAGCTTCTGGGTGCTAGTTGAAGATTCGTGATGGATGGTTGAGGAGGAGGCATTCTCGGCAAGCGGAGGCAGGTTGTCAGTTTTGGAGGTGAGTGAATTCTTCATATTCTTTAGTTTTTTTCTTCTTTAAGGGAGGGAGGTCAGCAGCAACCTCGCCTTCTCGCGGCCATTTTGGCCTCACAGGCTTGAGAAATCCAAACTGGGCGGCAAGGATCGCTTGGTAGACTTTCTCGGTAGACTTCGACATTGCGTACAAGTTTAGAAATCGTGTCTCAAAGACCAGCCATCCCCCCATTTATAGATTTCAACAAACATCCATCAGATGCTAGTAACTAAGATACTCGCTCAAGCAGCTCGCCGAATAGGTGTTGGATGTTTCTTTTTGAGCTCCTACATCGCTCAGAAAGAGCATGGATTATGTATAACCCATATTCATCGAGGGTGGACCCATCCAGAGCCAGGTCAGCAAGAGTCAAAGTCACCAAGCCAAGACAACATTTAGAGTCAACACGCAAGGCGACAGAAGGTTTGTGCGAGTATGATGAGCTCCACTCGCATACTCGCCAGGTAGACGACTAGTCCTGTTACTCGCCCAGATGAGCTCCCTCCCTCCCAAAAAGTCACCTAGTCGCCAGGGGTGGGGCTATAAATAAGACCCCCCCCGTCTCTTTGTATTTGCCTATAAATACGACCCCAGGGATACGAGGAGACGAACTTTGAAATCTCGCAAAAGATCTCGACCACCATTTTCCTAGACAGTAAGCTGAGCTTTTGGATCCTTTGTTCAGAGAGACAGATCGCGAGTTTACGACTATCTATCTTCGCTGTCGCGACTTTGTTATCAACCAGTCTACCTCGTACCATGCTCTGTCATTTTTGGTTGTGAAGGGGTTGCTTCTTCTAAGCTTCTGGGTACATGGTGAGACCTCCCTACCGCACCGCCTGAGGTCCTTTTAGTTGTCTGACAGTTTCTGTGTCTTTACCCATTATCCATCAAGTCCACTGAACCGATAAACTTAGGCTGGCTTGATCCGAATTTTTCAAGTAGGGGATTTTCCCGGCTTCAACAACATCATTTTTGGAATAAATTCTATATCCAAGAGATTGGAATGACTCACGTTGGGTGAAATTAGAAGAGACTAGTAGCATTGTTGAAGAGCCGAAGTCGGGCGGCGACGTCGAACGACGGTGTTGAAGAAATAACTTCCAATGACGTCGTGGTGGTGTCTTCCAGCGACATTAGGGGCGCCGTCTTCCAGCGACGTTAGGGGTTGTGGCTTCCTACGACCTCAGGGGAGGCTTCTAGCGAAATCAAATAGCTATTAGTGGCATCAAGGATGGAATTGGCTTAGATTGGGTGCTCTAGGCTTCAAAATCAAAAGAAAGGGGTGTTATACCTGGAAATGATTTGATCAGCGACAAGGAGACATATGGCAAAGCTCCGACGACGCTACGAGTTGTTCCAGGCAATGGGAGTGTGGATTACGAGGAGGAAGGCATGGAGTTGTGAGTTAGGCAAAGCGAGAGGAGAGGAGTGAAGTAATCTTGCTTCAAATGAGGGGGCGACAACTAAAGGTTTTTTTGTTAAAATATCTTTAAAATCATTTAATTGCTTAGTTGTGGAAAAAGTGCTTGGGTCAAAAATGTGTTTTAAGACTTTTTGAAAATCAATGAACTCTCCCACTTTCAGAAAAGCTAAAAAGAGTTTTTCATGTCGTTATGTTTCTCTACCCATAGATCAACATCTACCGTCCCCTCATACCACTTTTTATACCACTCTTTCTCTAACAACTCTAATCTCAACACTTGTTTCCCACAACTATTTTTCATGCAACCACAATCATCCCAAACAAACTAGATATTAATTATGTAGGGAAATCACATAAAATAATAAGTGAGGACGCATAATATTCACCAATGATGACAACATAGAGATTAGAGTTGTCATATCATCGTGATTGTGATCAACTCTCAGCTATTTTGTCAAACTCGACTCAAGCTCGACTTATTTGCAACCTCAGGATCAATAACAACAACACATTAGAGCTTCCCAGAGATGGTAGTGGGGTAGGGGGAGTACATGATCCAAACAAATTTGTTGGGTACATTGGGAATTGTGTACCTGATTTGAAGAAGCTATTTCAACTCAATGATATACATAAATTCGTATTTGATGTATATTGAGTTTACTTGTGCAGGGTCTATGTTGAAGAAAATAAACTAAGTACAAAAGTGTTGAGACACTAGACAAGTGTAGACACCTTTGTAAAAGCAGTGCTGAGACAAGGAATCAAGTTGTGTCGACACTCAGGACTAGTGTCGCCACCCTTATTCAAGTAGTGCTGAGACAGGAAGCTGGCTGTGTCGGCACCCTTATTCAAGTAGTGCTGAGACAGGAAGCATGTTGTGTCGACACTCAGGACTTTGGTCGACACCATTAGTCAAGAAACCAGCAGTGTCGACACTCGGGACTAGTGTCGACACCTTTTATACAAGTTGTGTTGAGACAAGCAGCTAGCAGTGTCGACACACTCGATTATTTTCGACACCCCTATAAGAGAAGTGTCGACAGCCAGGATTGGTGTCGACAGAATCTAAGTACAGAAGTGTCAACACCAAGAACTGGTGTCAACACCTTTATGTAGGAGCTCTCAAGACAGAAATTTTTCGAAGTACAAAATTCGTAGTATGAAGTTCTTACAACCGTCAGAACTGTCAGATGTCAGTGGATTAATAGGGGTAGCCAGTCACTCTTGCCAAAGACTATATAAGGAGACCAACACAACAGAAATGATATAGATTTTCTCATTCTTCTCATCTCAGTCCGTCAGATCAATTCAACAGAATTCTGAAGGTGGAGAGGAGGCAGATCGTGGATCAACTCCAATCTTCTTCGGTCAAGTTCAGCCCTACCTTCTCCTTCAAGAAGCTTTGAAAAAGATTAGAAGGGTTGAACTACTTCTTCTCAATCCAGTTCAAGGAAGAAGATTACTTATTAAGATCTGATCAAGAAAAAGACACATGTTTCTTTCTTGCTGGGTGATTTATCAAATCTCAAATTCTAGTCTACTTTAATTCTTATTTTGTAAGACCTAGTAGCAGATCTGAGAGGTAGGAGATATATAGATATCTCTGAGTTGTAAGCCTAAAATATAAAGGCTGAGGTAGGGCTGAGAGTCTGAGGTAGGAGAAGGACTTTCTCTGAGTTGTAGGAACAGTTGTGTTCTGAGGGTGTAGGACAAGGGTTTGCTTGAGGTGTAAGAGTGAAGGTGCATTCTGAGGTAGGATTCTTGAAGGGAATCTGAGTTGTAGGAGCCATCTAGGCTCTGAGGTGTAAGCTCTGAGGATTTGAGGAAAAGAAAGGAGTTTGGCTGAATCTAGTTTATTGCTAGATAGACGAAGGGGAAAAGTGGATGTACCCATAATTTGGGGAACCACTATAAAATTCTTGTGTGGTGTGCTGTGGTTTGTGCTGTGAATGTTAGATTACATCTGTGTAGGTCTTAGTTTATCTATTTTCTTGATTGTTGTGGCTGTGTTAACTTCCTTACTAAAGAATTTTTTGTGTCCATAAGTAGATAAGGTTTGAATAAATTTGAATTGGATCTATTCACCCACCCACCCCCCCTCTAGGTCAATCAGTTTCCTAAAACACACTTTACAATTGGTATCAGAGGGAGGTTCACTGTGAAGGCATAACAGCCTAGTGAGAATCCTAAGGATTAACTGAGATCAAATCATGGCTAAAAGAGAAAACCATTCTATCAAACTCTCAATCTATTCTAAAGAAAACTTTGGGATCTAGAAGGAAAGGGTTAAACTCTTTATGGAGGCTGCAGATCCAAGAATATACATCACTGTATTTGAATGACTTTTCATACCTATGAAAGGGTCATGTCTTGATGCCAATATAAGGACACTTAAGTCCTACATGAAGATGGACAAGGATGAAGTAATTCTGGCCTCTATTGACAAGAGGACTCAGAACATAATTATCAGTGTCATAGATGACTCCACATTTCAAAATCTGATTCACTATAAAACAGCTAGAGAAATGTGGGAATCTTTGATAGTGTATATGGAAGGAACTGATGAGATTAGAGGTGACAGAAAATCTCTATTAAACCAGCAGTATGAAGCCTTCATGCAAGACAAAACAAACACTGTAACTGAGACCTTTGAGAAATTCTTCAAAATTGTGAACAACCTGAGAACCTATGGAAGAAAATTCATAACCAACGAACTGAATGATAAATTCTTGAGGTCCCTAAATAAGAAATGAGACATCAAGATATGTGTCATCATGAAAATAGGTAACTTAGCCAATATAGACCCACAGGCTCTATTTGGCAAGCTACTATCTCATGAAATGCAACTGAACCTTAGGAAGTCCGAAGAAGACATAGCTAAGGCTCACGGTAAGGAGAAAACACTGGCTTCAAAGGCTAATTAATCCAAGAAAAATAGAGAAAAGACTTCACTCAGAGTCAGAAAAGAAACATAGTCAGAAGACTCAAAAACTGCTTCATCTGGAGAAGATATAACTGAAGAAGAATTGTCATTACTCTCTAGGCAGTTTAAGAAGATTCTAAGGAGAAAAAGGCAAAGCAGCTGGAAGGGTCTTGATGGAGATTCTTCTCACAAGAATACTGACCATTCAGAGAATCCCAGTAAAAAGAAGTCTGGGGACAAGTATGACTCTTCTCAGAACAAGAAGTTTAAGAATAATGTTATTTGTTATTGCTGTAACAGGTCAGGGCATGTCATTGCTGAATGCCTAGTAAAAAGAAAGGAAAAGAAGATTGAAAATACGAAGTCTAATGTACATAAGAAGGCTGACAGGAGTCTGTTAGCTAAGAAGCACTCAACACTTTCAGAAAGTGAAACTGAATCTTTAGAGTCTGAAGAAGGGGAGGCTCTAATGGCCTTGATAGCCACTGAAGACTAAGACATAAGAGTAAGAGCTCCACTCTTCGTATTTGATAGTGACACTAAAGAGGAGGGACTCATGGCCAACACTGATGAAAAGGCTTAGGATGAACACCATCCTGATGAGGTAAAATCTCCATCTAGTAGGATAAATTCTAATTCTTGTTCAGACTCAGACAATAAACAAGATTCAAAATCTGAGGATGACATCAACAATCTCATAGAGAAGTATGAGATATTGTTGAAAGCTCTTATGAACAACAAAGAACTTGTTAAAAAACAAGCAAAGGAAATTATGAATCTTAGAGCTGTTGCTTTTCTGTTTAAGGATGCAACCATAAAGTTAGATCATCAAAAACTGGAATTGTTAGAGTTAACACACAGTCTAGATGAACAAACTGAAATCATTGTTGAACAAGCCAAGACAGTAAAGAACCTGGAAGTAAAGCTTCTTCAGGAAAGATAACTCTTGGACAAGTTTTCCAAGACTAAGTCTATCTTGCCCATTATTGATACTTTTTCTGCACCACTTAGAAGTGGTGCAGGATATATTGAGGATAATAAGATTTATAAGAAACCTAATCCAAAAGGGAAAGCTCTAATTGATTCAGTTAAACCACCAGCCAAGCATCTGACTTCTAACAGATGCAAGGCATCATATGCTCCATGACACATTATTGTTGAGTGCTCCACCAGTAAGGTCAATAAAGAGACTTGCTGGAAAGGAACTATATCTAACGGTAATAAGGCCTACAGACCTCCACAAAGTGTGATCAATCCAAGGAGATAAGGAATTCTTGGATCTGGTTCCAGTGCACAACACTCATTTCTGAAAGGGAAATGCGACAATTCTGCACCATAACCTTAGAATCTGAAAGCCAACTCTAAGTTGCACAAAAGTTCAACTTCAAAGGTGTAGCCTAAGAGAAGGTATAGCAAATATGAGTGTTGATGTTGTCGGAAGGTAGAGAATTTTGCTCTAGATTATTGGTACAATCCAACAGGTCCCTCATTTAGATCTCAGTCTCTTACACTTAGAAAACCTGCTATGTTTCACACAGCTAAGTCTAACAAGAACCAAGGCCTGAAAACTATTTGGGTGCCTAAGGTTAACTAATTCTGTGAATGCAGGTGGATCCAAGTACCACAGAAATGTCTATATGGTACTTAGATAATGGTTGTTCCAGGTACATGACTGGAACCAGGAGTCTGTTGATAGACTATAGATCAGTAAAGGCTGGATCAAAGGTGATCTTTGGTGGCTTAGAAAGAGGATACACAAAAGGATATGGTAACATTTCTAATGGTCTAGTGACTATCACAAAAGTGGCTTATGTGGAGAAATTGAAACACAATCTGATAAGCATAAGTCAGCTTTGTGATATAGGCTATGAAATAGCCTTCCACAAAGATAAGTGTCTGATAAGAAAAACAAGTGATAAAGAGATCATCTTGTATAAATATAGATTCTCATGTATGCCTAGTAGCAAGTGAGAAAGACTCTTTATGTGTGCAATGACACAAGAGGCTAGCTCACTTAAATTATAGAGCTATGAGCAAGTTGTTTTCTATGGACTTAGTTAGAAATGGGCCCCGGCTAAAATGCTCCAAAGAAGGCATATGTCCAACATGTCAAAGATGCAAACAGACAAAAGTCTCTTTTAAGAGCATTTAGTCCAATGACACTGAGAGGTGTCTGTACTTACTTCATATAAACCTATTTGATCTTATGTAAGTTCTTAGTTTAGGTAGGAAGTCTTACACCTATGTGATTGTAGATGATCACTCTAGATTTGCTTGGGTATTCTTCCTAAGGAGAAAGTATGAAACTTTGGACATTCTTGCAGATTTTGTCAAACAAATTCAAAATGAAAATGATTATTCTGGGTCAAGTTCAGAAGTGACCATGACACAGAATTTCAATTTGAAAGAATGATAAATTTCTATAAAGAACTAGAGATCTTTCAGGAATTTTCCTCTCCTAAAACTCCATAGCAAAATGAGATTGCTGAGAGAAAAAATAGAACTCTCATTGAGGCTGCTAGAACTATGTTAAGTGACACATCTCTTCCAGAATATTTCTGGGTTGAGGCTGTAAACATTGCCTGTTATGTTCAGAATAGGGTCTTGATCAACAAAAGTCATAATAAGACTCCCTATGAACTAATGAAAGGCAGAAAACCAAGTCTGTCCTATTTCAAGATTTTTGGAAGTAAATGTTATGTCCTCGACAATGAGAAAACTTATATAACTAAGTTTTCGGAGTAGTCCTATGAAAGTATTTTTGTAGGTTATAGTAATCATAACAAGGTATATAGAATCTATAACTTGAAACATCAAGTGGTAGAAGAATCAATTAATGTTATTTTTGATGAAACCTCTGTTTTACATAATATACTATCTAACAATTATAATCTAAGAGAAGTTGACTCTAAGAAGGAAAAATTAAATATAGGAGATTCATCTTCTATAGAATTAAAGGCTAGAAACAATGTTGTAGTTCATATAAAAGACACTTCACTACCCAGGGGGAGGAAGAGACTCACCCTTCTCTACCTGTAGAACTAGGTGATGGTAAAAATCTACCTGTAGCTGTTAGATACCTTTGGGATTATCCTTTTGATCAAATAATAGGTGATGTCAGGCTAGGTGTGACCACTAGGAGTAGGCATCATAATGAGGTTCTATTCTCTAGCTTTCTCTCTCAGATGAAACCTAAGATATTGAAGAAGTCAATTCAGACCCCAACTGGATCATGGCAATGTAAAAAGAGCTCAATCAATTTAAGAGATGTAAGGTTTGGAGTCTAGTTCCTAGACTTAGAAATCACAATGTCATATGAACTAAGTGGATATATAGGAATAAATTAAATGAGAATGCAGTCATAGTTAAAAATAAGACAAGACTTGTGGCTAAGGGGTATAGACACGAGGGAGGAATAGACTTTGACCAAACCTTTGCACTTGTAGCTAGGCTAGAAGCCATTAAATTGTTTTTAGCTCATGCAACTTACAAAGGATATAAATTCTACTAGATGGATGTTAAATCTGTATTCCTAAATGGTATATTGAAGTAAGAGGTCTATATAGAACAACCACCAGATTTTGTAAATCCTAAACTTAGCTATCATGTATTCAGATTACATAAAGCATTGTATGTGTTAAAACATGCACCTAGAGCCTGGTATGAGACCATGTCTAGCTTTTTCATAGAGAACAAATTCTCTAGGGGGAAGATAGATAAGACAATATTCCTAAGGGACATCAAAGGTTCAAGCATCCTAGTCCAGATTTATCTAGATGATATCATTTTTGGTTCTACTAAAGAGTTGCTATGTAGGAAATTTACCAAGCTTATGCATGACAAGTTTGAAATGAGCAGCATGGGTGAGTTGAAGTTTTCCTTGGGATTCCAAGTTAGATAATATGAAGATGGTATATCCATCTCTTAGTCTAAATTCACAAATGAGTTGATTAACAAGTATGGTATGAAAAATTCTTCTACCATGAGAACCCCAATAGGTTCCTCAGTATCACTACACAATTATGAATCTAGGAAACCAGTAGATGAATCCTTGTACAAAGGCATAATTGGATCACTCTTTTATTTGACATCTAGTACACCAAATATCATGTTTTCAACATGTATCTGTGCTAGGTACCAAGCCTGCCCTAAAGAGTCTCATTATACAGCTACTAAAAGAATACTGAGATATTTAAAGGGAACACTCAATCTTGGGCTTTGGTATTCTAGGAATGGTGATTTTGATCTAATTGGATACACAAATGCAGATTTTGCAGGCTGTAAAGAGGACAAAAAGAGTACTTCATGAACTTGTCGATTTCTGGGGAGAAGACTCATCAGTTGGAATAGCAAGAAGCAGACAAGTGTTGCTATTTTAACAGCTGAGTCTAAGTATATATCTGCTAGGAGCTGCTGTGCACACTTACTATGGATTCAACATCAACTCCTGGACTATAGTGTATAGTTAAGTAAATCTGTTATGTATTGTGATTCTACTAGTGCAATCTTAATTGCTAATAATCATGTTTCTCACAGTAGAACCAAACACATAAAAATCAGATATTGCTTTCTTAGAGAACATGTTGAAAAAGACAATATTTGTTTACATTATACTCCAACTGGAAATCAAATTGTTGTCATATTCACAAAACCCTTACATGAAAACAAGTTCAATTTCTTCAAGTTTGAAATAGGTATGTTAAACATAGAGTAAATCTTGTTGTTAGGGTACTCAAGAATTCAGGTTCAGAATAACCATTTTCATTGGAACCTAAAAAATCCTTGTTCAACTTGTATAATTTAATTAACAAAGTCTACTTACCTATATAAACAAGTAAGACTTTAAAAAGGTCAAGTGACATTAGTTAGAAAATAAAAATTTGGCTAAGTCCATATAGAATGTGTCGTAAAACAAAAGAAAGCGTCGAGACACCTGAGAATGTGTCGAGACACTAACAGATGTCTTGACACCTAGGTAATGACAAGAAATAATTTCCTGGTGCTGACTTGTGTCGACACCAGTGTCGACAGGTGTTGTCACAAATTGTTAGTGTCGAGACTTTATTATTTCTAGACAATTTTGGATTAGAAAGCCTTGAGCACGCCCTTTCATTTTCCCCATAAGGAAGCCTATAAATAGAATGTGTGAGAAGAAGTCGATCACACCTTCTTGAATTTCTGAACTATTTCTTCCTGAGTGTCGATCCCTAGAACTCTGTCAACTCTGCATTCCACATTCTCTACTCAAATGGCACCCAAGAATGAAGAACATCTTTTCGAAGGATACGAACTAGTGCAAAATGGTTTTAATTCAACAACTGAAGATATCAAAGATGTTATTACCCTAATCACCGACGCCGGACTGGAATATGTACTTTCTGAACCTTCAAACATTTGGAAAAGAAAAGTTCTTGAATTCTATACCAATGCCAAGGTCACATCTAAGAAAATCAAATCCAACATCAATGGAGCCAAGGTTCGCATCACACCCAGTCGATTGGCCAAGGTCTTTCACATGACCAAGTTTGGTTAGGATGATAATGAAGAAGAAGTAGATTCAGGACGAACTAAAGATTCCCTGACATGGTATGGATTACTCTCTACCACCAAGGTAGGAAGTACCCTTGCTAGGAAGGGGATGAATTCTAAAGGTAAATTCTTATCAGAAATAGTGGGCAAGGTACTCTTGTGCAAGACTGGTGCGCACGACAGAATGTCAGCAGCCATGTTCAACATCGTGACTCGAATCATCTTCAAGCTAAAGACGAACTGGAGCAGGATACTATTAGACAAGATTGCTGAGAGTGTCAGCAAGCCTAATATGGGCAAAATAGTAAGACTTTTCCCTGTCTTAGTACTCCCAAACAATTTCAACCTCAAGATTGGTTCAAAGATCAATCATATGAGGAGAATGGATACGAGGATTCTGAGTAGGTGGGACAGGAAGCTGACATAGGACTCCTCTGATCAGTAGAAGATAAAGAAGCTTAAGGAAGTACCTGAAGTGGATTATGAGTCTGCTAGTGACTCAGGGGATCAAGAAGGATCTAGGATAGAGGTTAAAACTAAAGAACAAGCAGTTGCTTCCCCTAGGACCACTCTTGTTGATGATGCTCAGATTAAGGGGGAGCTACTCCCTGAAAAAATCAGTCAGTAGGAGAATCAATCCCAGAGAGTGATCAACTTGAGGGGGAGAACCTTCCTGTACTACAGGTATCAGACTCTATTGCTGTATATGATACAGTCATGGAGGTAGTCCATGACCTGGAGACCTTTCAGCAATACGAGGAAGGGCCAGTACAAGATGTGGTTGTGTCTGGGCCAGCAAATGAGACTGATATCTCAAAGGATACTGAGGAAGGAGATGGTGCAGCCTAGGAGCAACCAGATGATCACATGGAGGACACCGCCCATGCTAAAGTATCTGCAATGGTTGAGGGGGGCTGGAAACTCATGCCCCACATATTGAAGGAATTTCTCAGTAAGAACCTGTGGAAGTGGAGAGCTCCTCGGGATCTGAAGAGGAGAAAGTGTCCATGCTTAAGAAATGAAAATTTTCACAAATGAGGGCTAGTAGCAGGAAATACAAAGTAACTATACAATATGTAACACAACTAGCTCCACCCATGGATTTTAGCTCACTCTTGCTTCAAATGCAAATAATGTTGTATCAACAAAGGAATCAACCTGAGAAGTATGTAGGTGAAAGTAATAAGGAGTTGCAGCTCCAGTTAGCACAGGAAATCAAATCTATTAGATTCAAAGTAAATCTGCTAAAGAAAGACATGACTGATTTCTTTGAGAGAGGAGCTAATGATATAGTATATATTGCCAAATAGCAGGAGGAGTTAAAGAAGACTCAAGATGAAACATCTGTTAAACAAGACTATGTACTTGAGAATCAGAATAAAATGAATGAGAACATGATATTAATGAATGATGTTTCACTGGTCAAGCTGGCTGAACAAACTACTGTTCTAGAAAAAAGATAGCCTCTACCTCCAAGGAAATTGAAACACAGCTATCTACTGACTCAGCTTCTTTGATTAAGGAAATCATGACTTCTGACAAAGAATTGGATGAACATCTACTTAAAGTAAAGAATACTTTAACCTTAGGGATTAATTATCTGGATGGTCAAGTAAGATTTCACAAGAATGACCTAAGGGATCATGTTGAAAGAGAAGTCATAAAGGGGGAGAGAATGATTGTAAAGTCAAGCTCTGAGTATGCTATATGGACCTCAAATAGCATCATAGGCACTCTAGGCCTTCCTCTTATTTCCTATGATGATCTCACTACTGAGTATGGCAGTTATCCATCACAATTTGAGACTATTCAGCACGCCGTGCAAACTATATACAGTCCTCCTCCACATGTTCAGAATATAGTCTGTGAGGAGGTGGAAATGACTGATACTGTCCTGCTCAAAGAGCAAGAAGTTCAATTAGCTAAGAAAAGATTTAGGGAGCAGGCTAAGGCTAAGCCATATTTTGATGAGTGGAGTACAACTTCCAGATCTATTATACTCAATGCATGGAAAGCATTTTACAATAATATAACTGACAGGGGCAAGTGGTATTCTGAATAAGAATGGGCAAAACATACAAAGCAACAAGAGATCATTCATAAGTTCAGGAAAGCCCTGAAGGCTGGGGAGATTCCTGCTAACTCTATTTAACCTAGCAAATACTTTTCCAAGCCATGTCACTATGTTGAAAGGCAAAGAATTAAGAAAGAGAAACTTGCTAAGGCACATGATAATAAAGGCAAGAAGAAGGCTGATGACCAAGTGCCTGAAGTTAAATCAAAAGGCCCATCAGGAAAATGGATTGTTATCAAAGAACCTGATCAGTCTTAGAACCCTTTGCCTTATGAAATTTCTATAATTTTGTAGTTCAATTAAAAAACAAACAATATAATTTTGTACAAGTTGAAATGAACGGTTTCGTTGAAATTTACTATATCTGTTATAGTATTTGCTGTTTCAGCATATATATTTGTTATAACACCTGTAATGTACATATCAAGTATTTTACTTTGAAATTATGGTGTATATCATTGAGTTGGGGTTATCACTTCTCCAAATATGGGGAGATTGTTGGGTATATTGAGAATTATGTACCTGATTTGAAGAAGCCTTTTAAACTCAATGATATACACAAATTCATATTTGATGTATATTGAGTTTACTTGTGAATGGTATATGTTGAAGAAAATAACTAAGTACAAAAGTGTCGAGACACCAGACAAGTGTCGACACCTTTGTAAAAGCAATGCTAAGATAAAGAATTAAGTTGTGTCGACACTCAGGACTAGTGTCGACACCCTTATTCAGGTAGTGCTGAGACAGGAAGCAAGTTGTGTCAACACTCAGGACTAGTGTCGACACCCTTATTCAAGTAGTGCTGAGACAGGAAGCAAGCTGTGTCGACACCAAGGATTTGGGTCGACATCGTTAGTTAAGAAACCAGTAGTGTCGACACTCAGGACTAGTGTCGCACCTTTTATACAAGTTGTGTTGAGACAAGAAGCTAGCAATGTCGACACACTCGATTGTTGTCGATACCCCTATACGAGTAGTGTCGACACCCAGGATTGGTGTCGACAGAATCTAAGTACAGAAGTGTCAACGCCCAGAACTAGTGTCAACACCTTTATGCAGAAGCTCTCAAGACAAAAATTCTTTTAAGTCCAAAATTTGTAACCTGAAGTTCTGACAACCGTCAGAACTGTCAGATGTCAGTGGATTAATAGGGGCAACCGGTCACTCTTGCCAAAGCCTATATAAGGAGACCAACACAACAAAAAACAATATAGATTTTTCTCATTCTTCTCATCTCAGTCTGTCAGATCAATTCAACAAAATTCTGAAGGTGGAGAGGAGGCTGATCGTGGATCAACTCGAATCTTCTTCAACAAAGTTCAACCATACCTTCTCCTTCAAGAAGCTTTGAAAGAGCTAAGAAGGGTTGAACTACTTCTTCTCAATCAAGTTCAAGGAAGAAGATTACTCATCAAGATCTGATCAAGAAGAAGTCACATGTTTCTTTCATATCGGGTGATTTATCAAATCTCAAATTCTAGTCTACTTTAATTCATATTTTGTAAGATCTGGTAGCAGATCTGAGGGGTAGGAGATATATATATCTCTGAGCTGTAAGCCTAAAATATAGAGGTTGAGGTAGGGCTGAGAGCCTGAGGTAGGAGAAGAATGACTTTCTCTGAGTTGTAGGAACAGTTGTGTTCTGAGGTTGTAGGGTAAGGGTTTGCCTGAGGTGTATGAGTGAAGGTGCACTCTGAGGTAGGATTCTTGAAGAGAATCTGAGTTGTAGGAACCAGCTGGGCTTTGAGGTGTAAGATCTGAGGATCTGAGGAAAAAAGGAGGAGTTTGGCCGAATCTAATTCATTGCTAGATATGCGAAAGAGGAAAGTGAATGTACCCATAATTTGAGGAACCACTATAAAATTCTTGTGTGTTGTGTTGTGGTTTGTGCTGTGAATGTTAGATTAGATCTGTGTAGATCTTAGTTTATCTGTTTTCTTGATTGTTGTAGCTGTGTTAACTTCCTCAATAAAGAAATTTTTGTGTTCATAAATAGCCAAGATTTGAATAAATTTGAATTAGACCTATTCACCCCCTCCCCCCTCTAGGTCAATCAGTTTCCTAAAACACACACTTTACACAATTTAGCCCCACCAGTCCAGTCCACCTCACAGGAGAGCAAGCTTTTATGGTTGAAAACATTACCCAATGTGAATGTCCTCGACACAATATCATTTAAATTATAATTATTTAAAAGTAACGCACATGTGCGCGCGCACACGCAAAAGAGAGACAATGCACGAGCACCCCCCCCCCCCCTCGCGCGGTTGCACCAGTGTTCTGACCACGATAGCACCACGAATCCACGACATGACAACACTCTCGTCACTCGCAGCCCCCCCCCCCCCCCCCCCCCCCCCCCCCCCCCCCCCCCGTGTGCGCGCGCACGCGAAAGAGAGACAATGCACGAGCACCCCCCTCGCGCGGTTGCGCCAGTGTTCTGACCACGATAGCACCACAAATCCACGACATGACAACACTCTCGTCACTCGCAGCCCCCCCCACGGCGGCTGCGCCAGTGTTCTGACCATGATAGCACAACGAATCCACTACGTGACGACACTCCCGCAACACGCCCCCTCCCCCCAGAGCGCATAATTGCAACCCCCGACATGACTCTCTTTCAGGACTACGAGCGACAAGAATGTCGTCACGTGACATTATCACGATTGAAGCACTAAATGCATTTGCATATGGCAGAGTGCATTGTCTCTCATATAGCCTAGCATAATTATCAATATATTTATATAGTACTAGAAAGCCAAAGATTGAATGATCTTGTATTTGTGAAATTCAATTCTAAGGTAAAGTATAAATATTATGATCCATCTCGAGACTCATTGTCTGCAAAAAGTATTGATGAAGGAAAGGTTGATGAGTGGTTAATGGGTCCTGCTGATGATGTTGTAGATGATGATGATAATGATAACAAAGTGCTTCCTGGAGAAGGATTGACTTGGACTCAAATTGGGGACATTGTAGATGTTGATGTGGGTTCTGCTTTTAGGAGAAATGCAAGGCCAGCTTTAAAGCAGGCATATATGGCAAAATCAAAAGGAAAGCGGCCTATGTCGGAGAAGGATGAGGAAGAGAGTTCTGAGGAGGACATTGATGATGCATTAATGATTTACACTTTCGAGGATTATCCAACAAATCAAGTGTACAACCCCATGTTCGTCGAACGAGCCCCACCTGGAAGATCGAGCAGACCCAGTCCCGCGACCCGCACCCAAGCAACAAGCAGACATGCGGCAAGAGGCTGGTCCGCTCCCGCTCAGTTCAGGCGAGCGAGCCAGGAGAGACGACTCCCCTACCCCTCTCGCTCGCTCAGAGAATCGTCGACCGGAGCGGGGGGCGCCATTCGTCGAACCGGTACTCGCGGATGGGCTCGACGACCCACGATCTACGAGCCGTTCAGAGGGTCACAATGGCCGCCAGTCCGTCCCCTATACGCGACCTGGCCACCTATCCGCCTCGGTAGAGGACTGGCGGGTCGCGGCGGTCCGGCTCGCGTTCGCCCGAGAAGAATAGGCGAGCTACTAGAGCCAGTTCGCGCCCGCCTCTCGCGGAGAGGGATTGATGGCGAGCTGACCCCCCCCCATGGGTGCGAATAGCTGTTCAGAACAGCGGAGCCATGCTGTTGGCAGACCAGGTTGGACTGCGCATAGCTGTTCGGAACAACGGAGTTTGGCTGTTGGCAGACCAAACCAAGGGCTTTTTGGTATTTTCAGGTCAGTTCTTCTGGTTATTGGCAGTTCAGATTCCAAAAACTTTAAGTAAGACCCAAGGGGTACCTCAGAACGCACGCTTACAGTGCCTCCCTGCTCCAGCTTTCAAGTGCTTTCTGAGGGTACCTTAGCTCGGCATCTGGCTAAGGAGGGGAAGCGCTCTGAGATCTTCCAGGTGTGTGGTGGGACCTCCCTGCCGAGCCCTTGGGTCTGTTTCTCCTTGTATTCTTTGTTGTTTTTCTTGCAGGAGTGAAGTAGGTGCGAGACCACCCCTTCCCCAAGGGTCGAACTCCACAGGAGGCCGGATTCCAGTTTCAACATTTTGGTGTGCCGAGTGTGGAACGTGGTTAGTGAAGAAAAGCTTCAGCGAGTTCAATGACAGGAGGACAGGCATCTGACGGGCAGAACTCGCCGCCCCCCCCGCCACTCGCAACGGTGGGGATGTTGGAAGACTTCAGGAATGAGGTGCTGGGCCTCGTCAAGTTCGCACTCGGCACGCGGGCCGAGTGCTCGACTCCGGCAGCCCAGATCGCGGCCGCCCCCTCTTTGGGCGAGGACGCTCCCGGCAGGCGAGCTGGGAAGGAGGTGGCCGAGGAAGGCCGGGGGTGCGAGCTCCCCGGGCGCAAGCTTTTCCCCAGCTCGGCAGGCCGAGGCCAGTTCGGCGAGCTGGGCTCGCGAGACTCGCTGGCCCGTCCGGTGGGGGGAGGCAGTCCTTTCAGCGAGCTAGTCTCCTCAGCTCCAGTTCCAGATAGGTTCAGAGAACCCGAGATGTCCTACTACACCGGGAAGGGAGACCCGGTCCAGCATGTCCAATGGTTCAAAGATGTGGTCTCCATCCGTCAGATGTCGGACGGATTAAAATGCCGACTCTTCGCCATCACCCTCCGAGAGAAGGCAAGGGAATGGTTCCACCAGCTACCGGCCAGCTCCATCTACTGCTTCGAGGACCTGCGCCGAGGGTTCATGCTGAGGTTCACTACCTCGAAGAAGAGGAAGAAGGAGTCCGAGTCTTTGTTCCACATTAAGCAGGGGGTGAACGAGACGTTGGGGAGCTATGTGGACCGATTTCAGGAGGAAGTTACTCAGGTCCAAGAGATGCCGGGTCATAGTCTGATGATGGCCTTTACCCTAGGCCTGCTGCAGGGTTTCTTCCGAATGGAGCTGAAGAGAGTCCCTCCCCTCTCCTACGAGGAGTTGATGGAGAGGGCGGCGAGAGAGGTCGACGGGGAGGCGTCGAACCCGGAGTTTGCAAGGAAGCTGGCCAGGTGGGCCACCGGGGGAAGAGAAGGAGACGAGAGGAGTAAGAGGACTGGAGGAGATAAGAGGAGAGCCTCGACAGAGGGAGCAAAGGCAGCTCCAGTGGCAGCAGCAGCCGAGGTGGGGGCGTCAGGAGCCCGACCGTCGACTGGGCTGGAGACCTGAGTGGCAAGGGCAGGGGCCACAACGGGGATACCACGGAAGGGACCACTACCAGGGGAGGCAAGATCAGTTCCACCCTCCGAGCTGGAGGCAGGGCCAGAGGCCCCGGCTCCCCGATCAAGAGGAGGTCATGGCCATAGCCTTGGGAGCAAGGAGGGGGATTATGAGGAGGAGGAGAAGAGAGGTCAGGGTGGAGATGCCCTATTGCGACTTCCATCAGGAAGACGGGCATGCCACGGCCACCTGTCCGGAGTTCCTCGAGATGAGAGGGAATAGGGAGCAGCAGCAGCAGCAGGGGCGACAGGAAGTGAGGATTGAGGAGGTCCTGTCTCGGGCGGAGGAGGATCGTTGCGAAGAACGGGTGGATGTTGGAACTCGAGGGGGGATCGGAGTGATCCACGGGGGAGTAGGGGTCGAGGCTTCCCGCAAGGCGAGCCTCCACACCATGTACCGGCGGAGCGTCGCCTCCATATCCCAAACCCCACCCCCGGAGGAGAGGATCATCTTCTCCAGGAGCGATATGCCAGACCACGAGGATCCGTTTTGTGATGCGCTGGTCATCAAGGCAGCCATCGAGAATTTTACTGTCTCTCGGATCCTCGTGGACAACGGGAGTTCCGTCAACGTCGTCTTCAAAAAGGCGTTCGGCACGATGAAGGTGGAGGCAAAGAGGGTGCTGGCCTCGGATGGGCCCTTGTTCGGGTTCTCAGGGGAAAGGAAGGAAGTGGAGGGAGGAGTAGGCCTCCATGTCACCTTGGAGGGCAGTCCCGAAACTGCAGGTTCGTCATTGTGGACGCCCCCAGCAACTACAATGCCATCTTCGGGAGGCCCCTTATCAGCGCCTTCCGCTACGTCCCCTCATCTTTCCATCAGTGCTTGAAGTTCAACGTTGAGGGGGTCCAGGTCAGGGTCAGGGGGGACCCGAAGGTGGCGCGGGAGTGTTATGTCACTGCGGTGAACACCATCTCCTGGCAGGAGGGAGCCGAGGAGATGGGCCGAAGGATGGAGGAGGCCGAGCAGGAAGCAGGAGGGGAGGAGCTGGAAATGAAGAACTGCGCAGAGGAGGAGGCGGCATGAGGAGATCTGGAGGAGGTGGCCGAGGTAAGGGCCGTGGGAGAAGAGGTGGAGGTAGAGGTCCCCGTTCCAGAGGAAGGGGATGCTGGAGGATGGGGGGAGCAGTCCAGGCTAAAGGCTGCAGAAGAAGTGGTGGAGCTGGAGGTGCTCACCCGGGGAGGCAGGATGGAGAAGATCCGCGTCAGCGGGGGGCTGACCCCAGAGGACCAAGGCAGGATGCTGGAGTGCATCCAGAAGAACTTCGACATCTTCGCTTGGAATGCCGCGGAGATGTCGGGGGTTGACGCGGATGTGGCTTGCCACCGCCTCAACCTGGACCCGGGAACACGCCCCGTTCAACAAAGGAAGAGGTCCACTGCAGACAAGCTGGCGGAGCCCATCAGGGAGGAGGTGGAGAAACTCCTCAAGGCCGGCTTCGTGTCTGAGATTCAGTACCCCGGCTGGGTCTCCAACGTGGTAATGGTTAAAAAAGGAGACGGCCGATGGAGGATGTGTATCGATTTTTCCCTACTTAATAAAGCTTGTCCTAAGGACTGTTATCCTTTGCCTCGAATCGACGCGCTGGTTGACTCAGCCGTCGGTTTTTCTGTAATGAGTTTTTTAGATGCTTTTTCAGGTTATCATCAGATCAGGATGCACCCCCCAGACATCAAGGATGTCTCGTTCATCACAGGGGATGGATGCTACTGCTACGGGATGATGCCCTTCGGGCTAAAGAATGCTGGGGCAACCTACCAGAAAATGATGGATAGGGTCTTTAAGGAGCAGAGGGGGAGGAATTTGGAGGTGTATGTAGAAGACCTCATGATCAAAAGTCTGGATGTGGACTCCCACCTCCGGGACCTGGAGGAGACCTTTGCCACCCTGCGCAAATACAAGATGTGACTGGATCCCCTAAAATGTGTCTTTGGGGCTAGCAGGGGAAAGTTCTTGGGGCACCTCCTCACCCCCGCGGGGGTCGAGCCGAATCCGGATAAGGTCAGGGCCATCTTGGAGCTGGGGTCCCCGTGGAATGTTAAGGAGGTCCAACGACTGACAGGGAAGCTAGCAGGGCTGAGTCGCTTCCTTTCTCGGGCAAGGGAGAACTGCTCCCCCTTCTTCAAAATGCTGAGGGGCGGTTAGAAGTTTGAATGGACCAAGGAGTGCGAGGAGGCATTCCAGGCCCTCAAAGAGCAGTTGACACAGGCTCCGCTGCTCCAAGGGCCGAAGGAGGGGGAGGACCTGTTCTTATATCTCGGGGTCGGGGCGGAGGCCTTGAGCTCCGTTTTAGTTCGTGAAGAGGGGAAGAGGCAACTCTTATTTACTACGTGAGCCGGGTCCTAAGGAAGGCCGAGCTCCGGTATCCGATTTTGGAGAAGCTAGCCTTCGCCCTAATCATCTCGGCCCGGAGGCTGCGACCTTACTTCCAGGCACACTCAATCCGAGTGGTGACCGACCATCCACTTCGCAACATCTTTGAGGGGGTGGAACATTCAGGTAAGCTAGCTAAGTGGTCGGTGGAACTGAGCGAGTTCGATGTCTCCGTCGTTCCGCAGCTCTCGATCAAAGCTCAAGTGATGGCCGACTTCTTGGCCGACTACGTGGTTGAAGTGGCGGAGGAAGAACTCACCTGCCCGACTCCTTGGAAGGTGAGGGTGGATGGTGCCTCGGGGAGGCATTCCCTAGGAGTGGGGGTGATCCTGGAGAGCCCTCAGGGGACTCGAATTGAGCAGACGATGGTGGTGCACTTTCCCATTACCAACAACCAGGCCGAGTACGAGGCTGTGATAACAGGGCTTCGTCTAGCTAGGGAGCTAGGGGTGTTGGATGTGGAGGTCCTTACTGACTCCATGGTAGTGGCTTCCCAGATCAACGGGGAGTTCGAGGCAAGGGAGCCCACCCTGCGATCATACTTGGCCAAGGTAAAGGGGGTCATAAACACTTTTCAAACTTTCACCATCTGACACGTGCCCAGGGAAGAGAATGAACAAGCCGATCAGCTAGCAAAGCATGGTCCCCAGGTGGGGGGTACCATCACCGACCTGTTCCGCCCCTCCATCGAAGAGGGAGAGCTCATGGAAATTGATCAACAAACTTCGTGGATGGACCCAGTGGTGGCTTTCCTCTCCACGGGAGAGTATCCGGAGGGAGTGGATAAGAAGAAGCTGAGGCACAAGTCAGCGTATTACCTCCTCCAGGACGGACAGCTGTACAGGAAGACCCTCTCAGGGATGCTGGCTCGCTGCGTGGCCGAGGGCGAAGTGTAGAGGATCTTGGAGGAAGTCCACTCCGGGGAATGTGGGAGTCATTCCGGGAGTCGGACCCTGGAAGGAAGGATAGTCAGGCAAGGGTATTTCTGGCCCACCCTAGGCCGAGACGCCGCGGAGTTTGCGAGGAGGTGCCATAAGTGCCAGCTATTTGCCCCCCTCCAGCTACAGCCGGCCCAATGACTCAAAAGTATCACGGCCCCCTGGCCCTTCGCAATTTGGGGGATAGATTTGGTTGGGCCATTCCCCCAAGCCAGTGGTATGAGAAGGTTCCTCTTGGTAATGATTGACTACTTCTCCAAGTGGATGGAGGTGAAGGCGCTGGCCAAGGTAACCTCCCAAGTAATTAGGAACTTTGTTTGGGGAGAAATCATCTGCCGCCACGGATTACCTCAGGCCATCGTCACGGACAACGTGCCCCAGTTCGCCAGCGCCGAATTCACCAACTTCTGCGGGCAGCTCGGAATCGACCTCAGGTTCGCCTCGGTTCATCATCCCAGGAGCAACGGGCAGGTGGACGCCGCAAATAAGATCATCGTCAACCTCCTCAAGAAGAAGGTGGAGAATTTGAAGGGGAGCTGGGTGGGGTAGCTTCCCGCGGTTCTTTGGGCCCTAAGAACCACCCCCAACACGGCTACTGGAGAGACCCCCTTCAAGCTCTCCCATGGGTGCGAGGCAGTGCTCCCCGTGGAATTTGAAGTCCAAACACCGCGAGTCGTTGCGGCCAAAGAGGGCCGAGAGGAATGGCAAGCCGAGAACGAGGAGGAGCTGAGACTCTCCCTTGACATGGTGGAGGTGCTGAGGGACCTTTCCGCTATCCGGCAGGAGGAAGTGAAAAGGAGAATGGCCAAGTACTTTGACAAGCATGTCAGGGTGAAACAGTTCGTGGAAGGGGATTTGGTGCTGAAGAAGGTGGATGCGGCAGGGAGGTCAGCATCCGTAGGAAAGCTCAACCCCAGCTGGGAGGGACCATTCATTATAAAAGAAGCTTTGAAGTCAGGAGGTTATCGACTCCAAAATGTAGAGGGCGAGACCCTGAGTCACACCTGGAGTGGTGACGACTTAAAACTTTTTCCCCCTAAAGCATGTAAGCCATACTCTTATTATAATAAATTTCTTCAACACTCCAGTACTGTCATAGATAGCCTGCATAGAGAAATGGAATGTGTTTGGACCCCGAGAAGATCCCGCTGCCAGGCTCTCACCTAGCTCGCAGGACTGGAAGTCACTCGGTGTCATCCTTGGCCTCGAGAAGATCCCGCTGTCAGGCTCTCACCTAGTTGGCAGGGCCGGAAGTCACTCAATGGAATGTGTTTGTACCCCGAGAAGATCCCGCTGCCAGGCTCTCACCTATCTGGCAGGGCCGGAAGTCACTAGGTGTCATCCTTGGCCTCGAGAAGATCTCGCTGCCAGGCTCTCACCTAGCTGGCAGGGCCGGAAGTCACTCAATGGAATGTGTTTGGACCCCGAGAAGATCCCGCTGCCAGTCCCTCACCTAGCTGGCAGGGCCGGAAGTCACTCGGTGTCATCCTTGGCCTCGAGAAGATCCCGCTGTCAGGCTCTCACCTAGCTGGCAGGGCCGGAAGTCACTCGATGGAATGTGTTTGGACCCCGAGAAGATCCCGCTGCCAGGCTCTCACCTAGCTGGCAGGGCTGGAAGTCACTCGGTGTCATCCTTGGACTCGAGAAGATCCCGCTGCCAGGCTCTCACCTAGCTGGCAGGGCCGGAAGTCACTCGATGGAATGTGTTTGGACCCCGAGAAGATCCCGCTGCCAGGCTCTCACCTAGCTGGCAGGGCCGGAAGTCACTCGGTGTCATCCTTGGTCTCGAGAAGATCCCGCTGCCAGGCTCTCACCTAGCTGGTAGGGCCCGAAGTCACTCGATGGAATGTGTTTGGACCCTGAGAAGATCCCGCTGCCAGGCTCTCACCTAGCTGACAGGGCCGGAAGTCACTCGGTGTCATCCTTGGCCTTGAGAAGATCCTGCTGCCAGGATCTCACCTAGTTGGCAGGGCCGGAAGTCACTCGATGGAATGTGTTTGGACCCCGAGAAGATCCCGCTGCCAGGCTCTCACCTAGCTGGCAGGGCCGGAAGTCACTCGGTGTCATCCTTGGCCTCGAGAAGATCCCGCTGCCAGGCTCTCACCTAGCGGGCAGGGCCAGAAGTCATTCGATGGAATGTGTTTGGACCCCGAGAAGATCCCGCTGCCAGGCTCTCACCTAGCCAGCAGGGCCGGAAGTCACTCGGTGTCATCCTTGGACTCGAGAAGATCCCGCTGCCAGGCTCTCACCTAGCTGGCAGGGCCGGAAGTCACTCGATGGAATGTGTTTGGACCTCGAGAAGATCCTGCTGCCAGGCTCTTACCGAGCTGGCAGGGCCGGAAGTCACTCGGTGTCATCCTTGGCCTCGAGAAGATCCCGCTGCCAGGCTCTCACCTAGCTGACAGGGCTGGAAGTCACTCGATGGAATGTGTTTGGACCCCGAGAAGATCCCGCTGCCAGGCTCTCACCTAGCTGGCAGGGCCGGAAGTCACTCGGTGTCATCCTTGGCCTCGAGAAGATCCCTCTGCCAGGCTCTCACCTAGCTGGCAGGGCCGGAAGTCACTCGATGGAATGTGTTTGGACCCCAAGAAGACCCCGCGGCCAGGCTCTCACCTAGCTGGCAGGGCCGGAAGTCACTCTGAGTCATCCTTGGCCTCGAGCAGACCCCGCTGTCAGGCTCTCATCTAGCTGGCGGGGGAGAAAGCCGCTCGACGGTGTTGATTAGGGACTGGAGTCAAGAAGATTAACCAAGAGGGGGTCTAACGTAACCACCCAGCCCCCAAAAAGACGGCCGAAAGGAGGCGAGAACCTAGGCGAGAACCCGCAAGAAATCTGATGACTCAGGCGAGCGACGAGCCGGCTCGCCTCGCTTGGTGGGCGAGTAGCCACCTCAGCGGGCTGGGTCGCAGAGGCAGGTCACCCCGCATAGTAATAGCAAATATGCATATGAGGTAGACGAGGAAGCATTTATAAGAGCATTAATAGATGAAAACCACAAAGTCTAGGCGCGGCTCGCGCTTACATCTCAAACAACTAAAAATACATGGTGTATACATCTAATAAGAAAATGTCAAAGAAGCGAGGGCGATGCAAGATCCTGGGCGGGAAGTCCTAGATGGGCTGGAAGGACTTATCCCCGGGATCCGGCATAGGAAGGAACAGCGTCGGCACCACGTCGCCCGCCGAGAGTTCCGCGGCCTCGCTCTTGAGGAGATCCGCACGTCGCAGCATCTGCATCGTGTACTTCGCGGCGCTGGCGGCATTTTTCTGCATCAGCACCTCCAACTCGTAGTCAGAATGGTGTTCGAGCGGGCAGCCCCTGTTATCCGGCGGAGGGACAGCGGCGGCAGCCTCCAGCTCGCGCACCTGCGCCTCCAGCGCTGACTTGTCCTGACGAAGGGCGGCGATCTCAGCACCCATCCGACTGGCCGTCGTCGCATTCTGAGAGAAGGAAACAAAAGCGTAAGGCGGATTCGCGAGAAGGAGCGATGATCAGGAGTAAGCACGTACCACCCCTCCCAAGTACTGCGCGAGGGTCTCCTCAGCCGCGTCGGCCCGCTTCCTCTGGAGATCCGCGTCCTCCTGAGCAAGTTTTCGGGCCTCCTCCTTCTCGTCCGCCAACTTCTGGAGAGAGGTGGCGTTCCGCTCCAGCTGGGTGCAGCGCCTCCCAACCATGTGGGCCAACTCCAAGCCGCGCAGTTGGGCCCGCGCGCTCTCATGCACCAGTACTCGCGTCGCCTCCTTGTCGTAGATAGCGGCGTCCTCTCGCGAGTAGAGGCCGAACGAGAATGTTGGAACACCCTATTACTAATTTGGGTCAGGATCACTATGTCTCTAGGAATCTATGCTTTGACCTTCTGTATAGATAATAGGTCAATTAGAATTGAGTCTAAGGGATCAGGAGTCTAGGTTTGGAAGCTGCCCTGAAGACCCAAGTTTTTTTTGGAGACCAAGTCCAAATCATCGAGCTCAGCACGACGTTTCGTCGAACTCCGGTCGACGATCGTCTAGCTCAACTATTGACAGATCGTCGAGCTCCATTCGACGATCGCTGAGCTCAACCCTCATAATATCGTCGAGCTCTGGTCGACGATCGCTGAGCTCAACTTCTCAATATCGTCGAACTCCATTCGACGATCGCTGAGCTCAGGTCGACAATTTTGACTCTGCACTGGATTTTTATCTCTGAGCTCAGTTCGACGATCTTTGAGCTCAGATCGACGATTCCTTTGCTGCTTGCATTTTCCAGTTCGCTGAGCTCAGCTCGACGATAGCAGAGCTCAGTTCGACGAATCCAGTTATCTTCCAGATTCAAATTCAAATCAGATAGAAGTTATTCTGCATTTAATTCAGAAGATCTGCCAGCCATTTTCATTTACTTCTGGAGCAAGTTTCAAGGGATTTTTCAAGGAATAATTCAGTGGACTTTCCTTCAGAACATTTTATGCAATTAAGGCTGTAATTAATTCAGACCAACGACTATCTTTGACAGAGCATTTTCTATTCAGACTCAGAGAATAAAAGAGAGAATGTTTTTGAATCAGATAAGAAGATAGACAAGAACAAGAGAATAGAGATTGACAAGTAGAGGACACAACTCAATACCCAGAGACTCTCTCAATCTTCTGTCAACAAGAATTCAGAAGAACACTCATCAAAAAGAGATCAAGCTTTCAAACATTTTTCAGATCTCTTCAGATCTCAAGTGTTCAAGGCCAACATCATCTCAAGACTCCAGACACTCAACATTTCAGCTTGCTGAAATCATCTTTTGCTGGAGATCTATCTTTGAAGGCCTATCACCCTCAGCAAAGCTCATCTTCCTGAAGATTTCAAGGACTCAGGGGGAGCTTTGACAACATCACTGAATCCACATAGTCTTCTCAGTTGCTTGAGAAAGAGAAGACTGCCATCACTCTCTCACCCCCATTCTGTAAAGGGTTTTTCAAACTCCCTTCAAAAGTTTGAATCTGGTTTTTGAGCACCTTGTCAAAAGCTCATTGGTGGCAAGACACCTGATCAAAAAATCTGATTTGGTTTTTGAGCACCTTATCAAAAGCTCATTGGTGCCCAGGACACCTGATCAACTCATCCTGCAGTGGATTCCTACCTAGGGTGGTAGAAGAGTGGATGTACCCAAGTTGGGGAACCACTATATTTCCTTGTGTCATCTGGTTCTGCATGTTTTCTTTTTGTTTCTGGCCTAGATTTTCTTGTGCTTAATATCTGCATAGCTTAGTTTTATTTCTGCTTCCCTGCTTACACTCATTACAACAATTGTTGTAAAGCTTTGCAAAAAGTTTTCTTTGTGTTTTTAAAAAGCACCATATACTCTATTCACCCCCCCTTTAGAGTATATCAGATCTAGTTTCCCCTTTCAATTGGTATCAGAGGCAGGTTGGTTAAACATACCATATCTGTTTGGTTGTACAGGCTAACACCTGAACCCCAAAGATCCCAAACTAGATCCTTCTTTTATATTTCACTATTAGATTTAGCTTGCACAAATCATGGCCCAAAACAAAGATTATGCAAGCACCAGACCTCCAGTGTGCAATCTGTCAAAGTTTGCACTTTGGAAAGCAAGGATTAAACTCTACATGAATTCTATTGACGAGGACATTTTTAACTCTGTTTTGACAGTGTGTCCAAGACCTCCAGAAAGTACAAGCACAAATGCTGTTCCACCTCCATCAGGAACAGATGCTGACATTAAAAAGTGGAAAGTAGCTGATGCCAAGGCAATGAATATTCTAGCTCAAACAATGTCAGATGACATTTTTCAAAGAGTAGCTGAATGCAACTCAGCCAAGGAGATCTGGGACAAGCTCTCAGAAATAGTTTCAGGATCAGCTGATGAGAGAAAGGACAGAAGATCTCATCTCATCTCCCAATATGAGAACTTCAAGAAGGGAGAAACAGAGTCAGTGGGAGAAATGTACAACAGATTGAGTCTAATTGTCAGTGAACTGAGGACATTAGACAAAGAGATCTCACTGACAGAACTGAATGATAAGATCCTAATGTGCTTCCCCAGCACTTGGGATTCAAGAATCTGGCCAATTAAAGATGCCAGAAGTCTGAATGAGATCACGACTGAAGCCTTGTTGGGTAAGCTCAAATCTTATGAGCTACTCATCAAGAACAGAGAAGAAGAACAGAAGGCTGCTTCTCCAGCCACAAGGAAAGAGAAGACTATAGCATTTAAGGCAGCTGAGGATCTGCCTGAAGAAAAAGGTACAGGCAATGATGAACTTCTCAGCCTGTTAGCCAAAAGATTCTATAAGATGGCCAGAAAGGACATCAGAAGAAGGTCATACAAGGAGCAGGACAAGCCAAGGTATGACAAGTCCATTGGCAATAGCAAAGACATTATTTGCTTTGGTTGCAGGAAACCAGGGCATATGGTTCCTGACTGTCCAGAAAACAAGAACAAGGACAGAAGGGACAGAAAAGAAAGAAGAAAGGAGAAGGACTCCAAAAGGAATGGAAATAGCAAACCTTCCTCCAGCAGAAATAAGCACACAAGGAAAGGATTTGTTGCTGAATCCTGGAGTGAGACTGAAGAGGAGTCAGAGGCCTCTTCCAGCTCAAGTGATGATGAGGATGATGCAGAGGAAAAGGAGTTCTGCATGATGGCAATCAATGCCTCACAACACAACTCAGAGGAAGAGGAGTCAGAGTCAGACTCAGAGACACAACCTGAAGAAGATCAGGTAATCAGCTCTTTTGATTTCACTTCAGAAGATTTTAAACTTGAATTTAAAGCACTATGTTTAGACCTGCTAAAGTCTGAGAAAGAGATCATCTCTCTCAGAAATCAATTATCTGAACAAAGTGGTTTAAAATCAGAAAACCTCAAGCTCTCTCAGGAGTTGGAGAACCATAGGGAACAGATAGCTTCACTGAAGAGTGAACTCTCTGAGACCAAGAAGCTTGAAGAATCTCTCAATGGGAGAAGTATCAAGCTGATGGACATCACAAGCACAGTGAACTCAAGGTTCAACAGTACACTGGGCTTGGGTGCCTCATCCAGCCAACCTATTGTTCTAACAACCCCTATCAAGTTCATTTCTGACAAGGGAAAGGGAGTTGTAGAGGTTGCCAGGAAAAATTCTGATCTGCCTCAGAAATTCAAAGTCCAGTACAAATCGTCGAACGGAGATCGACGATCGCCGAATGGAGATCGACGATCGCCGAACGCAGCTCGACGATCTCAGGACAAATCGTCGAACGCTGATCGACGATCTCAGCCAAGATCATCGAACGCTGCTCGACGATCCCATATACCTTACCTCAGCCATAGTCGACCGTCGAACGGAGCTCGACGATCTGACCCAAGATCGTCGAACTCAGCTCCAAGATCGTCAAACAGAGGTCAGAGCTCTGGAAAGTTTTTCAATGGCAAGTCAAAATTGAATCCTGAGGGTTCTTCATCCCAAACATCTAACCCTTATACTGAATGGATCTTTACCTCCAAGGAGATATCATCCTGAAGGATATAAGAGTCAGCCAGGGATGTCTTTCATTTCTGAATTTAAAGGTTATCAACCTAGGCCCAAGGTAAACTGGGTCAAAAACAAGTGAATTGCTTTATGTGCAAGTGAAGACCTATCCAACATCTAACCAGCAATGGTATTTGGATAGTGGGTGCTCTAAGCACATGACAGGGAACAAGGACAACCTAAATTCCTTTAGAGCCAAGCTTGGACCCAAAGTTATCTTTGGTGACTCCAACTTTGGACAAACTAAAGGATATGGAGAAGTCCAGATTGGTTCTGTAACCTTCAAGAAGGTAGCATATGTGGAAGGACTGAAGCACAATCTAATCAGCATCAGTCAGCTATGTGATGAAGGCTACCAGGTGACCTTCAGCAAGATCTTATGCAAAATCAAGTCAGAGGACAACACCACTGTGTTGACAGGTAAAAGGAAAGGTAACATCTACCTAGTAGATTTTCTTTCAACTACTGTAGATATCTGTTTATTCAACTCAGTTTGTAGACCAAATGTTTTATGGCATAAGAGACTAGGACACCTAAACCTTAGAACTATTGCTAGGCTATCCAAGGACAACCTTGTTAGAGGACTACCTTCTGGCCCCTACAAGAAGGAAGGACTCTGCAAGGCTTGTCAATTAGGCAAGCAAACTAAAAACAATTTTAAGTCACTTAATAAGAGTGATTCACCTAGGATATTGTATCTGTTACACATGGATCTATTTGGACCCATCACAGTACAAAGCCTAGGAGGGAAATCCTACACTTTGGTGATTGTAGATGACTTCTCTAGATTCACTTGGGTGTTCTTTCTAAGGAAGAAGTCTGATAACTTTAAGTGTCTGACAGAGTTTCTCAAATGTGTAAAGATTGAGTTCAATACTCACATTGCCCTGATCAGAAGTGATCATGGGACAGAGTTTGATTCTCTTCTTATGCAAGAGTTCTGCCAGAGTGAAGGGATCAGGCATACTTTCTCAGCTCCTAGAACTCCTCAACAAAATGGGGTAGCTGAAAGGAAAAATAGAACCCTTATTGAATCTGCCACTACATCGTTGACAGATGCTCATTTACCTCTATCCTTTTGGGCAGAGGCAGTGAACACCTCCAACTATGTGCTGAACAGGAGTCTGATACATAAACTGAAGGGAAAGACTCCCTATGAATTACTCAAAGGGAAGAAACCTAAAGTTGACTATTTCAAAATTTTTGGTTGCATTTGCTATATTCACAATAATGATAAGAAACATCTAGCAAAATTTCAAGCCAAAGCTGATGAAGGAGTGTTTCTGGGATACTCCATGATCAGCAAGGCCTATAGGGTTTATAACAAATCGTCATTGAAAATTGAGGAATCTGTTCATGTTTCTTTTGATGAAACTAACATGTCTTTCAAGGAGAAGATTTCTTCTACCATAGAACCTTTGCAGGAACACTCTCTAGTTGAAGATATGAACAAGCTACATGTTGCTCAAGAGGATGAAAGTAGTGAAGATGAAAGCAATGCTCAACATATTGAAGCTCAACCGGAAGAGCCAGTTGTTGTACCACAAGAGGAAACAACAACACAGGTTGGTGAAGGATCAACACCCCCTGTTGATTTAGTAACATCAAGAGACCATCCAATTACCCAAATAATTGGAGAAATCTCAGCTGGTGTGCAAACCAGAAATCAGGTCAATCAAAACCTGTTGCACACCTGCTTTCTTTCTCAAATTGAACCTCAGTCCATTCAAGATGTAGAGCAAGATCCACACTGGATCATTGCCATGCAAGAGGAGTTGCATCAATTTGAGAGGAACAAAGTATGGGAACTAGTGCCCAAGCCTAAGGATCATTCCATTGTTGGAACAAAATGGGTATTCAGAAACAAACTGGATGATCAAGGAGTAATAATAAGGAACAAGGCAAGGCTAGTTGCCCAAGGATACTCTCAAGAAGAAGGAATTGACTACGACCAGACCTTTGCACCTGTTGCAAGATTGGAAGCCATCAGGATTTTTCTAGCTTATGCAGCTCACAAAGGCTTCAAGGTTTATCAGATGGATGTCAAGAGTGCCTTCTTAAATGGAGACATCAAAGAGGAAGTCTATGTCAGACAACCTCCAGGTTTTATCTCTCCAACTCATCCTGATTTTGTTTTTAGACTAAATAAAGCATTATATGGTCTCAAGCAAGCTCCTAGAGCATGGTATGAGACCCTAGCATGCTTTCTCTTGGAAAATGGTTTTATAAGGGGTAGAGTAGACCAAACTCTTTTTATTAGAACCCATAAGTCCCATACCCTACTAGTACAAATCTATGTAGACGATATCATTTTTGGTTCTACTGACTCAAAATTGTGCAGAAGGTTTTCTAACCTAATGCATTCTAAATTTGAGATGAGTAGCATGGGTGAGCTATCCTTCTTCCTAGGATTGCAAGTCAAACAACATGCTGAAGGCATCTTTATTTCTCAAACCAAATATGCTCATGAGCTGGTTAAGAAATTTGGCATGTCTGAGGCATCTTGTATGAAAACACCCATGCCTACCAATGCTGTATTGGATGCTGATGAACATGGGAAACCTGTTGATCAGACAACATATAGAGCAATGATTGGCTCTTTACTGTATCTTACAGCTAGTAGACCAGATATAATGTTTGCTACATGTATATGTGCTAGATTCCAAGTTAGCCCTAGAGAGTCACACCTCACATTAGTAAAAAGGATTCTTAGGTATGTTAAAAGTTGTCCAAATCTAGGTCTCTGGTATCCAAAAGATTCAGCATTTGAGTTAACTGGATTCTCTGATGCTGATTATGCTGGATGCAGAATTGACAGGAAAAGCACCAGTGGAACTTGTCAGTTCCTTGGTGATAGACTTATCTCTTGGTTTTGCAAGAAACAAACATCTGTGTCAACTTCAACTGCTGAAGCTGAATATATGGCTGCAGGCAGTTGTTGTTCACAAATATTGTGGATTCAAAATCAACTCCTAGACTATGGTTACAACTTAGAAAAGTCAAAAATCTTTTGTGACAATACAAGTGCTATCTCCATAGCTCAAAATCCAGTCCTCCATAGTAGGACAAAACATATAGAGATTAGGCATCATTTCTTAAGGGATAATGTTGAGAAGAATAAAATTGAATTGTAGTATATCCCAACTAACTTACAAAGGGGAGATATTTTCACCAAGCCCTTGGATGAAAAGAAACACACCTTCTTCCTAAATCAGTTAGGAATGTTAGATGGAGGAAATCTCAAATAATACTCAAGATTTTGAAAGCTAAAAATGGACCAAGACTAGGCAAAATTCTGATTTTCCTTAGTGTCTAGGATTTCTCTGATCTCTGAACTGCGCTCGACGATTTCCCCACAGATCGTCGAATGGAGTTCGACGATTTCCAGAATCGTCGAACTGAGTTCAGCTCCCCTCAGACAGCATGAACTGTCTCCTTCGGTCAACGATCGTCGAACGGCGCTCGACGATGTTGTTCACTGAACGATCGTCGAACGGAGCTCGACGCCTTTCCAGATCGTCGAACGGAGATCGACGATTTTGGAGTCTCTTCAGATTCCTTTAGAAGCCTCGATCGTCGAACTGAGTTCAACGATCTTTCCTTTTCTGCGTCGAACCCTAATATAAAACTCTTTTTTCACCGTTGTTCTCTCTTGCGCTTTCAATTTCTCTGCAAGAATTCTCTTCCCTCCAAACAGTTCTACCTTGGTCGTTTTGTCTGTTGATTTTTGCAGGTACCATGGCCGTTTCAGTTGCTGTACTCTCTGCAATGAAATTTGATGCAGGCTTTGACATCGATCTCGACTCCTTCAACACAACCGATCAAATCTTCCAGGATATTCTCACTTTATTCAAAGATCAGCAACTGTCTGCCCTGATGTCAACCAGAATCAAACTTGCATCTGATGAGATTAAAGAATGGGTATATACTGCCCACAACCTTGACAACAATACCATAGTTGGTTCTATTGGTGGCACCCAGGTACCTCTGACCCCAACAGTACTCACAGAGGTTTTTGGTTTAAGAAATGGTGAAGATTCTGCTGAACTCTCTGGAGATGAGTTCTCTGATATTCTTGCCAGGATGGGTCATCCTGAGGGGAACCCTAGCAAGCTGTTTAAGAGGAACCTGTCTGTGAAATACAGGTTTATGGCTGATGTAGTAGGCAAGGTTCTCTTGGCCAAGCATTCTGCTCATGACACAATCTCCAGATATCAGCTCTGCCTTATGGGAGCTCTGGTAGATAGAAAAAGCTTGAACTGGGGAGAAGTATTTTTTGATCTGTTGAAGAAAAAGATAAACAAGACTTTTGTGAATTATGGAAGAATACTGGGAATCTTCCTCCAGGCTAAGTGTCCTACCCTGCTAGTCTCCTCTGGAGTGCACATCAATGCCTCCAAGAGACTCACCTGTGCCCTTTTTGGGAAATGGGACAGGCAAATCTCCAAGCCCAGCAGGCCCTCTTCTTCTGGCCCTTCAGGCACTAGGACTCTAAGAGTCACTCCACCCCAGGTCTCTGCCCCTGCAGAAGACCTGCCTGCTGCTAGTGCTGCTGCTTCTCCTCCTCCAAGCTCAACCCTACCTCCAGCTCCATCCACCACTCCAGCCTCATCCACCATTACAATCTCCAGCCCTTCTCCAACCTCAATTCCCTCCCCAGCAACTACTTCATCCCCTCCAGCAGACCACTTCCATCCCTTATTCTCATATCCCCCTCCAGATGTCACCTCATCCCCATCCATACCATCCTTCACACTTCTGGATGAATCCTACATGGATGATTCCCCCTCTTCTCCTCCAGACTTCCCCTCCACCTCAACATCCTTCCAAGATCTCCTCCACCATATCCTTGACCAACCATCCTTCACTCCATCCATCTCTATACCCTTGTCCTCCATCTCCACAATTCCCACACCTCAGCCCTCTATCCCTTCACCATCCAGCCCTCCTCCTCCAGCTTCCTTAGCCATCCCAATTCCCTCTACCTCTGCTCCTGCCCTTGAGCATGTAGATCTCCCAGCCCTTGCTGATCAGTTGTATGAGCTCCTTGCACCTAGGCTCTCTCTTCTCATGGAGGCCTCTTTAGCTCCTCTACAACAATCAGTGGCAGCTCTCTCTGCCAGGCTTTCCTCTTTCCTTACTCCTCTAGCAGCACCCCCAGCAGTATACCTTGATGCATAGGTCTCTGCATCCAGGCAGGGGGAGATGCCTTATGAAGCTGCTGCTGCTGCTGCTGAAGACAATGCTGTGTCTACCTCTGAAGTTATATCTGCTGCTGAAGAAATTGTTTCTGATGAGCCCTTATCCCAGGATGTTTTGATGACAGAGGCTGTTGATTTTGAGCCTGCTGTAGAAGTTGTTGTTTCTGAAGCTGCTGCTGCTGCCCTCATTCCTGAAGTAATCTCTGTTGTAACATCTGCTGCTCCAGTACCTATAGTTACATCTGCTGCTGCTTCTGTTGCTCCTCCTGCCCCTGTATCTGTTGCCCCATCAGCTGCTGTTAAACTGAAAGAAGATCTGATGAAGAAGATTGATGCCTTGTATGATGCACAAAGTTCTGAATCTGAGGATTATAACACTGCTTCTGATGACTCATCTGCCACAATTGCAAAGAAAAGAAAGGCAAGAAGTAAGGCCTTGAAGAGAGTTCCTCCTGCCAAAGTCAGAGATGACAATGATGTCCCCTACTATATTCTGCACAATTGCCCAATCTCTGAGCATTGGATGCAATTCTCTAAGAACCAGTTAAAAGCTATGAAGAAGAAGAGGAAATATGAGAAAGATTCTTCTCAGTCCAAGCACCCTCATCCTCCTCCACCACCTCCACCTGATGCAGGTGCAGGTGGCAGCTCTGCAAGATCAGGCCCTGCTAGAAGCCAGACTCCCTACCAACCTCATGCAAGAACATATCAAAGGGAAAGCCAGTCTAGGGGGTCTTACTCTAGAAGGGGAGGATATAGGGGAAACCAAAGAGAGACTCAGGTTTACTCCAAAGGATACTCCAGGCAGCATCCTTACTCTAGGGGAGGACATGTTTCTGCTGATACATCTTCTGGTCCTTTCCCCTACAAGCTCAAAGATACTGTAACTGCCAGGACTCCTCAAGATACTACTTCCAACAGGTATGAGCCACCTGTTCCATTTGAGGACCCTGAGAAAAATCCTATGGCTTGGACTGCAAGAATGAAAGAGCTGGCTGCTTTGGATCAGATAAAGAAAGCAAAAGAACAAGGGCTAGACACTTCCAACATATCTACCATGTCAGAGCAAAGGCAAAAAGAGTTAGAAAGATATGCCTCCAGTAAGTTCTTTGATGCAGACAGATACATGGAGTTGCATCCAGCTGCAGTGGTTCCCAGGGCTTCAAAGCAAATTTATTTGGGTGCAGCTGATGATACCAGATCCAAACAACAAGCTTTAGATCCTAACAGAGAAATTAAAATGGTAAAAGGCAAGGAAAAGGAATAACTCTGTAAGGTGATAATTCTTGGTTTCTCTGACTGCCTTCTGGACATCATGCTTTTATATATATCTCTGTGATGGTTCTGCTCTGTGTCTTGCTTTTGTTGTTTTTATGTTTCTGTGATTGTATGATGATTGTTTGATTTTCAAAGTCTGTAAATAGTTTTCCTAACCCAAATAGGGGGAGATTGTTGGAACACCCTATTACTAATTTGGGTCAGGATCACTATGTCTCTAGGAATCTATGCTTTGACCTTCTGTATAGATAATAGGTCAATTAGAATTGAGTCTAAGGGATCAGGAGTCTAGGTTTGGAAGCTGACCTGAAGATCCAAGTTTTTTTTTGGAGACCAAGTCCAAATCGTCGAGCTCAGCACGACGTTTCGTCGAACTCCGGTCGACGATCGTCTAGCTCAACTATTGACAGATCGTCGAGCTCCATTCGACGATCGCTGAGCTCAACCCTCATAATATCGTCGAGCTCTGGTCGACGATCGCTGAGCTCAACTTCTCAATATCGTCGAACTCCATTCGACGATCGCTGAGCTCAGGTCGACGATTTTGACTCTGCACTGGATCCTTATCTCTGAGCTCAGTTCGACGATCTTTGAGCTCAGATCGACGATTCCTTTGCTGCTTGCATTTTCCAGTTCGCTGAGCTCAGCTCGACGATAGCAGAGCTCAGTTCGACGAATCCAGTTATCTTCCAGATTCAAATTCAAATCAGATAGAAGTTATTCTGCATTTAATTCAGAAGATCTGCCAGCCATTTTCATTTACTTCTGGAGCAAGTTTCAAGGGATTTTTCAAGGAATAATTCAGTGGACTTTCCTTCAGAACATTTTATGCAATTAAGGCTGTAATTAATTCAGACCAACGACTATCTTTGACAGAGCATTTTCTATTCAGACTCAGAGAATAAAAGAGAGAATGTTTTTGAATCAGATAAGAAGATAGACAAGAACAAGAGAATAGAGATTGACAAGTAGAGGACACAACTCAATACCCAGAGACTCTCTCAATCTTCTGTCAACAAGAATTCAGAAGAACACTCATCAAAAAGAGATCAAGCTTTCAAACATTTTTCAGATCTCTTCAGATCTCAAGTGTTCAAGGCCAACATCATCTCAAGACTCCAGACACTCAACATTTCAGCTTGCTGAAATCATCTTTTGCTGGAGATCTATCTTTGAAGGCCTATCACCCTCAGCAAAGCTCATCTTCCTGAAGATTTCAAGGACTCAGGGGGAGCTTTGACAACATCACTGAATCCACATAGTCTTCTCAGTTGCTTGAGAAAGAGAAGACTGCCATCACTCTCTCACCCCCATTCTGTAAAGGGTTTTTCAAATTCCCTTCAAAAGTTTGAATCTGGTTTTTGAGCACCTTGTCAAAAGCTCATTGGTGGCAAGACACCTGATCAAAAAATCTGATTTGGTTTTTGAGCACCTTATCAAAAGCTCATTGGTGCCCAGGACACCTGATCAACTCATCCTGCAGTGGATTCCTACCTAGGGTGGTAGAAGAGTGGATGTACCCAAGTTGGGGAACCACTATATTTCCTTGTGTCATCTGGTTCTGCATGTTTTCTTTTTGTTTCTGGCCTAGATTTTCTTGTGCTTAATATCTGCATAGCTTAGTTTTATTTCTGCTTCCCTGCTTACACTCATTACAACAATTGTTGTAAAGCTTTGCAAAAAGTTTTCTTTGTGTTTTTAAAAAGCACCATATACTCTATTCACCCCCCCCTTTAGAGTATATCAGATCTAGTTTCCCCTTTCAGAGAAGTTATAGGCCTCCCCGCCGATGGTATCCTGCTCCAACCAACTCAGCAACAGGGTCGAGACCACCGCGCGATTTAACTCCTTGTCCCATGACAGAAGTGGAACGTCGAGCTCATCCAGGTACTTCTCGCCGTAACCGAAGTTGTGGTGCCCTCTCGGTACCGGCTTCGCAGCAGTTTGCGACCCGTCCGGCGGTGCGGAAGTGCCCGCCGCCCCGCCAGGGGTGTCGCTGGTGGAAGCGACCAAAGGGGGAAGACCCTCGACCGGTTGATCCGCCGGGGCCTTACCTTTTCTCTGGCCCCCGGCGAGTTTCTGCCCCGTAGTCTTCGCCATCTTGGGCGGGGGAGCGGGCTATACGCCGCCCGGTCGCTTCTTAGCAGGGACCGACAGGGCGTCGCGCTGAGCGGCGTCTGCGGCCCGAGCCCGGGCGAGGACCCCATGGGCAATCCGAGCACTCTCGTAGGGGGGGTGAAGGGGAACATCCCGCTCGCCTGCCAAGAAGAGTGGGTAAGACCAAAGAAGAAAAGGGCAAGGCAGAGCAGTGGCGAGTGGCAAACCTCCCCCAGGCGGGACGACAGCAAGGTCATCGAGGTTGCGGCGCAAGAACACGACCTCGAAGCCCTTCCCGGCGAAGAACCCGCATAGGTCGGCCTTGTGGCCCCCTAGGCTGGGCGGGCGGTAACTCGCCTCGCTGAGCTGCACTGGCGAGAAGGGGACGTTGCCGAAATCCCCCTTGATGAACAAGAACTTCTTGAGCCAGTTGTGACTCTTATTAACGGTCTCCCTCACCTTGAGGTGGGCGCTGGAGAAATAGGCGGTCCCGTCCCGGTTCGCGCGGAAGGAGAATAGTTTGCGGAAAACCGCGAGACTGAACTCGACCCGCTCCTCCCGCAGAAAGCAGGCGAACCCTACCATAACAACCACGAAGTTCGGGGTCATCTGGCCTAGGACGACCCCGAAGTACTTCAGCACTTGACGCACCTCGGGCCACAGGGCAAGCCGAAGACCCACCTCAAAGTGAGCCAGGGGTATGGCGAGCTCGTCCCTGGACAGATCGTTGATCTTCTCCCCCTCCCCGGGCCGTCTCGCCGAAAATCCAGGCGGGACGTGGTCGCCGAGGGCATCTAAGTACTCGCGCTCTGAGAGGACGGCGTGGGGAAAGTCGTGCTCCGAGAAGGTCCAGACGCATTTGCTTCGCCCATCCGCATTGCCGCCGTCGCCGCCCATTCCGCCAAACTACCGCCGGTCGAGCGGGATAGATCCAGAGAGCGAACGCGGGCCGTGCTTCGTAGATAGCAGGAAGTGGGAGAGTGCTTTGAAGCGTTGGAAGGATAAGAACCAGCAAGGCCTATTTATAGGGAGAAAGAAAGGGCGGGAAATTTCCCGCCGACAGGAAAGGTGCGTGTAGCAAAAGTCAGGCCTGACGGTTCGACTTCCCGACGCGCAACCACACCGCCAAGGCCGTTCAGGCGCGAGTCTCGCCCGATCGCATCCGCGCAAGAATTGAGCGGGCGAGTCTCGGCCCGCACCCGCCCAGGATTCTGAGCGAGCCGGGGAGACTCCTGGCTGGCGAGCCCCTCGGCCCGCTCCCGCCACGATCGGGATGGCGGGTTGAGCGAGTCCATCCCCTGACCTGCCCTCGCACCCAGGGGGAAGGCGTGCGGAGGAGGCGGGTACACTCGAGCCCGCCCCGCGGAGAATAAAAGCAGCAACATGGTAATTTCGACATGCATCAGAAATAAAAAATCAGGCCCATAGACGGGCAAAGAGAGTCGCAAATCATTACAGATACAAAATAAGTCTTTGAAATAGTAGCAACCCAGCGACATCCCACGAACAGGGGAGGAGGAAGGGAGGATCAGTACTGGATCCACTTCCATCTGCCCCGCCGTTGCGTTCCGGTTCGCGGCGGCACGCGAGGATAGTGATAATCGCGTACCGCCACTAGCTCCTGCTGGGCCAGGCCAACTTGTTCCGAGGCACTCCTTAGGTGCTCCTCGGCCCGCGTAATGTGCACGCCGGGCGAAGTGACCTCGCCACCTTCTGCTGCGCGCGGGGCCCCCTCCAGGGCCGCGAGCCGAGCCTCGGTGTCGGCCTTGTCTTGGTCGACCCTCTTCACGAGCTCCTGAAGCAGCAGAGTATGTTTCTGGAACAGCCGCGTCACCTGCCTCTTCATCCACACCGCATCAGTCGGGTCGCCCAGGTAATCTGAAACACCCTCCACGTCAGGCGAATGCGAGTACCCTTCACCCATCTTCATTTTAGAGGAGATCATGTTGTAGACTGCAAAAGGGCGATTCAGAAGGAACGAGCGAGAACAAGGCAAGCGCTGAGCACGAGCTTACCAGGGATTGGCACGTCGTCCATACCGATGGAAGGACGAGAGGAGCCCGGCCGACCCTGAAAGGGATCTCCCTCGAAGGCCGCAAGAGATTTCCCTAATCCGGGGGGAACTGGCGAGCGAGGGGTATTCGGGGGTGGCGGTCCAGACCTGAGGGACTAGCAACCCTCTCAGACGACAAGGGAGGGGGGCGATCATCCCCCCCCCCCCCCCCCCCCCCCCCCCGTCCCCCTCGTCTTCACGAGGCAATGCCTGCAAGACAAAGGATCAGAAATGTAGCAACAAGCCGAGAAGGAAGGTCGCGTACCTCAGAAGCGACCTCGACACCAGCCGCCGAGCCGGAACCCGGGAAGTTATTCGCCGGGGACCGCCTCACAATCTTTCCCTTTATCGGCCTAAAGAGAGGGCCGGGAGACCCACGCGCTAACCAAGGGGCGGCCTCGTGGGCCACCTCCCGAGTCTTCTGGCCCGCGGCCGCCAGGCGGGCTCGCACCTCTTCGCTGACCGGCATCAGGAAGCTGCAGTCCGCTTGAAAAACGAGATGATCTGGGGAGACCCCCACCCCTTGGGCTCAGTGGTATATTTATAGCCGAATAGTGGGGCCCCACCAGAAGATTCTCTGCCAGCTCAGCACAGTACTCGCCGAACACGCGGGTTGGATGGTTCTTTCCGAGCTTTATCAAGCTCAAAAGGAGCGGGGATTGTGTACAACCCCGTGTTTGTCGAACGAGCCCCACCTGGAAGATCGAGCGGACCCAGTCCCGCGACCCGCATCCAAGCAACAAGCAGACATGTGGCAAGAGGCTGGTCCGCTCCCGCTCAGTTCAGGCGAGCGAGCCAGGCGAGACGACTCCCCTACCCGTCCCGCTCGCTCAGAGAATCGTCGACCGGAGCGGGGGGCGCCATTCGTCGAACCGGTACTCGCGGATGGGCTCGACGACCCGCGATCTGCGAGCCGTTCGGAGGGTCACAATGGCCGCCAGTCCGTCCCCTATATGCGACCTGGCCACCTATCCGCCTCGGTAGAGGACTGGCGGGTCGCGGCGGTCCGGCTCGCGTTCGCCCGAGAAGAATAGGCGAGCCGCTAGAGCCAGGTCGCGCCCGCCTCTCGCGGAGAGGGATTGATGGCGAGCTGACCCCCCCCCCCCCCCCCCATGGGTGCGAATAGCTGTTCAGAACAGCGGAGCCACACTGTTGGCAGACCAGGTTGGACTGCGCATAGCTGTTCGGAATAGCGGAGTTTGGCTGTTGGCAGACCCAACCAAGGGCTTTTTGGTATTTTCAGGTCAGTTCTTCTGGTTATTGGCAGTTCAGATTCCAAAAAATATAAGTAAGACCCAAGGGGTACCTCAGAACGCACGCTTTCAGTGTCTCCATGCTCCAGCTTTCAAGTGCTTTCTGAGGGTACCTTAGCTCGGCATCTGGCTAAGGAGGGGAAGCGCTCTGAGATCTTCCGGGTGTTTGGTGGGACCTCCCTGCCGAGCCCTTGGGTTTGTTTCTCCTTGTCTTCTTTGTTGTTTTTCTTGCAGGAGTGAAGTAGGCGCGAGACCACCCCTTCCGCAAGGGTCGAACTCCACAGGAGGCCGGATTCCGGTTTCAACATCAAGATTCTTGATATTATTTAGGTGAGTTGTAGTAAGTTAATTCTTTTTTATCATGTTTTAATCTTTAATATAATTTAGTCCTTACTCATATGTTCGTTCATTGATTGCAGGAAAACAATATATAAATTTATATTAAAGTAGCAGATTTTGTGTAGTAGTGCACTCGCATTTTGGGAATAAAGTACAATTATATTTTTAGTTTAATATGATTTTGTGATGTTGTATTACATGATAGAAAGTATGCAACGTTTTTTTATTATAAATTGATGAGATGATTGTTAGTAGTTTAACTTTCTAATATTAATTTTAGTTTACACTTTATTAAATAAAATAATTACAATTTAATTAATAAATGAAAAATATTATGGAATATATATATATATATATATATATATATATATATATATATATATATATATATATATATATATATATATATATATATATATATATATATATATATATATATATATATATATATATAGATATATTAATACATTATTAATTATATTGGATATGGTCGTTGTATAAAAAAGGTTATTGTTATATATAAAAAAAGGTCATTATTATATATAGGTCATGTATGACTATATATAAACCCAAAATTTAGGTTTTTTTTCCTACTATATACAAACCAAATAATTACCTCCCCCCAAAAAAATCACTTTCTCATTTGCCGCTCTCGTATGTTGCCCTAGCCACTCTCGTCTCCCCCTCCCCTGCGTCAAGATCGACGACTCCGTTGTCAGTGGCGAGATAGGGCGTCGACTACCGACGACTCCGACGAATCCGACGACTCCGTTGCCAGTGGTCGGTGCGGTGAGATAGGGTGTCGACTACAATTCTACTCCGACGACTCCGACGACTATGTTGTCAGTGGCCGGCGCGGCGAGATAGGGCGTCGACTACCATTCTACTCCGACGACACCGTTGCAAGAGGTAAATGCCTAACAGTTTTTCGATTTTTGCTATTTTGATCTGCTCTAAAGACTCCGTTTCCAGCTTGTTTTATTTTTTCTGAGATTTGTTTTGTAATTTGACCATGGATTGGTGGAAAGAACAGTTTTTTGATTTTTGCATATTGAGTTATGGACATGTTTGAAGGGATCTTATTTCAGTCAATAAATAGGAATTTATACTGATTTTTGCCAACATGTTATGCATTTTTGGATGCCTATTGGAGATGAAGAGGGAGGTGTTTAGAGCTTAAGAAGAGTTATTAACGAAAAGGGCCACTCTCAAATATGATTTATAGGATTGAAGAGCATCTGAGTTCATCCCTGAGTTCTGGGAAAGCGGGATTTGGTACCTTTGGTTATCTTTGGCTCCGATTGGGCATTGTTTACTGTCCCAATTGGGCTCAAATTAATTTTGGAAAAATATTCTTTCTATGAACTTTTAGTTGTTGTTTAGATTGGTTTGTTTTGCTATATTTTATTTGTGCCTTCAGATCTAAAAGACTTAGTGGGTTAATTTTTTGTTAGAAGTAGGGATGCTCATAATTTTTGGATGCTCATGAATGAATTCTCACAACTTTTTGCATATTGTTGCAGGATCAATCATTAGCACTTAGAGCAATGAAGTTGGATGATGTGGTGATTCTTTCGTCTATGCCGGAATATGGTATTGTATTCTATTCGAAAATGTTCAATCATGTATATTGTATTGCTTGCGCTCCAAGTAGTTATTCCATATTGTTGTTAAATTTCTCATGTAGATGTGACTTCATTTTTTCAAACAAACATGATGTTTACGTCAAAGGAAGATTTGATTGAGTGAGCACGTAAGGTTGGAAGGAGTCTATGTTATGTTGTAACGATATTAAGTTCTGATAAAGTTACAGCTAGACCACGTCCACGTGTTTTGCTAGGTTGTGATGGAGCCGGTCAATTTCGTGAAAACCCTAAACAAGTTCGGCAAAATAAGCGTAAGAGCAGTTCAAAAAAGTCTGGTTGCCCTTTTAAAGTAACAGGTCAAAAGGATACACTTGTGGATGAATGGAGGGTTGAAGTGGTGTGTGGAATGCACAATCATGAATCAGGACATTTGGAGGCACATTCATATGCAGACCGATTAGATAAAAATGAGGAGAAGATGGTTGAGAATATGTATGCCACCGGGGTTAAACCACGAAAAATACTTTCTTCTATAAAGAAGAACAATCCAGGGAATACTACAATAATTAGAACCATATACAATCACAGAGCAATGGTTTATAAGCAAGAGTTGGGAGGTAGGTCACCCATTCAATTTCTTTTCCAATGTGTTACAAACGCTGGTTATGTCTGCTATACAAGAGTGAAGGCGGATGGGAAATAGTTAGAGAGCTTATTTTTTACACATCCTATGTCTATTAAGCTATGTCGTATGTTTCCATCTGTGTTCCAACTGGATTGCACTTACAAAATGAATCAATACCGGATGCCTTTATTATCGGTCGTTGGAGTCACGTCTACAAGTCAATCATTTTTTGGAGCCTTTGTATTTATGTCAGATGAGACAGAGTATAGCTATCGTTGGGCATTGGACCGTTTCAAATCAATTTTGGATTCATGCTCTCTACCACTTGTTTTGATCACTGATAGAGAGTTGACACTTATGAATGCTATCAAGATTATTTTCCCGCATTCCAAAAATTTATTGTGTCAAGTTCACATTCACAAAAATATCTTGGCCCATTGCATGAAGTTATTTACTAAGGGTGTTGACTGCGATCTTTTTTGGGTAAATGACAAATGTTAATGAATGCTGCAACTGAGGTACAGTTCAACATAGAGTTCAATCAACTGCTCATTGACTATGCAGAAAAATACCCAAAGGTATTCTCTGTTGGAACACCCTATTACTAATTTGGGTCAGGATCACTATGTCTCTAGGAAACCAGTTTTTGACCTCATGTATAGCTCAAAAGGTTAATTAGAATTGAGTCTAAGGGTTAGAAGTCTAGGTTTGAAAGCTGCCCTCAAGACCAAGAATTTTTCAGTTTGAGACTAAGTCATATCGTCGAGCTCAGCACGACGATTCGTCGAACTCCGATCGACGATCGTCTAACTCAACTTCGACAGATCGTCGAACTCCATTCGACGATCGCTGAGCTCAACTTCAACAAATCGTCGAACTCCATTCGACGATCTGCGAGCTTAGTTCGACGATCTTGACTCGGCATTGGATCTCTATCTCTGAGCTCAGTTCGACGATCTTTGAGCTCAGATCGACGATATTTTGTTGCTGTATAAGTCCATATCGCTGAGCTCAGTTCGACGATAACAGAGCTCAGTTCGACGTTTTTTGATGAGTTAAAGGATTTTCAAGATTCAAATTCAGATCAGTTAAGAAGTTATTCAGCAATTAATTCAGAAGATTTTCTAGTCATTGTCATTTATTTCTGGACCAAGTTTCAAGGGATTATCAAAGGAATGTTTCTTTGGACTTTCCTCCAGAAGATATTTTGCAATTAAGGATGCAATTAATGCAGGCTAACGACTATTCTTGACAGAGGATGTTTTTCTATTCAGTACCAGAGAATAAAAGACAAGTTTTTTTGAATCTCTCTCAGACATCAATAATCCTCAGAACACAGACAAGAAGAACAAGAACAATATATTCTCTGTCTCAAAGAATTCTCAAGAGAACACACATCCAAGGAGATCAAACTTTCTGAAATCTTCTGATCTCTCTTGTCTCAAGTGTTCAAGGCCAACATCTTTCAAGACTCCAGACACCTAACATTTCAGCTGTTGCTGAAATCATCTTTTGCTGGAGATCAACTTCTGAAGGCCTATCACCCTACAACAAAGCTTCTTTTCCTGAACATCTCAAGGACTCAGGGGGAGCTTTGACACCATCAAATCCACATAGTCTTCTCAGCTGCTTTGAGAAAGAGAAGACTTCCATAAATCTCTCATCCCCATCTCTGTAAAGGGTTTCTCAAACTCCCTTCAAAAGTTTGAGCTTGGTTTTTGAGCACCTTGTCAAAAGCTCATTGGTGGCAAGACACCTGATCAAAAAATCTGATTTGGTTTTTGAGCACCTTATCAAAAGCTCATTGGTGCCCAGGACTCCTGATCAACTCATCCTGCAGTGGATTCCTACCTAGGGTGGTAGAAGAGTGGATGTACCCAAGTTTAGGGGAACCATTATAGCTCCTTGTGTCATCTGGATTGCTTGTCTTTATCTTTTGTTTCTGGCTGTGATTGTTCTGTGATTGTTTTGTGATTAGTTTAGTTCTGTGATTAGATTTAATAATTGCTTTCCTGCTCACTCAGATTACAACAATTGTTGTAAAAAGTTTTCAAGCACCATATACTCTATTCACCCCCCTCTAGAGTATATCAGATCTAGCTGCACTTTCAATTGGTATCAGAAGGAGGTTGGTTAAACATACCACACCTTGGTGGTTGCACAGGCTAACACCTGAACCCAAAGATTCCTAGTTAGATCTTTTTTCTTTTAAGTTTAGTATTAGATTTTGTTTTCACAAATCATGGCCCAAAACAAAGATTATGCTAGCACCAGACCTCCAGTGTGCAATCTATCCAAGTTTGCACTTTGGAAAGCAAGGATCAGATTATACATGAATTCTATTGACGAGGATATTTTTAACTCTGTTTTGAAAGTTTGTCCAAGACCTCCAGAGAACTCAAGTACAAATGTTGTTCCACCTCCATCAAGAACAGATGTTGATATCAAGAAATGGAAGGTAGTTGATGCCAAGGCTATGAACATCTTAGCCCAGACAATGTCTGATGACATCTTTCAAAAGGTGACTGAATGCAATTCAGCAAAGGAAATCTGGGATAAACTCTCTGAAATAGTCTCAGGCTCAGCTGATGAGAGAAAGGACAGGAGATCCCACCTCATATCTCAATATGAGAATTTCAAGAAGGGAGAAACTGAATCAGTGGGAGACATGTACAACAGGCTCAGTCTAATAGTCAGTGAACTCAGGACCTTGGATAAAGAGATCTCACTAACTGAACTCAATGACAAAATTCTAATGTGCTTCCCTAGCACTTGGGATTCAAGAATCTGGCCAATCAAGGATGCCAGAAGTTTAAATGAGATCACCACTGAAGCTCTATTGGGTAAGCTCAAATCTTATGAGCTACTCATCAAGAATAGAGAAGAAGAACAGAAGGCTGCCTCACCAGCCACAAGAAAAGAGAAAACAATAGCCTTCAAGGCAACTGAAGATCTGCCTGAAGACAAAGTCACAGGCAATGATGAACTGCTCAGTCTGTTGGCCAAAAGATTTTACAAGATGGCCAGAAAGGACTTCAGAAGGAGATCATACAAGTAGCATGATAAGCCAAGGTATGATAAGTCAATTAATAATAAGGAAATTGTCTACTTTGGTTGCAGGAAACCATGGCATATTGTTCCTGACTGTCCAAAAAACAAAAACAAGGACAGAAGGAACAAGAAATAAAGAAGAAAGGAGAAAGACTCCAAGAGGAATGACAATGACAAACCCTCCTCAAGCAAAAAACAAACACACAAGAAAGGGGTTTGTTGCTGAATACTGGAGTGAGACTGAAGAGGAGTCAGAAGCCTCTTCCAGCTCCAGTGATGATGAAGATGATGCAGAAGAGAAGGAGTTCTGCATGATGGCAATCAATGCCTCACAACATAATTCAGATGAAGAAGAGTCAGAGTCAGATTCAGAGACTCAACCTGAAGAAGATCAGATAATTAGTTCATTTGATTTTAATTCAGAGGACTTTAAATCTGAGTTTAAAGCACTATGTTTAGACCTGCTAAAATCTGAGAAAGAAATTATCTCTCTCAGAAATCATTTATCTGAACATAATGCCTTAAAGTCAGAAAACCTCAAACTCTCTCAGGAGTTGGAGTGCTGTAGGGAGCAGATAGCTTCACTGAAAGGTGAGCTATCTGAGGCCAAGAAGCTTGAAGAATCCCTTAATGGGAGAAGCATCAAGCTGATGGACATCACAAGCACAGTAAACTCCAGATTTAATAGTACACTGGGCTTGGGTGCTTCATCCAGCCAACCCATAGTTCTAACAACTCCAATCAAATTCATTTCTAATAAAGGAAAGGGAGTTGTAGAGGTAGCTAGGAAAAATTCTGATCTGCCCAAGAAAACCAAGTCCCAGCAGAAATTGTCGAACGGAGATCGACGATCGCCGAACGCAGATCGACGATCTCAGGCAAAATCATCGAACTCAGGCCGACGATCTCAAGTTCCTGAACTCCGCCATAGTCGACCGTCGAATGGAGCTCGACGATCTGACCCAAGATCGTCGAACGCAGCTCCACGATCATCGAACAGAGGTTAGAGCTCTAGAAATCCTTTCAAGGGCAAATCAAAATTCAATCCTAAGGGTCCTTCATCCCAAATCTTTAACCCTTATACTGAATGGATTATACCTCCAAGGAAATATCATCCTGAAGGTTATAAGAGTCAGCCTGGGATGTCTTTTATTTCAGAGTTTAAAGGTTATCAACATAGGCCCAAGGTAAACTGGGTCAAAAACAAATGAATTATTTTATGTGCAGGTGAAAACCTATCCAACATCTAACCAGCAATGGTACTTGGATAGTGGGTGCTCTAAGCACATGACAGGAAACAAGGACAACCTCACATCCTTTAGAGCCAAGCTTTAACCCAAAGTTATCTTTGGTGATTCAAACTTTGGACAAACTAAAGGATATGGTGCAGTCCAGATTGGATCAGTAACATTCAAGAAGGTAGCTTATGTGGAAGGACTGAAGCACAACTTAATAAGCATCAGTCAGCTGTGTGATGAAGGCTACCAGGTGACCTTCAGCAAAGCATTATGCAAAATCAAGTCAGAGGACAACACAACTGTGTTGATAGGTAAAAGGAAAGGTAACATCTATCTAGTAGATTTTCTTTCAACGGATGTAGATATTTGCCTGTTCAATTATGTTTGTAGACCAAATATTTTATGGCATAAGAGACTAGGACAGCTAAACCTTAGAACTATTGCTAGGCTATCCAAGGACAACCTTGTTAGAGGACTACCTTCTAGCCCCTACAAGAAGGAAGGACTCTGCAGGGCTTGTCAATTAGGCAAGCAAACTAAAAACAGTTTTAAGTCACTTAATAAGAGTGATTCACCTAGGATATTGTATCTGTTACACATGGATCTTTTTGGACCCATCATAGTACAAAGCCTAGGAGGGAAATCTTACACTTTGGTAGTTGTAGATGACTTCTCTAGATTCACTTGGGTGTTCTTTCTGAGGAAGAAGTCTGATAACTTTAAGTGTTTGACAGAGTTTCTCAAATGTATACAGATTGAGTTCAATACTCACATTGCCCTGATCAGAAGTGATCATGGGACAGAGTTTGATTCTCTTCTTATGCAAGAGTTCTGTCAGAGTGAAGGGATCAGGCATACTTTCTCAGCTCCTAGAACTCCTCAACAAAATGGGGTAGCTGAAAGGAAAAATAGAACCCTTATTGAATCTATCATTACATTGTTGTCAGATGCTCACCTTCCCCTATCCTTTTGGGCAGAGGCAGTGAACACCTCCAACTATGTGCTGAATAGAAGTTTGATACATAAACTAAAGAGAAAGACTCCCTATGAATTACTCAAAGGGAAGAAACCTAAAGTTGATTATTTTAGAGTTTTTGGTTGTATTTGCTACATACATAATAATGACAAGAAATATTTAGCAAAATTTCAAGCTAAAGCTGATGAAGGAGTGTTTCTGGGATACTCCATGATCAGCAAGGCTTATAGGGTCTATAATAAAATCATCTCTAAAAATTGAGGAATCTGTTCATATATCATTTGATGAATCTAACATGTCTTTCAAGGAGAAGATCCCTTCTACCATAGAACCTCTGCAGGAACATTCTCTTGTTGAAGACTTGAACAAGTTACAGGTCACCCAAAATGATGAAAGCAGTGAAGATGAAGAAAGTATTCAACATATTGAAGAACAACTTGACGAGCTAGTTGTTGTACCACAAGAGGAAACAACAACACAGGTTGGTGAACAATCAACACCCCCTGTTGATTTAGTAACATCAAGAGACCATCCAATTTCCCAAATAATTGGAGACATCTCAGCTGGTGTGCAAACCAGAAATCAGGTCAACCAAAACCTGTTGCACACCTGCTTCCTATCTCAAATTGAACCTCAGTCCATTCAAGATGCAGAGCAAGATCCACACTGGATCATTGCAATGCAAGAAGAGTTGCATCAATTTGAAAGGAACAAAGTGTGGGAACTAGTGCCAAAGCCTAAGGATCACTCCATTGTAGGAACAAAGTGGGTGTTCAGAAACAAACTGGATGATCAAGGAGTAATTGTAAGGAACAAGGCAAGGCTAGTTGCTCAGGAATATTCTCAAGAAGAAGGAATAGACTATGACCAGACTTTTGCACCAGTTGCAAGATTGGAAGCCATCAGAATATTTTTAGCTTATGCAGCACATAAAGGCTTCAAGGTATATCAGATGGATGTCAAAAGTGCATTCCTAAATGGAGACATCAAAGAAGAAGTATATGTCAGACAACCTCCATGTTTTATCTCTCCAACTTATCCTGATTATATTTTTAGATTGAACAAAGCATTATATGGTCTCAAGCAAGCTCCTAGAGCATGGTATGAGACCCTAGCATGCTTCCTTTTGGAAAATGGATTTATAAGGGGTAGAGTAGACCAAACTCTTTTCATTAGAACCCATAAGTCTCATACCCTACTAGTACAGATTTATGTAGATGATATTATTTTTGGTTCTACTGACTCAAAATTGTGCAGAAGGTTCTCCAACCTAATGCATTCTAAATTTGAAATGAGTAGCATGAGTGAGCTATCCTTCTTCCTAGGATTGCAAGTCAAACAACATGCTGAAGGCATCTTCATTTCTCAAACCAAGTATGCAAATGAATTGGTTAAGAAATTTGGCATGTCTGAAGCATCTTGTATGAAAACACCTATGCCTACTAATGCTGTATTGGATGCTGATGAACATGGAAAACCTGTTGATCAGACAACATATAGAGCAATGATTGGCTCTCTATTGTACCTTACAGCCAGTAGACCAGATATAATGTTTGCTACATGTATATGTGATAGGTTCCAAGTAAGCCCTAGAGAGTCACACCTAACATTAGTAAAGAGGATTCTCAGGTATGTTAAAAGTTGTCCAAATCTAGGTCTCTGGTATCCAAAAGATTCAGCATTTGATTTAACTGGATTTTCTGATGCTGATTATGCTGGATGCAGAATTGACAGGAAAAGCACCAGTGGAACTTGTCAGTTCCTTGGTGACAGACTTGTCTCTTGGTTTTGTAAGAAACAAACTTCTGTGTCAACCTCAACTGCTGAAGCTGAATATATGGCTGCAGGCAGTTGTTGTTCACAAATCTTGTGGATTCAAAACCAACTCCTAGACTATGGCTACAACTTAGAGAAGTCTAAAATCTTTTGTGATAACACCAGTGCTATTTCTATAGCTCAAAATCCAGTCCTCCATAGTAGGACAAAACACATAGAGATTAGGCATCACTTCTTAAGGGATAATGTTGAAAAGAATAAAATTGAACTACAATATATCCCAACTGATTTGCAAAGGGGAGATATTTTCACCAAGCCCTTGGATGAAAAGAAACACACCTTCTTCCTAAATCAGTTAGGAATATTAGATGGAGGAAGTCTTAAATAATATCCAAGATTTTAAAAAAGTTTAAAAAATTGACCAAGACTAGGCATACATCTTGATTTTTCCTTAGTGTCTAGAGTTCTTCTGGTCTCTGAACTGCGCTCGACGATTTTCCCCAAGATCGTCGAACGGAGATCGACGATTTCTGAAATCGTTGACCTGAGTTCAGCGTTTCTCAGATAGTATGAACTATCTCTTCCGGTCAGCGATCGTCGAACGACGCTCGACGATTTTATTCTCTGAACTATCGTCGAACGGAGCTCGACGCTCTCCAATATCGTCAAACAGAGATCGACGATATTGAAGACTCTTCAGATTCCTTTAGTAGCCCCGATCGTCGAACTGAGTTCAACGATCTTTCCATTTCTGCGTCGAACCCTAATATAAAAATCATTTTTCGCCATCGTTCTTCTTTTGCGCTTTCGATTTCTCTGCAAACACTTTCTTTCCCTCCAAACATTTCTGCACTTGGTCATTTTGTTTGTTGAATCCTTGCAGGTAACTATGGCTGTTTCTGTTGCTGTTCTCGCCGCCATGAAATTTGATGCCGGCTTTGACATTGACATGGAATCCTTCAGCACGACAGATCAGGTTTTCCAGGACATCTTGGAGTTGTTCAAAGAGCAGAAGCTTGCTACAATCATGACAACCAGGATTAAACTTGCTGCTGATGAAATTAAAGAATGGGTTTACACTGCCCACAATCAGGATCAAAACACCATTGTTGGATCAATCTCTGGCACACAGGTACCCCTGACCCCAGCAATCCTGACAGAGGTTTTTGAGTTAAATACTGGTGGAGATTCTACTTATTTATCTGGAGAAGAATATGCTGACTTGCTTGCAAGAATGGGTCATTCTGAGGCTAACCCTAGCAAGCTGTTGAAGAAGAATCTGTCTGTGGAATATAGATTCCTGGCTGATGTAGTTGGAAAGGTACTATTGGCTAAGCACTCTGCCCATGATACAATTTCCAGGTATCAGCTCTGCTTAATGGGAGCTATAGTGGACAAGAAGAGTTTGAACTGGGGAGAGGTCTTCTTTGACCTAATTAAGAAGAAAATTAACAAGAGTTTTGTAAATTTTGGAAGAATCTTAGGCATTTTTCTGCAGAATAGATGCCCTGCATTGCTAGTATCCTCTGGGATACACATAAATGCTTCCAAGAGACTGTCCTGTGCCCTGTTTGGTAAATGGGACAGGCAGATCCTCAAGCCCAGCAGGCCCTCTTCCAGCACACCTTCAGGCACCAGGACTGCCATAGTCACTTCCCCTCAGGTCCCTGCCCCTGCAGATGACCTGCCTGCTACTGTCTCTCCTCCTCCTCCTCCAATTCCATCTCTTCCAATTCCATCTACCATTCAAATTCCATCCACCATCATCATCTCCAGCCCCTCTCCAACATCTATACCATCTCCAATCCCTACTCTACCAACAACAGAAGAACAATTCCATCCATTATACTCCTACCCTCAACCAGATATTGCCACTTCATCACCCTCCATTCCCTCATTCAATCTCATTGATGATTCCTTCATGGATGACTCACCCTCCTCTCCTCCTGAGCTGTCCTCATCCTCAGCCTCTTATCAAGACCTTCTGCAAGAGATCATTGATCAACCTACCTTCACACCATCTATCTCCATCCCACTGTCCTCCATCACCACTTTACCCACACCTCAACCATATCTTCCCCAATACACTAGCTCTCCACTACCATCATCAACAGTTACACCTCCATCATCTACCTCTACTTCAGTCACTACTGAGCAAGTGGATCTTCCAGCCCTTCCTGACAGGATTTATGAATTGCTCGCCCCCAGGCTATCTCTTCTCTTGGAGACCTCCTTGTCTCCATTACTCCAGTCAGTGGCAGCTCTTTCTGCCAGGCTCTCCTTCTTATTCCCTCAGGCAGCCCCTTCAGCAGTGTGCCTTGATCCAGCTTTGTCTGAATCTAGGCAGGGGGAGATGCCCTATGAAGTGAGCCTGCCTGCTGTGTCTGCTGTTTCTTTAGCTTTTGTTGCTGCTGCTGCTGCTGCTGTTCTTCAAGATCCAGTTCCACCTCCTGTTACAGTCTTTTCAATAGACCTCAGGTCTCTGCTGTCAGCATTTGATTCAGCCTACCTTAGTTGTCTTCCAGAGACAGTTGCACTCCAGCCCCCAGAGGATTTGTCTAAGGCCCTTGTGCCCTTATCTTGTTGTGACCCCAGCATCATAACTTCCTTTGTTAACTCAGTTTATGCTGCTGCTACTCCTGCTGAAAGCATGATTGCTGTTTCTGATGCTGTTGTCCCTCCTGCTGAAGATAGTGTTGATGTACCTGTTACTATTAGTGCTGTTAGTGCTGCTGCTACTGTTGTTCCAGTTTCTGCTGATATCCTTATGACAGAGGTACATGATTTTGAGCCCTCTGTGTTTTCTGATGATATTCCTGCTGCTGATATTGCTGTTTCTGTAAGTGACACTGTTGCTGCCCCAACTGCTGTTATTACTGCTCCAGAACCTTCAGTATCTGCTGCTGTTGCTGCTGTTTCAACCTCTGCTTCTGCTTCAACTTCAATTGCTACTAGTTCTGTATCTACTGCTGCTCCAACCTCTGCTGCCTCTTCTGCTTCAACCCAGCTCAAGAAAGATTTGATGAAAAAGATTGATGCTCTTTATGATGATCAAAGTTCTGAAAGTGATGAGTTCAAGACAGATTCTGATGATTCTTCTGCTACCATTGCCAGGAAGAGAAAGGCAAGGAGCAAAGCCATGAAGAGAGTACCTCCAGCCAAGGTCAAGGATAACAATGACATACCATATTATATCCTTCATGATTGCCCCATAACTGAGCACTGGATGCAGTACTCAAAGAATCAACTCAAAACAATGAAGAAGAAAAGGAAATATGAAAAAGGATCTTCCCAATTTCAACATCCTCATCTTCCTCCACCACCTCCTCCTGATGAAGGTGCAGGTGGAAGTTCAGCTGCTCAGCCCTCTGCTAGAAGCCAATCCCCCTATCAGCCACATGCCAGATCCTATCATAGGGGAAGCCAGTCCAGGGGCTCTCAATCCAGAAGAGGAAACTATAGAGGCAATCAAAGAGAATTCCAGGTTTATTCTAAAGGATATTCAAGACAACATCCCTACTCCAGGGAAGGATAAATCTCATCTGACACAACCTCTGGTCCTTTTCCCTATAAACTGAAGGAAGTAGTTTCATCCAGGCCTCCTCAGGACAATCCATCAAATAGATATGAGCCACCAGTGCCATTTGAAGATCCTGAAAACAATCCAACTGCTTGGACTGCAAGGATGAAAGAGCTTGCTGCACTGGATCAGATTAAGAAAGCTAGAGAGTAAGACAAAGACTCCTCCAACATCACTACATTATCTGAACAGAGAAAGAAAGAGTTGGAAAGATATGGTTCAAGTAAATTCTTTGATTCTGATAGATACATGGAGCTACATCCTGAAGCTGTAGTTCCCAGGCCCAGACAGCAAACCTCTTTAGGTGCAGCAGATGATACAAGATCAAAGAAGGAAGCTCTCAACCCCAATAGAGAAATCAAACTTATTAAGAGCAAGAAGAAGAAATGATTATGTAAGGTGACAATCATCTTGATTTCTGATTATTATCTGGGATGATATATATCTGTGGTTCTGCAATGTCCAGCTTTTTGCTTTTCTGTATTATTGCTTGTATGTTGTTATTTTAATTTTTCCAAATTCTGTAAGTAGTAATCCTAACCCAAATAGGGGGAGATTGTTGGAACACCCTATTACTAATTTGGGTCAGGATCACTATGTCTCTAGGAAACCAGTTTTTGACCTCATGTATAGCTCAAAAGTTCAATTAGATTTGAGTCTAAGGGTTAGAAGTCTAGGTTTGAAAGCTGCCCTCAAGACCAAGAATTTTTCAGTTTGAGACTAAGTCATATCGTCGAGCTCAGCACGACGATTCGTCGAACTCCGATCGACGATCGTCTAGCTCAACTTCGACAGATCGTCGAACTCCATTCGACGATCGCTGAGCTCAACTTCAACAAATCGTCGAACTCCATTCGACGATCTGCGAGCTCAGTTCGACGATCTTGACTCAGCATTGGATCTCTATCTCTGATCTCAGTTCGACGATCTTTGAGCTCAGATCGACGATACTTTGTTGCTGTATAAGTCCATATCGCTGAGCTCAGTTCGACGATAGCAGAGCTCAGTTCGACGTTTTCTGATGAGTTAAAGGATTTTCAAGATTCAAATTCAGATCAGTTAAGGAGTTATTCAGCAATTAATTCAGAAGATTTTCTAACCGTTGTCATTTATTTCTGAACCAAGTTTCAAGGGATTATCAAAGGAATGTTTCTTTGGACTTTCCTCCAGAAGACATTTTGCAATTAAGGATGCAATTAATGCAGGCCAACGACTATTCTTGACAGAGGATGTTTTTCTATTCAGTACCAGAGAATAAAAGACAAGTTTTTTTGAATCTCTCTCAGACATCAATAATCCTCAGAACACAGATAAGAAGAACAAGAACAATATATTCTCTGTCTCAAATAATTCTCAAGAGAACACACATCCAAGGAGATCAAACTTTCTGAAATCTTCTGATCTCTCTTGTCTCAAGTGTTCAAGGCCAACATCTTTCAAGACTCCAGACACCTAACATTTCAGCTGTTGCTGAAATCATCTTTTGCTGGAGATCAACTTCTGAAGGCCTATCACCCTACAACAAAGCTTCTTTTCCTGAATATCTCAAGGACTCAGGGGGGAGCTTTGACACCATCAAGTCCACATAGTCTTCTCAGCTGCTTTGAGAAAGAGAAGACTTCCATAAATCTCTCATCCCCATCTCTGTAAAGGGTTTCTCAAACTCCCTTCAAAAGTTTGAGCTTGGTTTTTGAGCACCTTGTCAAAAGCTCATTGGTGGCAAGACACCTGATCAAAAAATCTGATTTGGTTTTTGAGCACCTTATCAAAAGCTCATTGGTGCCCAGGACACCTGATCAACTCATCCTGCAATGGATTCCTACCTAGGGTGGTAGAAGAGTGGATGTACCCAAGTTTAGGGGAACCACTATAGCTCCTTGTGTCATTTGGATTGCTTGTCTTTATCTTTTGTTTCTGGCTGTGATTGTTCTGTGATTGTTTTGTGATTAGCTTAGTTCTGTGATTAGATTTAATAATTGCTTCCCTGCTCACTCAGATTACAACAATTGTTGTAAAAAGTTTTCAAGCATCATATACTCTATTCACCCCCCTCTAGAGTATATCAGATCTAGCTGCACTTTCATTCTCCTATGTTGTTAGCACATGGATTGAGCCATATAAGGAGTACTTTATCTCCGCTTGGATAGACAAATTCTTACACCTAGGTAATGTTACTACAAATCGAGTAGAAGGTGGACATTCGCAACTAAAAATATATCTTGAGGTATCTATTGGCAACTTAACAACCATTTGGAAAAATTTTGATCAAATGATTAACTTACAACATACTGAAATAAAGAGGTCATTTGGGCATAGTGCGATTCAAGTTAGCACTTTATTTGCGGGCCCACTATACACAAATCTTGTTGGTTGCGTATCAGTTTGTGCACTTAAATTCATAAAAGAGGAAGAAGACAAAGTGAGGTCCTCAAACTATTGTCAAGTATGGGAGTGTGCACACAAAAATAGGTATTCTATGGGATTGCCTTATGCCCATGAGTTAGTCTCATATATCACGCAATCAACTTCATTCCCTTTATGCATGATACACCATCATTGGAAGTAGTTATCTTTGAAGGAAACATGTGAGGTTCATTTTTCAAATGATATTGCATCTGAGTTTGAAGGAATTAACAAAAGGTTTAATGAAACTACTATGGATCAAAGACAAGAAATAAAAAGAAAGTTGAGGGAGTTAATGGATCCAACTACAACACAAATGGTAGAGCCAAGTGTTCCATTAAGCTTAAAAGGAAGACCGAGGGGGAGCTACAAAAAATTTAAAGATGGCTCAAAATCTACGAAATGCGACCCATCTATTTTTGAGCATGTATTGATGTCTGAAAATGTAGTGGTGCAAAAAAAATTCTCAAAGAAAACGGTGGTAAGGAAAAAACGGGCTATCAACTAAGGAAAAATACACTAACTTCGACACAACGTTTCTTTATTGAAGTTTGTAAGAAATTTCGAACATGTTTGGCGGAGCACATCAAAGAGGTATTTAATGTGATTGGTGATGGCCATTGTGGTTTCCGTGTTATTGCTCGAGCATTAGAAATGAGTGAAAATTGGGCACAAGTGAGGTTAGATCTTATCAATGAACTCAAGGTTAAAGTGAGCATGTATGTTGAAATTTATGGAGAGGAAAGATTGCAAGAGTTGATGTCTTCTCTTCAATGTACGGAAATACCAGCACCCCAAAATAAATGGATGTCAATGCCAGATATGGGTCTTGTGATAGCTTCATGCTATAATATAGTTTTTATTCAACTTTCAAAGTTTCAAAGCCTCACTTTTCTACCGTTGAATTCACCGCCACCGCCAACACAAAGGCTAGTTGCAATGGGTTACATAGATGGAAATCATTTTGTACATTTGGTGATATGAATCGCGTTAGCTTGAGAGCGGGTTGAGCGCGCAAATAGACACAGAGAGTACTGACAGCTGGCAAAAAGACTTTGAACTTGTAAAACCCAAACAAGGTGAAAACTCACGGGGTCGGATCAGTGCCGACCAAATTGCGCTGTATTTTTGAGTGTTACAAATTGAAAAGTATGAGAGTGACAAGTCATCACCAGTTACAATGAGCATTTTGTAGAGAGAAAAGTTAGATCTTCAAAAGTCTTGAAGGAGATCTTCGAGGGGTTGGAAGGAGTCTTCGAGTCCTGAAAAGATCTTTGAGAGAGCCTTCAAACGTCGAAAGAGAACACCAAAGGATCTTCGAAGTAACTCTCTAGTGTTGAAGGCAATGTCCCTTTCAAATGAAGGCTCTGGATTCATTTTATAGCTTTTGACACGAGCGATTTGGTAATTGCATTGTTGTAACTAACCACCATAATTACTGGATGGGCAAATCACATTCATTGATTTGGGGTACACAGATTGTCATTTTTGCGGATATGATGATTTTGCCCTTAGGAATTTGACCAAATCGCAGGGCCTGCCCAGAAAGAATTTTGCTTGTAGTTAGCGCGGAAGTGTTCATTGATTTGGGGTACACAGATTGTCATTTTTGCGGATATGATGATTTTGCCCTTAGGAATTTGACCAAATCGCAGGGCCTGCCCAGAAAGAATTTTGCTTGTAGTTAGCGCGGAAGTGTTCGAAGTGTACAGTTTGCGCGGAAATGTTCGGAGCGCGTAGTGAGTGTGGATGCGTTCTGAGCGGCTTAGTGAGCGTGTACGCGTTTTGAGCACGCAGTGAGCATGAAGGTGTCCAGAATGCACAATGAGCGAAGACGTGTTCTGAGCGTGCAGTGAGCACGAACTTGTTCTAAGCACACAGTGAGGCCTGAGGTGACGTGAGCGCGCAGTTAGCGAGGAGGTGTTCTGAGTGTTACGAGAAAACACGTGATCACACAACAAAGGGAGGCATGCAAAAGAGGGTGTGACCAAGGCCGCGTACCAAGGGGTAGCCAAGGAGGGCGTGCAGCCCTTGCTGCGCGATAAGGGAGGCGCGCGTTGTCGAGTGCGACAAAGGTCACGCACGATTGGACGGTCGGATGGCCACCTGGTAGCCCCCCTAACACACGGCATCACCGTGTGAGGCGCGGCCCAAAATGTGAGCTCGTGCGCTTGCACTCTTAGTGGTCGTGGGAAGCCCCTAAGGTGGTTACATGCGGTTCCCTCAGCCCACATTATGAGCATTACTCATAATGGAGGGGTTCCGCAATCCACAAGGACCACAACCCCATTTTTGTGGAAAAGGCGATATTCGCAGGCCACCTTGAATTATAAATAAGAGGGGTTGGTGCCTTTCAATTATTATCAGCTACAATATATATATAAATAATACTAATATTATTACATATTATCATATATGATGGAGTCACACACATTTTATAGGTGAATCGGGTTGCGCATAGCCAAAATGTTGAATCCCCCCACTAATGAAGTGGGGGGGGGGGGGGGTTATGGTTCAAACCGTCTCGCACTGAATTGTAACCACCGCCCGCGGAATACCAACTCCCGTGCATATGATACTAACCCCAGCGTGCGAGATCGCCAACCGTCGTTGGGGATCCTGCGTGTCGGCCTCCTCACGGCTAGCCAGCAGCCTTAGCGGTACCGGCCGCCCCCTTTCTCCTCGGTAACCCGCCGCGAGGGAGACCAAGGAGGTGGCGGCCCCAAAGGGGCTTGCCGCACCCTTTTCCCCCTCAAGTTGTAACGAGGTGCGGTCTGTCGCTCTCAATTCTGCCAAAGAAGCATTGTAACCCCAACCGATCAAGTGGAGTTCCTGCCGACACTGTCCCGACGGTGGTTTTTCACCATATTCAAAGAGTTTTCCACGTAAAAATACTTGTCTCGTCTGTGATCTATTTTTGTGATTGTTTTCGTAATCGATCGCTCTGAGGGCTAAGATTGTTTAGTTAGTCCAGTCTATTAGGAGCGTAGTCATGAACCGCAACAGTTTGACGCCGTCTGTGGGAAAATGTTCCCAGGAATCCCAGGAATATTTGGAAGAAACCACACCTTGCGCTACAGTACCAAAGAAAGAAGGTTATGGACGGGATAAGCACCCGGACGAATCGAGGGTCGGCTCATCACGAGTGCGATGACCTCTCCCAATCTCACTCACCTGTCAACGTACCATAGTAAGAAGAGGTCACCACCATACCAGATACAGCCCTCGCAGGAAGAGTCGCCCACATGGAGGAGCACCACGCAGAAATGCTTGCCCTTCTTAGAGGCCTCATCGTCGCTCAAGCACCCGCAGGAGTTCTTTTGTCAGAAAATATACCCCCGCCACCAGCTCATGATCAGAGAGTTGAAGGAGAGGAGGACTCTGAGTCCTCACAAGAAGCCTATATAGAGCACCCCATCCGCCAAGCAAGGGCCACCGAAAACGGACCGCTTCGTCACCCCCAGCAGGCAGGGTCACCCGAGAACGTAGCAGGGGGAATGACCAGAGAAAAAGTCAGAGTGTTGTTTGAAGAAGAGTTCAGTCAGGTAGGCTGCAAGGCAGCGCTGGTTCACTGCCTGATGAGGAATTGGTCACCACTAGCGCCAGAAGTGTTGGCACACCCGGTCTCAGCGGGTTTTAAACTCCCAAGCTTTGAGTCATACACTAGCGCCAGAAGTGTTGGACGATCCCTTAGAGCATGTAAACCATTTCACCACGATCCTCCACATATTTAACGCGCCTGATCCACTGCTTTGCCAGGTATTCCCTGCCACTCTGAAGGGGTATACAAGAACCCGGTACCACTCGCTCAGAGAGGGGATCGTCCATAACTTTGTATAGCTAACCCAGCAATTTCAGGACCAGTTTATAGCAAACAGATGCATCACGAAGGAGCCATCTCATCTTTCTACAATCCTCCATAGTGAGGGAAAACCCTCAATGAGTTCTTCTGAAGGTTCGCTATGAAAGCCAGGCAGATCCTGGGGGTGGACCCAGAGTTATTGCAAAGAGTCTTCCTCGGGGGGCTCCGGCCAGGAGGCTCTATTCTGCCTTAATGAGAGAAACAATCCCCAGTTATCCAGACCTGGTGCACCAAGTAGAAGTCCAGATTGCGGCCGATGAAGCGATTGAAGCACATCAGAAATAGTTCAAAGGAGGAGCCAGGAGGAAGAGAGAGGAACCTGTCCCAGGGCATCAAAAAGAACGCAAGGAGAACTTCTGCCAGCGCGATCGTCGCGAGGATCGCCCACCTAAGCAGTACCAGGAGTACTCATTGCTCAATACCTCGCGTGTAAGACCCTCATCCGTCACATGAAATATAACAGAAGGTCTGGCCGGGGCCCCACGCCATATTCCACAGACAGTTAGTGGAATTACATAAGAATACCAAATTAATAGCATAAGAATACGCATCCTAACTCAGAGCATTCTAGCGGAATCTTTTAAAACAGTTATAAGAACCCATACATAACACATGAATGTCCACTATAACCACATTAGGAATGAAATAACATACACCAATCCTTTGGCTTTATGGCCTTACATTAGTTTGATCAATAAAAGTGTCTTATATACTTCGGATCGCAGGCCGACCATACATGACAATATAAAAATAAAACACTTCGCTTTGGCCTTCAAGGGCTAGCACAACACCTGGGGCTTCAACCCACTATATGCCACTAGGCTCACCTGTTCCTGCATAAGAACAATCCACCGCACTGTGGTAAAACAAGGCAACGGTCAGCTAAAGCTGACCAAATTATAATGACCCCACCCCTTAATCGGGGCGACGGTGCTCCTTCCCTGCATTTCATTAGTATAATCAAACATGATAGTGAAAGTACAATTTAAGCACACTTCACCACAGACGTAGGCACGCACGACCACACACCCCGTGCTCTCAAGGCACATTCTCGGTGAATTCGATCCATTCTGAGGCTTCACCACCGCCCCCAAGACGGCAAACATCGTGAGCATTTTAGTCTTTCCGGTCGAAGCCTAAGACCCTCCATCTATGTCATCAGTAAGTTCCATGTACCTTAGGTTTCTTTAACCAATCCACATAGAGCAGGTACGGTTCCGCCTAACTCGTTGCTCACACCGCCACGTCAATTTAAGTCATAGGCGCAGGTCAAGCTTCCCCGAGTCCGAAATCGATCACACAATTTACATAACCCAGTTATGTGCAAGTTGGCTCCCAGGCCACCAAGACGGTAGAACCACGCATCTGCCCAGTTTTCTGGGTGCACCTTTGAGTTAGTCCCCAAGGCTCCCTGTTGCAATCTACTACGTAGAAAACCCCAAAAAATAAACGACACAGAGTCTTCTCCGGCAATACATACATAATGAAAACATCACTGATCCAGACCAACATGTCCGGATAGGTTTCACACACCATGCCTACATCCGTACTTCAATTCCGAACTCTATATGCAAAACTACGGGGATAAACAATATCTACCCAAAGAAATACCTCACACTCACCGCCCACTCGCGGGAGAGAGTTTCCTATGCAAAAAGGAAGAGGACTTCACATGTCCAAGTAGAGAATCATTACCCTAGAGGTTCGCTTCGGCGCCATGGAAAACTAGCCGGATGAAAACCACCGCAACAGATTCGCCTTCGCGGATCTGGGCTAGGCTCGTGATTTGGGGCTCTGAAGCTCCAACAATGGCTGGAACTCCTCCTTATTCTCCCTTTGCTCTCCCCTCTCTCTACCTCTTAGAAAGAGAAAGGGCCAAAGGAAATGAGGTTTAAACCCTAATTTCTCGACCTTATACCACCAGGGAGGACCTGGGTCATCAGATCCCACTTAAATGAAACGAAAGGCCCTGATTTGCCTTTAAAATCATTTTCCTGGGTCCGTACACGGCTTGTGACATGTGTCACAGGCCATGTCTCACAATCGTAAAAGAAATCATCGATCTCCGAACAGGACACGGCTCCTGACACACCCGTGTCAACCCTGGACGCGCCCGTGTCAACCCTGGATACACCCGTGTTAACCCTAGACACGCCCGTGTCACAGGCTGTGTGCCTAAAACGACACTGAAATTGTCGAGCCCGAACAGGACACGAACCTTTGACACGGCCGTGTCAACCCTAGACATGCCCGTGTCAACCCTGTACATGCCCGTGTCCCAGGCCATGTTCAACACTCAACATAACTCAGCCAATTCCAGAAAAGGATGCGGCTCTGGACATACCCGTGTCACATGCCGTGTGAAATCATAATGGCTCCAAAGCTCTTGAAAACACTACCCATTCATCCCCAACTTTCATAGGGCTACGTTAAGGGTATTATAAACCTATTGACCAATTCGTATACAAGTTTTTGGGAGTTACAACACGTGCAAATGTACTTTACGCCATCCAAGATGACTTAGTGTTAAGAAAGCAATGGGAATTTCCCACCAGGAGGGGAGATCAGAATAAGTACTCTGAGTTCCACAAAAGAACGGTACATTCCACCGATGAGTGTGTAAGGCTCATGTGTTGGAACACCCTATTACTAATTTGGGTCAGGATCACTATGTCTTTAGGAAACCTGTTTTTGACCTCATTGTATAGATCTAAAGGTCAATTAGAATTGAGTCTAAGGGTTAGTAGTTAGATTTGGAAGCTGCCCTCAATACTAAGGTTTTTCAGTTTGGAGACTAAGTCATTTCGTCGAGCTCAGTACGACGAATCGTCGAACTCCAATCGACGATCGTTGAGCTCACTTCGACGGATCGTCGAACTCCATTCAACGATCGCTGAGCTCAACTTCAACAAATCGTCGAACTCCATTCGACGATCTTCGAGCTCAGTTCGACGATCTTGAATCCAGTATTGATTCTCTATCTCTGAGCTCAGTTCGACGATAGTTGAGCTCAGATCGACGATCTCTGTTGCTGTCTAAGTCCAAATCGCTGAGCTCAGTTCGACGATAGTAGAGCTCAGTTCGACGTTTTTCTGAGGAGTTAAATGATTTTCAAGATTCAAATTCAGAACAGTTAAGGAGTTATTGTCAGCAATTAATTCAGAAGATCTTGTAGCCGTTTTCATTTATTCTGGACCAAGTTTCAAGGAATTATCAAGGAATGTTTCATTGGACTTTCCCCAGAAGACAAAGGCAATTAAGGATGCAATTAATGACAGGCCAACGACTATTCTTGACAGAGGATCATTTCTAAGGAATAAAAGACAAGATTTTTGAATCTCTCTCACAACACAGATAAGCAGAACAAGTAGAACAAGAGGAAGAACAAAAATTATTCTCTGCAACAACTCTTCTATGGAACAATTTTTTTTCTCATTAACAATTGCTCAAGAGAAAGAAAAAGAGCTGCAGACATTCTCTGTCTCAAAGAATTCATACAAGAACACACAACCAAGGAGATCAACCAACTGAAGTCTTCAGATCTCTTTTGATTCAAGTGTTCAAGGCCATCATCATTCAAGACTCCAGACACCTCACATTTCAGCTGTGGCTGAAAACATCATTTGCAGGAGATCAACTTCTGAAGGCCTATCACCCTACAGCAAAGCTTCATTTCCTGAACATCTCAAGAACTCAGGGGGAGCTTTGACAACATCAATATCCACATAGTCTTCTCAGCTGCTTTGAGAAAGAGAAGACTTCTATCACTCTCTCATCCCCATCTCTGTAAAGGGTTTTTCAAACTCCCTTCAAAAGTTTGTGTGTGGTTTTTGAGCACCTTATCAAAAGCTCATTGGTGGCAAGACACCTGATCAAAAAATCTGATCTGTTTTTTGAGCACCTTATCAAAAGCTCATTGGTGCCCAGGACACCTGATCAACTCATCCTGCAGTGGATTCCTACCTAGGGTGGTAGAAGAGTGGATGTACCCAAGTTTAGGGGAACCACTATAGCTCCTTGTGTCTTCTGGTTGCTTTTCTTTATTTTTGTTTCTGGCTGTGATCTGTGATTAGTTAGGATCTGTGATTAGTTAGGATCTGTGATTAATTTCTTTTGTAGGTTGCTTTGTGATTAGATAGTTTCTGTGATTAGATTTATTATTTGCTTCCCTGTTCACTCAGATTACAACAACTATTGTAAAAAGGTTTTAAGCACCATACTCTATTCACCCCCCCTTATAGAGTATATTAGATCTAACTCGCACTTTCAATTGGTATCAGAGCGAGGTTGGTTAAACATACCACACCTTGGTGATTGCACAGGCTAACACCTGAACCCCAAGATCCCTAGTTAGATCTACCTTTTTAGATTTTGTTATTAGATTATTTCTTCACAAATCATGGCTCAAAACAAAGATTATGCTAGCACCAGACCTCCAGTGTGCAATCTATCTAACTTTGCACTTTGGAAAGCAAGGATTAGACTATACATGAATTCTATTGACGAGGATATTTTTAATTCTGTTTTGACAGTTTGTCCAAGACCTCCAGAGAACACAAGCACAAATGCTGTTCCACCTCCATCAGGAACAGATGCTGATATCAAGAAGTGGAAGGTTGCAGATGCAAAGGCTATGAACATCTTAGCCCAGACCGTGTCTGATGACATTTTCCAAAAGGTGGCTGAATGCAATTCAGCAAAGGAAATCTGTGATAAGCTCTCTGAAATAGTCTCAGGATCAGCTGATGAAAGAAAAGACAGGAGATCCCACCTCATATCCCAATATGAGAACTTCAAGAAGGGAGAAGCTGAGTTAGTTGGAGATATGTATAACAGGCTCAGTCTGATAGTCAATGAACTCAAGACTTTAGATAAAGAGATCTCACTGACTGAACTAAATGATAAAATCCTAATGTGCTTCCCAAGCACTTGGGATTCAAGGATCTGGCCTATCAAGGATGCCGGAAGTCTGAATGAGATTACAACAGAAGCTCTTTTGGGCAAGCTCAAGTCTTATGAGCTGCTCATTAAGAACAGAGTAGAAGAGCAGAAGGCTGCCTCACCAGCCACAAGAAAAGAAAAGACAATAGCTTTCAAAGCAACTGAAGATCAACCTGAAGACAAAGTCACAGGCAATGAGGAGCTGCTTAGTCTATTGGTCAAAAGATTTTACAAGATGGCTAGAAATGACTTCAGAAAGAGATCATACAAAGAGCATGATAAGCCAAGGTATGATAAGTAAAATAATAAAGAAATTGTTTGTTTTGGTTGCAGGAAAACAGGCCATATTGTGCCTGATTGTCCAGAAAACAAAAACAAGGACAAAAAGGATAAGAAAGAAAGAAGAAGAGATAAGGACTTCAAGAAGAATGGCAATGACAAACCCTCCTCCAACAAGAACAAACACATAAGGAAGGGATTTGTTGCTGAATCTTGGAGTGAGACTGAAGAGGAATCAGAAGTTTCATCCAGCTCCAGTGATGATGAAGATAATGCTGAAGAGAAGGAGTTATGCATGATGACAATCAATTCCCCTCAACACAATTCAGATGCAGACGAATCAGAGTCAGACTCAGAAACTCAACCTGAAGAAGACCAGGTAATTAGTTCTTTTGATTTCAATTCAGAGGACTTTAAGTCTCAGTTTAAAGCATTATGTTTAGACTTACTAAAATATGAGAAGGAAATTATTTCTCTCAAAAATCAATTATCTGAACATAGTATCTTAAAGTCAGAAAACCTCAAACTCTCTGAGGAGTTGGAGTGTTGTAGGGAGCAGATAGCTTCACTGAAAGGTGAGCTATCAGAGGCCAAGAAGCTTGAAGAATCCCTTAATGGGAGAAGTATCAAGCTGATGGACATCACAAGCACAGTGAACTCCAGATTCAATAGTACACTGGGCTTGGGTGCTTCATCCAGCCAACCTATAGTTCTAACAACCCCAATCAAGTTTATTTCTGATAAAGGGAAGGGAGTTGTAGAGGTAGCTAGGAAAAATTCTGATCTGCCTAAGAAAACCAAGTTCCAGCAGAAACCGTCGAACGGAGCTCGACGATCGCCGAACGCAGATCGACGATCTCAGGTAAAATCGTCGAACTCAGGTCGACGATCTCTAATTCCTGAACTCTACCACAGTCGACCGTCAAACGGAGCTCAACGATCTGACCCAAGATCGTCGAACGCAGCTCCACGATCGTCGAATAGAGATCAGAGCTTTAGAAATTCTTTCAAGGGCAAATCAAAATCTAAACCTAGGGGTCCTTCATCCCAAAGCTTTAACCCTTACACTGAATGGATAATACCTCCAAGGAGATATCATCCTGAAGGTTATAAGAGTCAACCTGAGATGTCTTTTATTTCTGAGTTTAAAGGTTATCAACCTAGGCCCAAGGTAAACTGGGTCAAAAACAAGTGAATTATTTTATGTGCAGGTGAAGACCTATCCAACATCAAACTAACAATGGTATTTGGATAGTGGGTGCTCTAAGCACATGACAGGAAATAGGGACAACCTCACATCCTTTAAAGCCAAGCGTGGACCCAAAGTCATATTTGGTGATTCAAACTTTGGACAAACTAAAAGATATGTTGCAGTCCAGATTGAGACAGTGACATTCAAGAAGGTAGCTTATGTGGAAGGACTGAAGCACAATTTAATAAGCATCAGTCAGCTATGTGATGAAGGCTACCAGGTGACTTTCAGCAAAGCCTTATGCAAGATCAAGTCAGAGGACAACACAACTGTGTTGACAGGTAAAAGGAAAGGTAACATCTATCTAGTAGATTTTCTTTCAACAGATGTAGATATTTGTCTGTTTAATTCTGTCTGTAGACCTAATGTTTTATGGCATAAGAGACTAGGGCATATAAACCTTAGAACCGTTGCTAGGCTATCCAAGGACAACCTTGTTAGAGGACTACCTTCTGGCCCCTACAAGAAGGAAGGACTCTGCAGGGCTTGTCAATTAGGCAAACAAACTAAAAATAGTTTCAAATCACTTAATAAGAGTGATTCACCTAGGATTTTGTATCTGTTACACATGGATCTTTTTGGACCCATTACAGTACAAAGCTTAGGAGGGAAATCTTACACCTTAGTAGTTGTAGATGACTTCTCTAGATTCACATGGGTGTTCTTTCTGAGGAAGAAGTCTGATAACTTTAAGTGTTTGACAGAGTTTCTCAAATGTATACAGATTGAGTTCAATACTCACATTGCTCTGATCAGAAGTGATCATGGGACAGAGTTTGATTCTCTTCTTATGCAAGAGTTCTGTCAGAGTGAAGGGATCAGGTATACTTTCTCAGCTCCTAGAACTCCTCAACAAAATGGGGTAGCTGAAAGGAAAAATAGAACCCTTATTGAATCTTTCACTACATTGTTGTCAGATGCTCACCTTCCTCTATCTTTTTGGGCACAGGAAGTGAACACCTCCAACTATGTGTTGAACAGAAGTTTAATACATAAACTAAAGGGCAAGACTCCCTATGAATTACTCAAAGGGAAGAAACCTAAAGTTGATTATTTTAGAATTTTTGGTTGTATTTGTTATATTCATAACAATGACAAAAGATATTTAACAAAATTTCAAGCTAAAGCTGATGAAGGAGTGTTTCTGGGATACTCCATGATCAGTAAGGCTTATAGGGTTTATAATAAATCATCTCTTAAAATTGAGGAATCTGTTCACATATCATTTGATGAATCTAACATGTCTTTCAAGGAGAAGAACACTTCTACCATAGAACCTTTGCAGGTACATTCTCTTGCTTAAGATTTGAACAGATTACAGATTACTCAAAAAGAGGAAAGCAGTGAAGATGAAGAAAGCATTCAACATGCTGAAGAAAAACAACTTGAAGAGCTAGTTGTTGTACCACAAGAGGAAACAACAACACAGGTTGGTGAACAATCAGCACCCCCTGTTGATTTAGTAACATCAAGAGACCATCCAATTTCCCAAGTAATTAGAGACATCTCAGCTGGTGTGCAAACCAGAAATCAGGTCAACCAAAACCTGTTGCACACTTGCTTCCTATCTCAAATTGAACCTCAATCCATTCAAGATGCAGAGCAAGATCCACACTGGATCATTGCAATGCAAAACGAGTTGCATCAATTTGAAAGGAACAAAGTTTGGGAACTAGTGCCAAGGCCTAAGGATCACTCCATTGTTGGAACAAAGTGGGTGTTCAGAAACAAATTGGATGATCACGGAGTAATTGTAAGGAACAAGGCAAGGCTAGTTGCTCAAGGATACTCTCAAGAAGAAGGCATAGACTATGACCAGACTTTTGCACCAGTTGCAAGATTGGAAGCCATCAGAATCTTCTTAGCTTATGCATCACACAAAGGCTTCAAGATATACTAGATGGATGTAAAGAGTGCCTTTCTAAATGGAGATATCAAAGAAGAAGTCTATGTCAGACAACCTCTAGGTTATATCTCTCCAACTCATCCTGATTATGTTTTTAAATTGAACAAAGCATTATATGGTCTCAAGCAAGCTCCTAGAGCATGGTATGAGACCCTAGCATGCTTCCTTCTGAAAAATGAATTTATAAGGGGTAGAGTAGACCAAACTCTTTTCATTAGAACCCATAAGTCTCATACCCTACTAGTACAGATTTATGTAGATGATATTATTTTTGGTTCTACTGATTCAAACTTGTGCAGAAGGTTTTCCAACCTAATGCATTCTAAATTTGAAATGAGTAGCATGAGTGAGCTATCCATCTTTCTAGGATTGCAAGTCAAACAACATGCTGAAGGCATCTTTATTTCTCAAACCAAGTATGCAAATGAATTGGTTAAGAAATTTGGTATGTCTGAAGCATCTTGTATGAAAACACCTATGCCTACTAATGTTGTATTGGATGCTGATGAACATGGGAAAACTGTTGATCAGACAACATATAGAGCAATGATTGGCTCTTTACTGTACCTCACAGCTAGTAGACCAGACATAATGTTTGCTTCATGCATATGTGCTAGATTCCAAGTGAGCCCTAGAGAGTCACACCTAACATTAGTAAAAATGATTCTCAGGTATGTTAAAAGTTGTCCAAATCTAGGTCTCTGGTATCCAAAAGATTCAGCATTTGATTTAACTGGATTTTCTGATGCTGATTATGCTGGATGCAGAATTGACAGGAAAAGCACCAGTGGAACTTGTCAGTTTCTTGGTGACAGACTTGTCTCTTGGTTTTGCAAGAAATAAACATCTGTGTCAACTTCAACTGCTGAAGCTGAATATATGGCTGCAGGCAGTTGTTGTTCACAAATATTGTGGATTCAAAACCAACTCCTAGACTATGGCTACAACTTAGAGAAGTCTAAAATCTTTTGTGATAACACCAGTGCTATTTCTATAACTCAAAATCCAGTCCTCCATAGTAGGACAAAACACATAGAAATTATGCATCACTTTTTAAGGGATAATGTTGAGAAGAACAAAATTGAACTTCAATATATCCCAACTGATTTACAAAGGGGAGATATTTTCACCAAACTCTTGGATGAAAAGAAACACACCTTCTTCCTAAATCAGTTAGGAATGTTAGATGGAGGAAGTCTAAAATAATGTCCAAGATTTTAAAACTTTAAAAATTGATCAAGACTAGGCAAACATCTTGATTTTTCTAAGTGTCTAGAGTGTATTTCTGGTCTCTGAACTGCGCTCGACGATTTTCCCCCAGATCGTCGAACGGAGATCGACGTTTTCCGAAATCGTCGACCTAAGTTCAGCGCTTCTCAGATAGTGTTCAACTATCTCTCCAGGTCAACGATCGTCGAACGGCGCTCGACGATTTTGTTCTCTGAACTATCGTCGAACAGAGCTCGACGCTCTCCAATATCGTCGAACGGAGATCGATGATATTGAAGACCTTTCAGATTCCTTTAGAAGCCCCGATCGTCGAACTGAGTTCAACGATCTTTCCTTTTCTGCGTCGAACCTTAATATAAAATTCATTTTTCGGTCGTCGTTCTCCTTTTGCGCTTTCAATCTCTCTTCAAAAATTTCTCTTTCCCTCCAAACATCTCTACACTTGGTCGTTTTGTTTGTTGATTTTTGCAGGTAACCATGGCTGTCTCTGTTGCCGTTCTAGCCGCCATGAAGTTTGATGCCGGATTTGATATAGACATGGATTCGTTCAACACCAGTGATCAAGTTTTTCAAGACATTCTGGAACTGTTCAAGGAGCAGAAGCTTGTTACCATCATGTCCACAAGAATAAAATTGGCTGCAGATGAGATCAAGGAGTGGGTCTATACTGCCCACAACCAGGACCAAAACACAGTGGTTGGTTCAATTTCTGGAACTCAGGTACCTCTGACACCTACCATTCTGACAGAGATTTTTCAATTAATTTCTGGAAGAGATTCTGCTGAGTTATCTGGAGAAGAATTTTCTGACTTACTTGCAAGAATGGGTCATTCTGATGCTAACCCTAGCAAGCTGCTGAAAAAGAACTTAGCTGTGGAATATAGATTTTTAGCTGATGTAGTGGGAAAAGTTCTGTTGGCCAAGCATTCAGCACATGATACTATCTCCAGGTATCATCTGTGCTTGATGAGAGCTTTAGTGGACAAGAAACAGTTAAACTGGGGAGAGGTCTTCTTTGACCTGATCAAGAAGAAAATAAACAAGAATTTTGTTAATTATGGGAGGATCCTAGGGCTGTTTCTCCAAAACAGATGCCCTGCCCTGCTAATCTCCTCTGAGATGCATATCAATGCCTCAAAGAGGTTGTCCTGTGCCCTCTTTGGCAAATGGGACAGGCAGATAGTTAAGCCCAGCAGGCCTTCTGCAAGCACAACTTCAGGCACAAGGACTCTTGCAGTCTCTTCCCCTCAAGTCTCTGCCCCTGCAGATGACTTGCCTGATGCTTCTCCTCCTCCTCCTCCTATTTCATCTCCACCAGTCACCTCCACCATTACAACTTCATCCACCATCATTATTTCCAGCCCATCTCCAACATCACTTCCATCTCCAATCCCAACTCTTCCAATCACAGAAGAAATCTTTCACCTATTACATCACTACCCTCAACTAGACATTGACATATCATCCACCATTCCATCATTCAACCTTCTAGATGATTTCTTCATGGATGATTCACCTTCATCCCCTCCTGAGCTACCCTCCTCATCCACATCATACCAGCAGCTTCTACAAGATATCATTGATCAACCCTCATTCACACCCTCTATCTCCATACCACTTTCTTCCATTTCCACAATCCCCACACCTCAACCTTCACTTCCCCCATACACCAGTCCACCAACATCTCCAGTTGCTCCACCATCCTTATCTACCTCTGCTCCAGTCCCTGCTGAGCAAGTAGATATTCTTGCCTTAGCTGACAAAATATATGAGCTGATAGCTCCCAAGCTGTCACTTCTGTTGGAGACCTCCTTGGCTCCACTACTCAAGTCAGTTGCAGACTTATCTGCCAGACTCTCTTCCATCTTTCCTCCTCAGGCAATCCCTTCATTTGGGTGCCTTAATCTAGCTCTCTCTGAATCTAGGCAGGGGGAGATGCCTCATGAAGATGTGAGATTGCCTGCTACTGCTGCTGTCATTTCTTCAGTCTCTGTTGTTGCTGCTGCTGATGTTACCTCTACTCAAGCTCCAGTTTCAACTCCTCCAGTTGCAGTCTTCTCAGTGGACCTCAGGTCCTTATTATCAGTTTTTGATTCAACTTATTTCAACTGTCTTCCAGTGAGTAATGCAGTTCAGCCCTCAGAGGATCTTTCCAAGGCCATTGTGCCCTTTTCAAGCTGTGATTCCAGATTAATTAGCTCCTATATATCCTCCATATATACTGTTGAGCCTTCTGTTTCCAGTGATGCTGCTGCTACTCCTGCTGTCATTAATGTTGTTGTTTCTGTTTGTTCTGATGCTGCTGATGTTCCAGTTTCTGAGGATATGCAGACGGAGGCATATGACTTTGAGCCTGCTGTCACTGCTGATGTTGCCCCTGCTGATGTTGTTGTATCTGAAAAAGTTTATCTGAATCTGTTGCAACCACAGCTGCTACTGTTAGTACTGCTGCTGTATCTTCTGAAAGTTTTGCTCCTGAAAATACTATATCTGTTGTATCTGCTGCTGCTACAACTGCTGTTTCATCTGCTCCAACCCAACTTCAGAAAGATTATCTAAAAAAGTTGATGCCTTATATGATGAGCAAAGCTTTGAAAGTGATGAATATATGACTGATTCTGATGATTCCTCAGCCACTATAGCCAGGAAAAGAAAGGCAAGGAGCAAGGCTATGAAAAGAGTTCCTCCAGCCAAAGTCAAAGATACAAGTGACATACCTTATTACATTCTTCATGACTGCCCCATTACTGAACATTGGATGCAGTATTCCAAGAATCAACTTAAGGCCATGAAGAAGAAGAGGAAATATGAGAAAGGATCTTCTCAGTTTCATCATCCTCATCCTCCTCCACCACCTCCTCCTGATGCAGGTGCAGGTGGAAGCTCAGATGCTCATCCTTCTGCTAAAAGTCAAACCCCCTATCAGCCTCATGCAAGATCTCAATATAGGGGAAGCCAGTCCAGAAGTTCTCAATCAAGGAGAGGAAATTATAGAGGAAGCCAAAGGGAATTCCAAGTCTACTCCAAAGGCTATTCAAGGCAACACCCTTACTCTAGGGAAGGACAAGCTTCATCAGATACAACTTGAGGTCCTTTTCCCTACAAGTTAAAAGAATTAGTCTCATCCAGAGCTCCTCCAGATAATCCTTCCAACAGATATGAGCCTTCAGTGCCCTTTGAGGATCCAGAAAATAATCCTACTGCTTGGACTGCTAGAATGAAAGATTTAGCTGCCCTGGATCAAATTAAGAAAGCCAAAGAGCAAGGCAAGGACACCTCCAGCATTACTACATTGTCTGAACAAAGGAAAAAGGAACTTGAAAGATATGCCTCCAGCAAATTCTTTGATTCTGAAAGATACATGGAGCTGCACCCTGAAGCTGTGGTACCAAGGCCTAAACAACAAACTTTTTTAGGTGCATCTGATGACAGAAGATCCAAAAAGGAAGCTCTTAACCCCAATAGAGAAATTAAACTTATAAAGAGTAAGGAGAAGGAATAATTCTGTAAGGTGACAATTATTCTGTTTTCTGATCTCTGTCTGAGATATTATATCTGTGATTCTGCAGTGTTGTTGTTTGTTATATTGTTGCTGTGTATGTTGTTTTTTATTTCAATTTCTGTAAATAGTAATCCTAACCCAAATAGGGGAAGATTGTTGGAACACCCTATTACTAATTTGGGTCAGGATCACTATGTCTTTAGGAAACCTGTTTTTGACCTCATTGTATAGATCTAAAGGTCAATTAGAATTGAGTCTAAGGGTTAGTAGTTAGGTTTGGAAGCTGCCCTCAAGACCAAGGTTTTTCAGTTTGGAGACTAAGTCATTTCGTCGAGCTCAGTACGACGAATCGTCGAACTCCAATCGACGATCGTTGAGCTCACTTCGACGGATCGTCGAACTCCATTCAACGATCGCTGAGCTCAACTTCAACAAATCGTCGAACTCCATTCGACGATCTTCGAGCTCAGTTCGACGATCTTGACTCCAGTATTGATTCTCTATCTCTGAGCTGAGTTCGATGATAGTTGAGCTCAGATCGACGATCTCTGTTGCTGTCTAAGTCCAAATCGCTGAGCTCAGTTCGACGATAGTAGAGCTCAGTTCGATGTTTTTCTGAATAGTTAAATGATTTTCAGGATTCAAATTCAGAATAGTTAAGGAGTTATTGTCAGCAATTAATTCAGAAGATCTTGTAGCCGTTTTCATTTATTCTGGACCAAGTTTCAAGGAATTATCAAGGAATGTTTCATTGGACTTTCCCCAGAAGACAAAGGCAATTAAGGATGCAATTAATGACAGGCCAACGACTATTTTTGACAGAGGATCATTTCTAAGGAATAAAAGACAAGATTTTTGAATATCTCTCACAGCATAGATAAGCAGAACAAGTAAAACAAGAGGAAAAACAAAAATTATTCTCTACAACAACTCTTCTCTGGAACAATTTTTTTCTCAACAACAATTGCTCAAGAGAAATAAAAAGAGCTGCAGACATTCTCTGTCTCAAAGAATTCATACAAGAACACACAACCAAGGAGATCAACCAACTGAAGTCTTCAGATCTCTTTTGATTCAAGTGTTCAAGGCCATCATCATTCAAGACTCCAGACACCTCACATTTCAGCTTTTGCTGAAATCATCATTTGCTGGAGATCAACTTCTGAAGGCCTATCACCCTACAGCAAAGCTTCATTTCCTGAACATCTCAAGAACTCAGGGGGAGCTTTGACAACATCAATATCCACATAGTCTTCTCAGCTACTTTGAGAAAGAGAAAACTTCCATTACTCTCTCATCCCTATCTCTGTAAAGGGTTTTTCAAACTCCCTTCAAAAGTTTGTGTGTGGTTTTTGAGCACCTTATCAAAAGCTCATTGGTGGCAATACACCTGATCAAAAAATCTGATCTGGTTTTTTAGCACCTTATCAAAAGCTCATTGGTGCCTAGGACACCTGATCAACTCATCATGCAGTGGATTCCTACCTAGGGTGGTAGAAGAGTGGATGCACCCAAGTTTAGGGGAACCACTATAGCTCCTTGTGTGTTCTGGTTGCTTTTCTTTATTTTTGTTTCTGGCTGTGATCTGTGATTAGTTAGGATCTGTGATTAGTTAGGATCTGTGATTAGTTAGGATCTGTGATTAATTTCTTTTGTGGGTTGCTTTGTGATTAGATAGTTTCTGTGATTAGATTTATTATTTGCTTCCCTGTTCACTCAGATTACAACAACTGTTGTAAAAAGTTTTTAAGCACCATACTCTATTCACCCCCCTCTAGAGTATATCAGATCTAACTCGCACTTTCATCATGGACGAGATTGAAACACTCGTTCGACGGTGCGTCCTAGGAAGATTCCTGTAGGATCAGTCGGGAAATCGCCAAGCTCAGCAAAGAAGGGAGCAACCTCCCGCGTGTCAAGAAGCACAAAGGGGACGACAAGTGGTTGTGACGGTGGAAACTATAGCCGGCTCCCCCTTCCCCATCGTAAATTCTATCACATAATAGGGACAGAACATCCAGACCTCGAAGAAGATTATTTTTGAAGAAGAAGATCTGAAAGGACTGCTCGTACCTCACCATGACTCGTTAATCATCACCGCAGAAATTAGGAATTCTGCCTTCCGCGTCAAACGGATATTGGCCGACAACAGAAGCTTGGTAAACACTCTATTCATGTCAGCCCTCCGCGGAATGCAGATTCCCAAAGAGAGGTTGTAGCCAGTCACGAGCCCGATTTACAGTTTTAGTGGAGGGTCAGTCCCGGTCGAAGGAATGATCACACTCCCGGACACTTTGGGAGAATTCCCGCGACAGGTAACACATCAGGTTCATCGTGGCAGTGGATTCAAAATCTTCATATAACAAGATCTTTGGTCGACCACTCCAGACCATGTTCTGAGCTATATCCTCAATTCCTCATGAAGTTTGTTACACCCGCCGGAGTAGGCGTCGTTAAGGGAAATCAATAAGCACACAGACATGCTATTCAACAACTTCACCCTGGGCAAGGAATGTTCGTCTCCCCCCCATAATTATCATCAGCGTGCTTGGAGCAAGCAGGTCCGGACGACCTTAGAGGCTCTGGTTTCAGAAAGAAAACATCAATCGAGCGCAAAGGCCCAACAATATTACGTTCGTCGAACTAGTTTTATTTTAGTGTTTTTGTTTCAACAACAAACAATGAACCTTATAAAGTCGCAAGCAACTGCTTGTGCACATACTATCTTTTATCTCTGTTAAATGCAAAATATTTGTTTACATTAAAATTGTTATTGCATGGCACATTAGCAACTAGTGCATGAAAGCTCATGCTAGAATTCAAGCTCAGGAGCCAGTAACGATGTCAGCTCTTCGTCATCACTACCTCACGAGATCCTCACCACCGCGGATCGAGTATCTCTTCAAGTAGACAGTTACATCGAGATTTGCCCCTGACTCTTCTAATGGCTCCCAGCCCCTCATGGCCTCTCTTTCTGCGATCGAAGGTTCGCCCTTCTCCCGCAGTTGGTCATGGTGTCGCCAGGGCTTGCCCCCTCGCGTTCGCCAGTGGTCTGCAAGTTTCCGAACATTGTCGTATCCTCAGGGCGCCCAGCCCTTGTGGTCTCTCTGCCTGCGGTTGAAGGTTTGCCATTCTCCCGTAGTGAGTCAGTACGTCGCTAGGGCATGCCCCCTCGCATCCGCCAACGGTCTGCAAGTTTTCGAATTTTGCCTTTTCTTCAGGGCCCCCAACCCTTGTGTCCTCTCTGTACGCGATCGAAGGTTCGTCATTCTCTCGCTGTAAGTCGCGATGTCGCCAGGGCCTGCCCCCCTCGCGTTCATCAATGGTCTGCAAGTTTCCAAACTTTATTGTTTTTTAGGTCTCCCAGCCCTTGTAGCCTCTCTTTTTGCGATCGAAGGTTAGCCCTTCTCCCGCAGTGGGTCACGACAACGCCAGGGCCTGTCTCCCTCGTGTTCGCAAGTGGTTTGCAAGTTTCTGAACTCAATCGTTTCCTCAGGGCTCCCAGCCCCTCGCAACCCTCACCACCTACGATCGAAGGTCTGCCCTTCTCCCACAGTAGGTTGTGGTGCCACCAGGGCATCCCTCCCTCACAGTGGCCCAAGATCGAGACAACATTGTCGGCTCTGAAAGCCCGACACCATGCTTATTCGGCCCAAAGCAGCCGTTCTTTACCCGGGAAGAAAGTCGAAGGGCCATTATGGGCCCGCCCTCCAGTTGTCAGCTTCAAAAGCGCAACTCATAGTTCTTCGCACGACACCATAACACAAAATAACAAAATATGCGTTGAGCAACAATAATCAGTAAAATAACAAGACAAAGCAGAAAATACAAAGGTGCAACAAAATAAGTACACTAGTACGCCGTAAGGGCTAACAAGTACAAATTGTACAAGAAACTCAAGTACAAAGGACTACGCCTCATCATCGACATCAACAAGCTCGTCCTCGGATAGATCATCAAAGCCCAAGTTGGTGACGTCACACCCCCGCTTATTGGGACACCATCCTAAAGGCCATTGACATACGACAAAGAAAGGCCACCTCCCACATCTCTGCCATGTCTAGCTCGGCCTCCTGTGTCCATACCTCCTCATAAATCTCCTCAGAAAGCAATCAACGATCTCGCATAAAGTCGATAACATTCATGTACTTTTCAACCCCCGCTACTCCCAGCTCAGCCAAGCGCTCCTCTGAAGAAAGTCACTCTACCTCAGACTTCAGAGAAGACCGCTCTAACTGAAGATGAGTGTTCTCCTCTTGCGCACCCTCCAAAAATCATGTTGTCTTCTCCACCAAAGTCTTCTCTGCCTGAAGCTCCTCTCGCGGCTGCCTCATCTTAGCTTTCATCTCTACCTCAAACTGGCGAAAGCAGGAGATATCCCGATCTCGCCTCCCCCACAGATCAAGGCAGGATCCCTCCATCACTCGACACTTCTCTTGAAGGGACCCATAGTTGTCCTTCAAGCTTGCCAGAAGATCATCCCAAGAGGGGTCAATGCTGGCTTGAACATCGGTCTGCAATGAAGAAAATAAGTTAGAGAAAATCAAAAAATTTTGACAAAATCTATACGAGGAACTACACCCTTACCGCCATAATTGGCCTTGAAGATAGCATGGACCTCTCATCCCCCGGCTGCGGCACGAAAGCCTTCTTAGGAACTTGGGGGCAGCAGAGTCAAAAATCTCAATGTTATGGTCAGTAGACATAGTCGCCTCAACCCTAGAAGAGCAAGGAGACATCTCCAAGCAGGTGTCCGACCGCCTCGAAGGGCGATCCTCGACCGCTGAATCACCGCAAACTTCAAATATCATCTTCCTCTTCCGGTCACGGACCAACGGAACCGCAGAAGAATGCTCCACATTAGCCGAAAGGCCACATAACAATATGTGTTTTTCCTCCACAAAAGATAAAATATTAAAGAGACAATTTGCCAGCTTTCGAGGTTAGGAAAATCCCAGCACCGGAATAAATTCATGCTTGCACCCCTTCACCATGTGACAATGATCAGGAAGGGCGCTCCAAAGCTCTGGCAGCTCCCAACAATTGTAGATATATCCATACAAAGTGCTCCTATGGCGTCGGTCCACCCGGCTCCCAAACTCCAACCAACGTTTGTTGCTAAAGACATTGACCCGACTGCCGCTGTCGGCACGCACCTCGCACCAATTCTTGAAGATGTCCAAGGAAAGCTTGGAACTGTCTTCCCGAAAGAAGACTACCAGCCCCACAATGCACATAATCGTCAAGGGAGTGAACTGAGACACTGGCACCCCGCAAAACTTCAAGATCGTTACCACCATCTCGCATGGTGGCAACCAAAATCCAGACTTCAGAGATGACTCACAAAGAGTCATCCAACCCACTGGCGGATTCTACACCCGCTCTTCAACACAAGGAATCCAAATCTCCATTCCAGCAGGCAAATTGTATCGCCCCCTCCAAGCGATGACCTGCTCCGGAGTAAGAGTAGAACAAAGCCGCATCGACCTGCCTTGCGCCACACGTCGCAGAGCCTACATATATGGATAATTAAGAAAGGAAAAAAACACGACACCCTAAGAATTGGGAGCAAAGATCGCACAAATCACATGGAAAGAGGAGGGGCACCGCAGAAGCTGGAGCCCCGCAAAGGGGAGTAAGTCTTATTGGAGCATGTGTTCCACATCTCTTGGTTTGAGAATAACAAATACCGTAATGTATTTGATTTAGTATTTTGTGTGTTTATAGTGCGTAGGTTGTACATGTTGAATGAGTAGACAAGTTCTCAGTCATGGGCATGATCCAAGGGTGTGTAAACGTCAAACAGCCATAACTTTCAATCCGGAAAGAGTTACGGAACGTGTCACTCCATTCCGAAATGAGAACAAAGTTAACTACAATCTGGAAAAGGTTTGAACAGAAAAAGTGAAAAGGAGATATTGATGGGGACAGCCACTATCGCCAGGCGATAGCAAAAATGATGTCAGCGTGACGAAGGCCATGTTCCACACGATCCAGCCACCAAGCGTACTATTTGGAGGTATCGCCAGGCAATATCAGATATCGACAACGATAGCTCCAAGTATAAATTTGGCTCATTTTTCTATGGAGATGACGAATTTCATTACCTGGAGTATTGTTTCTCGTGCATTCAATCCAGAGAGCTCCAACCTTCAGAAAACTCACTTTCCCAAGAACGTTTAATAGCGAAGAAGAGACGGTTCGTGCGCAGCATCTCAAACAATCTTTGCATGAATTCGACGTCGTTTTCAGAGTTTCATTTCAAGGGAGTTTTTATTCTGAATTCCTATTTTGTAACTTATTTTATCATCTTTGGAATCGGTAGAGAAATCACTGTCTTGTGCGTGACGTCTAAGTCCATGTGTGACTTAGGAGGAAATCGTCGCCTTGTGCATGACGTGTAGGTCCTTGTGTGACTTAGAGAGTTTTTGTCGTCTTGTGTGCAACGACTAGATCATGGTGAGATATAGGGGGATGCTAGTTGCAAGATATAGGGAGAAATACGCTATACTCGGCTGGTTTTTGGTAGAAGGACCGGTCAAATCAAAATGAGTTTATATTTTTCATAACCTCCATCTCTACCTTTATAGAGATATATTGTATTATGTAATCAATTTCTTATAAAATAAAATCATGTCATTTATTGTCTCATTATCTTGATTTTATTATCCTAAAATGTTTAAATATTATTTTTTATCAATAACATTAAAGTAAAATAAATTGTAAATTGTTTTTTTAGAATACACTCTTAGAATTCAATATTTGTATTTAGCGCCGAGTGATAGTGATATCGCTAACCGTGGTAAAATAATATTGAATTCTGTAATTTCCTAAAAAGTAATCTTTAATATAATATATTTTTTTAAATATAAAAAATATAAATGACTATAAAATAATTCATTGCTTCATTAATTAACTCTGATATTTTTATTTAAAAATTAAAATTCCATAAAGCTCTTATTCACCCCCTCTAAGGGCGCCGTAAAATCCAACAAGTCTCACGAGGAGGCACGTACACAAGCTCGCGCACGCAGCCAAGCACGAGCACGCGACCCTAAGCGCACATGAACGATCGTGCACATGCGCGCAAGGCCTGTACGTGCGCGTGCCCTAGGCCCGGGCGTGCGCACGCGCCTCACCTGGGCGCGCGCACGCGCCTCACCTGGGCGTGCGCACGCGCCTCGCCTAGGCGCGCGAGTGCAGGGCATGTGCGCCCGCGCGCCCTCAGCCATAGCACGTGCGCACCTGGTTCAGACACGCACTTGCGTGCGCATCACGAATGCCTGCTCGTGCGTGCACGTATCGCGCCCCAGCGTGCGCAAGCACGCGGATGCGCCCGAGCACACGGCTTTGGCTTGGGCTTGCCAGCGCCCCTCTTTCTCTCTCGCCTCTGCTAGCATGCTAGCGTACTTTCCCGGGCTCGTCCGCCACTTCTCGCGCTTCATCGCTCTTCTCCGCCATCAATGTTGAAGACTCTCACAATGAGGAAAAGCCATGCACTCCTCTTATGAGATTCAGACTCCGCAGGCTTGGGGGGGGGGGGGGGTATTTGATGGGGTCGCACCCATTTTATAGGTGAATCGGGCTGCCCATAGCCAAAATGTTCACTCCCCCCCACTAACGAAGTGGGGTGGGGGGGGGGGTATGGCTCAAACCGCCTCGCACTGAATTGTTATAACCGCACGGGGGATCCCAACTCCCGTGCATAGGATCCTAACCCCCACGCGCGGGATTACCAACCGTCATTGGGGATCCTGTGCGTCGGCCTCCTCGCAGCCGGCCAGCGGCCTTAGCGGCACCGGCTGCCCCTTTCTCCTCAGTCGCCCGCTGCGAGGGCGACCGAGGAGGTGTCGGCCCCAAAGGTGCTGGCCGCCCCTTTCTCCTCGGCCGCCCGTCGCGAGGGCGACCGAGGAGGCGCCGCCCCCCAAGGAGTTGGTCGCCCTTTTCTCCTCGGTCTCCCGACGCAAGGGCAACCAAGGTGGAGTCGCCCCCAAGGGATCGACTGCCCCTGTCTCCCAGGCCGCTTAAGGCAGGACGGCTTGGGAGGCGTCAGACTCAAAAGGGTCGGCCGCCCCTTTCTCCTCGGTCGCTTGCCGCAAGGATGATCGACCAGGCGCCGACCCCCAAGGGGGCGACCGCCCCTTGTCTCCCTGGCCGCCTAAGGCAGGCCAGCCAGGGAGATGTTGAGCCCAAAGGAGTCGGCCGCCCCTTTCTCCTCGGTCGTCCACCATAAGGGCGACCGAGGAGATGCCGACCCCCAAGGGGTCGGCCGCGCCTTGTCTCCTCGGGCGCCTAAGGCGAGCCGATCGGGGAGGCGCCGACCCCAAATGGCCATCCGCCCCTTTACTCCCCGATCGATCATGAGACACCGGCCCCGAAGGAGTCTGCCTCCACCTTCGGCCGCCAACCCTTTGGACGACCAAAGGTTAGCACGGACTCCTGGGGCCGGCCGCCTCCCTTTGTCGGCCACTAGTAGGCCGGCCGGGGGATTTAGTCGACCCCAAAGGTTCGGCCGCCCCCTCCGCCGCCCTCGTAAGGGGTGGTCGCCGCCCGTAATCGCCCAAGGAGTGGGCAATTAGGGGTGGTTACCAGTCGTAACCACCCATGTGGACCGTTGGATCATCTCTTGCTCCGGGCGGGTCTCTTTTAGGCCCAGGGGTAGGGCCGATATTTTCCTAAAAGGGGTGATTCAGGTGATCTTTTTTGAGCTTTCTTATTGGTCCGTCTGCTGGTATCAAGAGAGACTATCGGATCTCCCCAATTCGAGCCTATAAATAGACTCATAATCCTTCTCATTTGGCGAACTGAAAAAATCGGATCTTTACGGAATCTCTCCCTCTCTCTCTAGCATTCTTCTCTTGTTTTTTCTCTCTCTCACTCTCTCTGCAGGTCCGCTGCCACTGTGCTCGCCGCTACGACAAAGGTCTGCCGCCCCCGCGCTCGTCTCCAAGTCAAAGTCCATTCAAAACCTCCTCCTCACACATCAGGGTTCGTAGGAAATTGCTTGTTCGCCGTTCGCAGCCACCAAAATCCAGAGTGTGCCTCGAACAGAGCACCCACAGTTCCAGCCCTGCAACCAGCCTGCGATCATCTAGAAGTGTGGAAGCGCTCCCTCGCACGCCAAACACCGTCTCTTTCTCTCCCCCCTCAAGTTGTAACGAGGTGCGGCATGTCGCTCTCGGTTCTGCCAAAAAAGCATTGTAACGCCAACCGATCTAGTGGATTTCCTGTCGGCAGTCCCGACCGTGGTTTTCACACTATTCAGAGGGTTTTCCACGCAAAAAAAAACTTGTCTCGTCTGTAATCTAATTCTGTGACTGTTTACGTAACCAATCACTCTGAATGCCAATCCGGTCTAGTTAGTCTAGTCTGAGCGCAGACGCAGACTGCGGCAATACATAAACATTATTGAGTGTTTGAAAAAAATTTATTGAAAATTTTTAGGGGACAGTAACAAATTTTTTATTTATAAATCTTTGTTTATTACTTTTTCGAATTTTTGAAAGCAATGTTACAGATTTTTTATGTACATTGTTATTGGCAAACCTTATTTGATTAGCAAACCACAATGTCATCCGACCTCAGTCATCTTACAGAGTTTTGCGGACTCGCCAGAAGAAGCTGAACTCCAGCTCAAGGAAATCAAAGCTTGCGGTCATTCCGCCCCACGGGGTGGGAGGGTCGAAAGAGCTTCTTCTCCGGCCTTCCCCCTCCGTCCGGCGGGTTATGTTTGCGGCCATTGGACTACAGTTTTCCAGCAGGCATCCGGAATAGCGGGCATCCGACACCGACTCAATGGTTCATCTCAAGTTTTAACATAATCTACATTAAAACTAATGACGACTAACAAAACAGAAAGGAGTCGTCGTGCTTCCACATAGCAAAGAGAAGCAAGCTGATACTCAGAATCATCTAAGGCTTCATTTGGGGAAATTTATTTTTACAGGTCACGCGGTTACGACCCTATGAACATGATCTTAATTAGGGTCTGATTCATGCAATCGTAATGACTTGACCGGTGAAAATAAGTCCCCCAAACGGAGGCTAAAACAACAAAAATGAATATCAAATTGATCATTACATCCATCTTTATTTACCATCTCTACAAACAAACTTCATGTCCCTAGGAACTTGAGCATGCCGATGGACCCAACCTCACTCCCCGCAGCTAAGTTATTCTGCAATGAAGCTCTGAGGCTGCAGCCCACCACTGTGGTCACCCCCACCACCAGTTTATGCCCACTAATGACGACCAATTCGTCGGAGGCGGACACGGTTGATATGGGCGAACTGGTTCAAAAAAATCATGATGCTCTTCGAGTGTTTGCCAATAACTAATATTTGCTAATAATCAAAAAAAATGATTCACTTATAACAATACATTTTTTATAAACTTTTATTTATTATGAGTGATAGTGCCCCAACCCGACGACACTCCCGCTGCTCACAATCCACTGAGCGCATTAAGAAATTGAGTGACTATCACTCTAGGGTTTGCGATTAGCAGGTCTGCCGTCAAGCTACGGCCGCATGAATGCCCCCTGTGCACTATCACTCGTAATATATAACATTAAGCGGCGGATGAATAGTGGACCACTCCAAGTTTATCATATATATATCTACCATATATAAAGAAATATGGTAGGGTATGAAATATAAATTCATTGAGATCATCAGGACCGTCCGATTTGAGTGCATAAATCAACGGCCATTTGATCTTAATCCCTCCCACTCCATTTTTTGGTAGGTCTCCTAAACCTACTAGGGGTGCTTAAAGCTATATTAAAATTTTAAAAATAACCAACCAGCACACCCAGGCAACCTGCAAGTTTTGTGTAGCCCGCCCGCTATACTAGAACCGACTCTGCATGCATGGCCAGGTTGCACTTTCCAATTTCAAATAATAAAAGTTCATTATAGTATTTATATTCAAAAACTTATTCAGCATTCCCCGGTGTGAGACTAAACGAAGAACAAATTAAAAAAAACAAGGAGCGTGACTTTTTGGGGGTCAATATGGTCTCAAAATGAAACGTGATCAACATGAAAGTTGTAGATCTCGGCGAGCCGAACACCTTTCATGTTGATCCCTTTTTGATTTGGAGCCGTCTTGGCTTCCGATTTGGGCCTCGAAATCGGGGGCGGCAAGAGTGCTACAGTACAGCCTCTCGCCGCCCCCGATTATGAGGCCCAAATAGGAAGCCAAAACGGCTCCAAATCAAAACGTGATCAACATGAAAGTTGTTCGTCTCGCCGAGATCTACAACTTTCATGTTAATCAATTTTTAATTTGGAGCCGTCTTGACTTCCGATTTGGGCCTTGAAATCGGGAACGGCGAGAGGCTGTACTGTAGCAATCTCGCCGCACCTGATTTCGAGGCCCAAATTGGAAGCCAATACTGCTCCAAATCAAAAGGTAATCAACATAAAAGTTGTTCGTCTCGTTGAGATCTACAACTTTCTTGTTGATCACGTTTCATTTTGAGACCATCTTGACCCCCAAAAAGGCTGGGGAGGGTGGGCTGGGGCAGACTTCGAGCGGGTGGGTGGGCGAAGCCCGCCGTCGCCGGCCGGGTACTGTGGCGCGTGGCCATCGGGCCGGAGGCCCGTGCCTGTCACTCGTATATATATATATTATATCAGAATAACATATATAAGCTCAAGTATTTTTAAGTATAAAAAAACTTGAGCTGGTTTTCTTATAATATATGTCGGAATTAGCCAAATAATATATGCATTTTATAGTCAAGAATGAGATCTAAAACTTTCATGTTGAACAATTTTTCAAAATTTTCACGGTTTGGCCGGAATCTCGTCCGAAAGGTTGCTGACTCGAAATGAATATAATAATAATAAATTTCAAAATTCGAGCCACCAACCTTTTGTGTCAGATTCCGGGTAAACCGTGTAAATTTTGGAAAAATGTTCAACATAAAAGTTGTAGATCCTGTCTTGGCTACAAAATGCATATATTATTTCTCTAATTCCGATATGTATTATGGGAGAACCAACTCAAGCTTTTTTAGCCTTAAAAAGCTTGAGCTTATGGGTCTGTTTGGGACAGCTCTGCGGCTGGAGAAGCTCTTTCCCAGCCGCCAGAGCTGGTATTGGGTCTGTTTGGGACAGCTTTTTAATGAAATCGTTGTTTGAAGAGCCGCTCCCAGAGCACTTTTCCGGAAGCCCCTCCCCCCATGCGTTCAGCGCTCACTAAAATCGCGGATTATATTTTTTTCCCCACTGTGGTTTTCTTCCCGATCCCGCGTCCCTTCTTTCTCCCCGATCCCGCCCCTATTTCCCGATCAAAGAACACGCCGCCGCACCTTCCGCTATTTCCCGATCGCAGAACACGCCGTCGCTCTTCTCCTTCCACTATTTCCCGATCGCAGACGCCGCCGCTCTTCTTCCCGTTCGCAGAACACGCCGCCGCTCTTCTTCCCGGTCGCAGAGCACGTCGTCGCTCTTCTTCCCGGTCGCAGAGCACGCCATCGCTCTTCTTCTCGATCGCAGAACACAGGCGACATCGCCGCCGCTATTTGTTCTTCCCGATCGCAGAACACAGACGACATCGCCGACCGCTATTGCAGAGCTTCTTCCGGATCGTCCGTCTTCTCCAGCCCTAACATCGGTCGTCTTCTCCAGCCCTAGCTTCCGTCGGCCCGGCTTCGCGTGAACTGCTACGAAATCCATCTAGAACAAGTACTCCAGTGGGTTGGATTCCGGCTCTCTCTTCCTCGTCCGTCTTCTATTAGCGGTAATTTTTCCCCTTGTGGCCTTCTCCCTAAATCATGAATTGTTTGTAGAATGTGAGTTAAATCATGAATTGTTTGGGGGTTTGGATTTATATGTGTTTGTGTGTGTGTTTGTGTGTTTGTGTGTGTAGATGAATTTGTGTTTATGGATGGATGTGTATATGGATAGATGTGGATGTGTGTGTGTGTGTGTGTGTGTGTGTGTGTGTGTGTGTGTGTGTGTGTGTGTTTGTGTAGGGATGTGTGTGTGTGTGTATTTGTGTGTTTAGATGGATTTGTGTTTATGGATGGATGTGTATATGGATAGATGTGGATGTGTATATGGATAAGCTAGTAATGAGTAAGGATATGTGTTTGTGTGTATGTTGGTTATTTTTTTTATATGTGCATGGTTGTATGTGTGTGTGTTTTTGTATTTTTGGTTGGGTATGTATATGAATGTGCGTGTGTGTGTGTATGAATGTGTGTGTGTGTGTGTGTGTGTGTGTGTGTGTGTGTATGTGTGTGTGTGTGTGTATGTGTGCGTGTGTGTGTGTTTATGTATGTGTGTGAATGTGAGTTTGTGAATGTGCATGAGTGTGGATGTGTGTGTGTTTTTATTTTGTATGTGTGTATATGTGTGTTTTTTTGTATGTGTGTGTATGAGTGTGGATGTGTGTGTGTGTGTGTGTGTGTGTGTGTGTGTATGTGTATATGAATTTGTGTGTGTATGAATGTGTGTGTGTGTGTCCGTGTGTGTGTGTGTTTTTTTATTATGTGTTTTTGATTGTGTATGTGTATGTGTGTGTGTATTGTGTGTGTTTGTTTGTGGATGAGAATGATTTTTTTTTATTTGTGATTTTTTTGATTACTAATTGTTATTCTAATGTTATTAGTTTATAGCATAATGGTAAAATCAAAGGAAGGAAGAATCGTAGCGAGTTGAGAGTCAGGTGAAGTGATGTTATTTTGTGATCTCTGCATAAAAGAGATTGGTTTGGGGAATCGGCCCACCCCCCACTTTAGCAAAGAAGGGTGGAAAAATTTGATTGCGGGGTTTAAAGAACGAACCGGGAAAAGCTACGATCGATTGCAAATGAAATAAATGGGTTCATTTGAAAAAGGATTGAAAGTTATGGAAGGAGCTGAGACATGACGAGACTGGTTTAGGTTGGGATCCAGAGAAGAGGACTATTGCTGCATCTGAAGAATGGTGGGCAGAGAAGATTAAGGTCAGAACAAATTCATGTGTGATTTCATAAAATTAGTTTTATTTTGCCATACTTTAATATTGATATATTGATTAGAACAGGTTATTCCAGTGGCGAAGAAATTTCGATACGGCGGTATTGTGCCTGAGTTGGAGGAGAAACAAAACACTATGTTCAGTCAGGTTTTCGCAACTGGAGAAGACTCATGGACTCCTTCAATTGGGAGTTTGCCACCGGATGTGGGGAGGATCCAGTTGGAAGATGATGATGTAGCAGATAACATGAAAAACAATCAAGGTAGTCCTGAAGATATAGGAGGTGCTTCAACACCTCCTGGGAATGCGTCCTCCTCGGCGAGTAAAAGAAGAAAGATCGGGAAGAACAAAGGAATGGAATTTTCTTTGATGTCAGAATTACATCAATCCACCCTAGCTGTGAAGCCTCCACCAGTTATCACAGTCAAAGAGGTGGTGGAGTTGATTTCCAGTAGCCCAGAGCTAAGGGCAGACCTGGATCTATATTACTTTGCATTCGAGCACATCAGGGACAAGACCACTAGGGAGATCTTCATGAGTATCCCAGAAGATATGCGAGTTTGGTGGATTATGAAGGCGTACGAGAAGAGAGCTTAGAGATACAGGCATACCTCGATCGATATTTCCTTTTGTGTTTTGCATGAAGAACACTATGATGTTTTTTTTTACTATTTTGTTGTTGTATCTCACGATGATTAATATTGGACATCGAAACTATAATAGTTGTTTTGTTACATTCTTTATATAGATTATGATAAATGTTCTGTGATGCTTTAAATGCAGGCACGATAATGGAAGAGCATGACTCCTCCCCTGAATATTCTGGGGATTCAACAAGTCCTTCGCCGGAGAGGACTCAATATATAGAGTATTGCCATGTAGTTATGTCATCGATCGAGAGGATGAATTACCATGTTCGAGAGACACGACCATGCATGACATCTACCCAAATAGGTGCGAAATGGATCAAAGAGTTACTAGAAATTCATTGAGATCATCAGGACCGTCCGATTTGAGTGCATAAATCAACAGCCATTTGATCTTAATCTCTCCCACTCTCCATTTTTGGTAGGTCTCCTAAACCTACTAGGGGTGCCTAAAGATATATTAAAATTTTAAAAATAACCAACCAGCACACCCAGGCAACCCGCAAGTTCTGTGTAGCTCGCCCGCTATACTAGAACCGACTCTGCATGCATGGCCAGGTTCAAATAATAAAAGTTCATTATAGTATTTATATTCAAAAACCTATTCAGCATTCCCCGGTGTGGGACTAAACGAAGCACAAATAAAAAAAATAAGGAGCGCGACTTTTTGGGGGTCAAGATGGTCTCAAAATGAAAAGTGATCAACATGAAAGTTGTAGATCTCGACGACACGAACACCTTTCATGTTGATCCCTTTTTGATTTAGAGCCGTCTTGGCTTCCGATTTGGGCCTCAAAATCGGTGGCGGCAAGAGTGCTACAGTACAGCCTCTCGCCGCCCTGATTTCGAGGCCAAAATCGGAAGCCAAGATGGCTCCAAATCAAAACGTGATCAACATAAAAGTTGTTCGTCTCGCCGAGATCTACAACTTTCATGTTAATAAATTTTTGATTTGGATCCGTCTTGGCTTCCGATTTGGGCCTCGAAATTGGGGACGACGAGAGGCTGTACTGTAGCACTCTCGCCGCCCCCGATTTCGAGGCCCAAATCGGAAGCCAATACGGCTCCAAATCAAAAAGTAAACCACATGAAATTGTTCGTCTCGCTGAGATCTACAACTTTCTTGTTGATCACTTTTCATTTTGAGACCATCTTGACGCCCAAAAAGGTTGGGGCGGGTGGGCTGTGGCAGACTTCGAGCGGGTGGGTGGGCGAAGCCCGCCGTCGCCGGCCGGGTACTGTGGCGCGTGGCCATCGGGCCGAAGGCCCGTGCCTGTCACTCGTGTGTGTGTGTGTCTATATATATATATATATATATATATATATATATCAGAATAACATATATAAGTTCAAGCATTTTTAAGCCTAAAAAAGCTTGAGCTGGTTCTCTTACAATATATGTCGGAATTAGCCGAATAATATATGCATTTTATAGTCAAGAATGAGATCTAAAACTTTCATGTTGAACAATTTTTCAAAATTTTCACGGTTTGGCCGGAATCTCGCCCGAAAGGTTCCTGACTCGAAATGAATATAATAATAATAAATTTCAAAATTCAAGCCACCAACCTTTTGGGTCAGATTCCGGGTAAACCGTGTAAATTTTGGAAAAATGTTCAACATAAAAGTTGTAGATCCTGTCTTGGCTACAAAATGCATATATTATTTCTCTAATTCCGATATGTATTACGGGAGAACCAACTCAAGTTTTTTTAGCCTTAAAAAGTTTGAGCTTATGGGTCTGTTTGGGACAGCTCTGGCGGCTGGAGAAGCTCTTTCCCAGCCGCCAGAGCTGGTATTGGGTCTGTTTGGGATAGCTTTTTAATGAAATCGTTGTTTGAAGAGCCGCTCCCAGGGCTCTTTTCCGGAAGCCCCTCCCCCCATGCGTTCAGCGCTCACTAAAATCGCGGATTATATTTTTTCCCCACTGCGGTTTTCTTCCCGATCCCGCGTCCCTTCTTTCTCCCCGATCTCGCCCCTATTTACCGATCGAAGAACACGCCACCGCACCTTCCGCTATTTCCCGATCGCAGAACACGCCGCCGCTCTTCTCCTTCCAGTATTTCCCGATCGCAGACGCCGCTGCTCTTCTTACCGTTCGCAGAACACGCCGCCGCTCTTCTTCCCGGTCGCAGAACACACCGCCGCTCTTCTTCCCGATCGCAGAACACAGGCGACATCGCCGCCGCTATTTGTTCTTCCCGATCGCAGAACACAGACGACATCGCCGACCGCTATTGCAGAGCTTCTTCCGGATCGTCCGTCTTCTCCAGCCCTAGCATCGGTCGTCTTCTCCAGCCCTAGCTTCTGTCGGCCCGGCTTCGCGTGAACTGCTACAAAATCCAGCTAGAATGAGTACTCCAGTGGGTTGGATTCCGGCTCTCTCTTCCTCGTCCGTCTTCTGTCAGCGATAATTTTTCCACTTGTGGCCTTCTCCCTAAATCATGAATTGTTTGTAGAATGTGAGTTAAATCATGAATTGTTTGGGGGTTTGGATTTATATGTGTTTGTGTGTGTGTTTGTGTGTGTAGATGAATTTGTGTTTATGGATGGATGTGTATATGGATAGATGTGGATGTGTGTGTGTGTGTGTGTGTGTGTGTGTGTGTGTGTGTGTGTTTTTTGTGTAGGGATGTGTGTGTATGTGTGTGTGTGTGTGTGTGTGTTTGTGTATTTAGATGGATTTGTGTTTATGGATGGATGTGTATATGGATAGATGTGGATGTGTATATGGATAGGCTAGGAATGAGTAAGGATATGTGTGTGTGTGTGTTGGTTATTTGTTTTATATGTGTATGGTTGTATGTGTGTGTGTTTTTGTATTTTTGGTTGGGTATGTATATGAATGTGTGTGTGTGTGTGTATGAATGTGTGTTTAGTGTGTGTGTGTGTGTGTGTGTGTCTTTTTGTATGTGTGTGAATGTGAGTTTGTGAATGTGTATGAGTTTGGATGTGTGTGTGTTTTTATTTTGTATGTGTGTATATGTGTGTTTTTTTGTATGTGTGTGTATGAGTATGGATGTGTGTGTGTGTGTGTGTGTGTGTATGTGTATATGAATGTGTATGTGTATGAATGTGTGTGTGTGTGTGTGTGTCCGTGTGTGTGTGTTTTTTTATTATGTGTTTTTGATTGTGTATGCGTATGTGTGTGTGTATTATGTGTGTTTGTTTGTGGATGAGAATGATTTTTTTTATTTGTGATTTTTTTGATTACTAATTATTATTCTAATGTTATTAGTTTATAGCATAATGGTAAAATCAAAGGAAGGAAGAATCGTAGCGAGTTGGGAGTCAGGTGAAGTGATGTTATTTTGTAATCTCTGCATAAAAGAGATTGGTTTGGGGAATCGGCCCACCACCCACTTTAGCAAAGAAGGGTGGAAAAATTTGATTGTGTGGTTTAAAGAACGAACCGGGAAAAGCTACGATCGATTGCAAATGAAAAATAAATGGGTTCATTTGAAGAAGGATTGGAAGTTATGGAAGGAGCTGAGACATGACGAGACTGGTTTAGGTTGGGATCCAGAGAAGAGGACTATTGCTGCATCTGAAGAATGGTGGGCAGAGAAGATTAAGGTCAGAACAAATTCATGTGTGATTTCATAAAATTAGTTTTATTTTGTCATACTTTAATATTGATATATTGATTACAACAGGTTATTCCAGCGACGAAGAAATTTCGATACGGCGGTATTACGCCTGAGTTGGAGGAGAAACAAAACACTATGTTCAGTCAAGTTGTCGCAACTGGAGAATACTAATGGGCTCCTTCAATTGGGAGTTTGCCACCGGATGTGGGGAGGATCCAGTTGGAAGATGATGATGTAGCAGATAACATGAAAAACAATCAAGGTAGTCCTGAAGATATAGGAGGTGCTTCAACACCTCCTGGGAATGCGTCCTACTCGGCGAGTAAAAGAAGAAAGATTGGGAAGAACAAAGGAATGAAATTTTCTTTGATGTCAGATTTACGTCAATCCACCATAGCTGTGAAGCCTCCACCAGTTATCACAGTCAAAGAGGTGGTGGAGTTGATTTCCAGTAGTCTAGAGCTAAGGGCAAACCTGGATCTATATTACTTTGCACTCGAGCACATCAGGGACAAGACCACTAGAGAGATCTTCATGAGTATCCCAGAAGATATACGGGTTTGGTGGATTATGAAGGCGTACGAGAAGAGGGCTCAGTGATATGGGCATACCTCGATCGATATTTCCTTTTGTGTTTTGCATGGAGAACACTATGATGTTTTTTTTACTATTTTGATGTTGTACCTCATGATGATTAATATTGGACATCGAAACTATAATAGTTGTTTTGTTACATTCTTTATATAGATTATGTAAATGTTCTATGATGCTTTAAATGTAGGTACAGTAATGGAAGAGCATGACTCCTCCCCTGAAGATTCCGGGGATTCAACAAGTCTTTCGCCGGAGCGGACTCAATATATAAAGTATTGCCATGTAGTTATGTCATCGATCGAGAGGATGAATTACAATGTTCGAGACACACGACCATGCATGACATCTACCCAAACAGGTGTGAAATGGATCAAAGAGTTACTAGAAGGACATCCAGATAGGATTCATGATGCATTTAGGATGTCGAAACGCATTTTCATAGATTTACTTCATAAACTGGAAGCAGATTATTAACTTCAAGGATCACAGCGGACGTCCTCAAGAGACATCCTAGGGATTACATTGTATATCTTAGCACAACGAGGTTCCATTAGATTAACGAAAGAATGGTTCCAGCACTCGACCTAAACAATTAGTAGATATTTTTTGAAAGGGCTTAAATCTCTTTTGTTACTCTTAATTGATGCTATAAAGCCTATTGACCGTCAGTTCAGAGATATTCCGTCTGAGATAAAGTATGATCCTCTTTACATGCCATTCTTCAAGGATTGTGTTGGTGTCATTGACGCTACACATGTTGATACGAGGATACCCGTAGAAGATCAAGTACGATATATAGGACGTCATGGCACGACGGCACAAAATGTAATGGCAGTATGTGATTTAAATATGTGTTTTACATTTTCCCTGGCTAGATGGGAGGGATCTGCTCATTGTTGAAACCGAAGAACGGTCTCCTGTGGAGTTCACCCTTGGGGAAGGGGTGGTCGCGCGCCTACTTCACTCCTGCAAGCAAAACAGCAAAACAAACAAGGGGAACCGACCCAAGGGCTCGGCGGGGAGGACCCACCACACACCCGGAATATCTGAGAGCGCTTCCCCTCCTTAGACAGAGGCCGAGCTAAGGTACCCCCAGAAAGCACTTGAAAACTGGAGCAGGAGAGCACAAGAAGCCTGCCTTCTGGGGTACCCATTGGGTCCTATTTATAGTTTTTAGAATCTGAACTGCCAATAACCAAAATGAACTGACCTGAAGTTACCAAAAAATCCTTGGCTGGGTCTGCCAACATCCAAACTCCGCTGTTTTGAAGGGCTATGGGCAGACCTGCGGGGGTAAAATAGTAAAAAGTACATCATATCATACACACACTGAGGTGCCATTAGTATATCTTGGCCGAAGCACGCACACTCCACTCATGGCATGACCAGAAGTATACGGGGCATATTATGTAGTATGAGATGCATAATATGTGGTTGTATATGGATCCACCCTAGGGGCAACATGTGCGGGTTATGTAGTATAAGATGCATAACCTTATCATATGGATGCGACTATCACGTTTTCTTTTCTCCGTTGCATGCAATTCTATGTAGTATGGGATGCATAGCATTGCGATGCGTACGACCGCTCATGGCATGCATTAAGGCCTTTTCTAGACTGCATCGCACAACACGCATAACATAACATTGCATGAGCACAACGTGCCAAGCTAAAGATGTACATGATGACACCTGTACACTCATGGTTTTGGGTCAAATAAAGTCATGCATTCATCGGTTAGGCACAAGGTAATGGGATGACGGTGAGTCATCTGTAGGCTAGGCATACCATCATTCTCAAACTCCCAGAGCAAGTTAGCAGTTGATGTTCATATTTATATATGTATGGTCTGTACATAGCCGTTGTGTGTTTTGTTGGGTTTGAGCTTGACAAGAGTGAACGTGTTTATAGGATGTCGAAGCGTCTAGTGACAAGGCAAACTCCCCAATCCGAGGGGGAGTCTTCGGGCGCGCAGAATAATGCCCTGATGGATAGTCTACGCCAAAGTAATGAGCCTTTGACGAGGCAGGTGCAGGAAGTGCAGTCCCAGCTCCAAGCTATGTCATCAGCGATGTCTGGGCTGGCACCAAGAGGGCAAGAGACTGTCAGAGGCCCCACCATTTCTACTCCTTTCGTGGCAGTGATACCCCCAGTTGTGGTTCCTCCTGCGATGACTTTCATCTCGCAGTTTCAGCGACTTGGACCACCGACTTATGATGGAAAAGCGGACTTTGTGATCTTGGATGATTGGGTAATCACGTTGGAAGAGATGTTTATCTATTCTGGCGTTACCGAGGACCAGAAGGTGATGCTTGCCGCCTATCAACTCAAAGGGGTGGCTAAAGGTTGGTGGTTGCGAGAGAAGGAGAGCCTAGGGGCGGGATGTTCGTGGGAAGCCTTCAAAGAAATGTTACGGCGCAAGTTTCTGCCGTCAGTAGAAAGGGACCGCCTAATGAATGACTTCTTGTACCCGAACCAGAGGAAACTCACAGTTAGTGAGTATGAAATTGAGTTTAGCAAGTTAAGTCGGTTAGCTCCGAGCTTGGTGACTACGGAAGCTGACCGAGTAAAGAGATTTCTTGGCGGACTCCGTAATGACGTGCAGCAGTTCGCAAGTGCTTATGGAGCGACGAGTTACACCACTGTGGTTGAGACTGCTTTGAAGGTTGAAGCTATAGAAAATGCAAAACAAAGAGGACAGCTGATGAGGAAGGATAAGAGGAAGCTGGTGGGAGGGAAAAGCTCCCAAGAATCAGACATAAGGAAGAAGAACAAGGAGACGTGTAGCTTCTGTGGCCGGTCAGGCCACCCATTTGAGAAATGTTTCAAGCGGTTGGGGATGCAGAAGAAGGAGCAGGTGCACGCCATTCAGGGTGCGCCAACGAGAGACTTAGAGTGTACAGGCTGTGGGGGAAGAGGTCATGATATGAGCCGTTGCTGGGTCAAAGACAAGGTGTGCTTCCAGTGTGGCAAACAGGGACATCTGAAGGCAAGGTGCCCACAAAACCAGCCCGTGCTGCAGCCAATGCCACTCCAGGCTTTGCCTCCGCCTCCGCGTTTGGACAAAGGAAAAGGGAAGTTACATGTGATCTCGTCAGAGGAAGCTCAGTTGTCACCTCAGGTTATCTCAGGTTCGATTCCTTCCTCTGGTTCACGTTTTGTTTATGCCTCTTGTGCGTAGTGCTTAGCTACATATGTACCCTTATAGGAAAATTTAAGGTAAAGAACCGTTGGGCGCGTGTTCTCTTTGATTCTGGCGCGTCCCATTCATTTGTGGCTCGAACCTTTCTGGATCGGTATCATTTGACACCAGATCGAGTGGGGAATGCCTTTTTGGTACGGTTTCCTTCCGGTGCTTCTGTGGTTGCAGACTGGGGTCTTCTTGATTGTCCCATTTTGTTGGGGGATTTCCTAGCGAAGGCTGATTTCAAGGTGCTCGATTTGGAAGATTTTGACGTCCTTCTGGGTATGGACTGGTTATCCCGCTATGACGCTGTCATCCAGTGCAAAGGAAAGCGCTTGGATTTTATCAAGGACAATGGTCAGCCGGGAAGTGTTTATGGTGATTCATGACAGGATTCTCCAGGGATTTCGGCGGTATGTGTTCGGACGTTGTTTGTTTCCGACTGTTTTGCTTGTCTAGTCTCAGTTGTGGGGACTAGTGTTGTTTTGCCGTGTTTGGAGGAGATTCCTGTTGTGCGTGAATTTCCAGATGTTTTTCCTATTGATCTTCCTGGTCTCCCCCCTGATCGTGATGTCGAGTTTGTCATTGATTTGGAGCCAGGTACGCGGCCTATTGCGAAAGCTCTGTACAGAATGGCCCCGCGTGAGCTAGCAGAATTGCGTACACAGCTGGATGACTGATTGGCAAAAGGATTTATCAGGCCGAGTTCATCACCTTGGGGTGCACCGGTGTTATTTGTGAAGAAGAAAGATGGGTCAATGCGGCTTTGCATCGATTATCGGGAGTTGAACAAGGTGACGATTAAAAATAAGTACCCACTGCCAAGAATTGATGATTTGTTTGATCAACTGCGTGACAGTTCAGTATTCTCGAAGATTGATCTCCGCTCGGGCTATCATCAGCTCAAGGTCCGGGAGTCTGATATTCCGCGGACTGCACTTCGATCAAGACATGGCCATTTTGAATTTATGGTGATGTCGTTTGGTTTGACCAACACACCATCAGCCTTCATGGATATGATAAACCGGGTGTTCAAGGACTACTTGGATAAGTTTGTGGTGGTTTTTATTGATGACTTTCTTGTCTACTCCCGTAGTGCTGAGGAGCATGAACAGCATTTGCGATTGGTATTGGCCACTCTGCGAGACCAACGGTTATTCGCCAAGCTAAGCAAATGCAAGTTTTGGTTGCCTCAAGTTGCTTTTCTGGGTCATGTCATTAATCACCATGGAATTTCAGTGGATCCCGAAAAGATTGCTGCAGTCATGGAATGGAGAAGACCGGAGACACCCAAGGAGATTCGGAGCTTCTTGGGCTTGGCCGGCTATTATCGCAGATTTGTAGAAGGTTTTGCTACGTTGGCTGCACCTTTGACTCGCTTAACCCAGAATAATGTGGCGTTTGAGTGGAATGACAAGTATGAGGCCTAATTCCTTGAACTCAAGAACAGGTTATGTACCGCTCCTGTGTTGATCTTGCCGACAGAAGGGATAGATTATGACATTTTTGTGAATGCGTCGCATGTTGGACTTGGATGTGTTTTAATACAAGACAAAAAGGTGATTGCGTATGGGTCTCGACAGTTGAAAAGTCATGAAAAGAACTACCCAACGCATGATTTGGAGTTCGCAGCGGTGATATTTGCATTGAAGTTGTGGAGACACTTACTTTATGGTGCGCAGTGTAAAATCTTTACGGATCATAAAAGTTTAAAGTATGTCTTCACGCAAAAGGAACTTAATCTGCGCCAACGGCGATGGCTTGAATATGTAGCTGATTATGATGTGGAAATTCAGTATCATCCGGGGAAAGCGAATGTTGTGGCCGATGCTTTGAGTCGGAAGACGGGGAAATTATTTCATCTTTCAGTCGACCGTCTTGTGGAGGAATTTCTATTGATGGATATTTCTGTGGGAAAATATGACCCGCAAAGTCATTCGATAGTAGAAGAACCTTCATGGCTGGTGCTTGCAAGACAACATCAAAAGGATGATTCTGATCTTTTACATTTATTTCTTCGAACTGAAAAGGGTGAATTACCGGATTTTTCTATTGCTAATGGGGCCACGTTAAAGTATCGTGGTCGATTTTATATTCCCGCAGTTGGAGACATTCGCGAGATGGTGTGTTGGGAAGCACATGGCTCAAGTATGGCCTACCATCCATGCTCAACAAAAATGTACCGTGATTTGAAACAAATTGTCTGGTGGTATGGAATGAAAAGAGATATAGCGCAATTTGTATATGAATGTCATACCTGCAAGCGGGTGAAAGCTGATCATGGGAGGCCTGGTGGCAAGTTGACGGCATTGGAGATTCCAAAATGGAAGTGGGAAAGCATCTCAATGGATTTTATTACAGGCCTACCAAGATCTCCACGAGGACATGACTCCGTGTGGGTGATCGTGGATAGGTTGACCAAGTGTGCTCATTTCATACCATTTAAGGTCAACTACCCGATGAAGACAATAGCGGAGCTATATTTGAACGAGATCATCCGACTGCATGGTGTGCCAATCAATATCATTTCAGACCGGGATTCCCGATTTACTTCTCGTTTCTGGAAGAGTCTCCAAGAGGGTTTGGGAACGGATTTGCGGTATTCCACTGCTTACCACCCTCAGACGAATGGCCAAATGGAACGAGTAAATCAAATCGTGGAAGATATGATTCGATGTTATATTCTTGAGTATGACGGAGCATGGGATGAACGTTTGCGGCTTATGAAATTCGCATATAATAACAGTTATCAAGAAAGCTTGCAAATGGCTCCGTTTGAAGCTTTATATGGGCGTCGATGTCGGACTCCCCTCTTTTGGGCTGAGGTTGGCGAGCGGCCTTTGTTGGGCCCAGAGGCGCTCGAGGACATGGAAGTTGCCGTACGACTTATTCGGGAGAAGCTCCGAATCGCCCAAGAGTGATATGAAAAGTACGCCAACCGACGAAGGTCGGAGTTAGAGTTTGCAGTGGGGGATTACGTCTTCTTGAAAGTCTCCCCAATGGTTGGAATTAAAAGGTTTGGAAAGGAGCGCAAATTAGACCCAAGATTTGTGGGTCCCTTCAAGATTCTTGCGCGAGTTGGTGCATCCGCTTACAAAGTAGAATTACCCGTGAACTTTCCTGGTGTTCACGACGCGTTTCATGTCAGCCAACTTCGCAAGTGTGCGCGACATGACAAGCAAGTGTTGGACGTGGTGCCGCAATTGGCGCCAAAACTTTCTTATGTGGAGATGCCCATCCGGATATTGGACTCCCAAGATCGCGTGTTGCGGAAAAAGAAGATTCCTATGGTCAAGGTGCTATGGACAAATCAAAATGTGGAAAGCGCGACGTGGGAGCTCGAGTCAACGATGAGGGCGGCTCACCATCATTTATTCCCGTAAACAAGCTGGTACGTAAATGCGTGTTTCTGTTTGGTTACTCATTTGAGTGATATCAAAATGATTGAAAAGTTTCGAGGCGAAACTTTTTGTTAGGGGGAGTGACTGTAACGCCCCGTATTTTTTTTTCGTTGAATGATGGGCGTTACGTTGGCTTTGACCGTTGTTCGAGCATGGTTTTTTCCCGCGGGCTTGCAAGTGGCTGTTTTGGTAGCCGAGTTGCACGATTCCCCAGCAAACCGGAGTCCAAATTGGGGACTCGGTGAGGCCTCTTAGGGAATGTTTGCACTTTTTCGCGCCCGGGTAATGTTGCTCAAAACGGGTTGCTTGTACAGAAAACAAAAAAGGGTAAAAAGTTCTTCAGGCAAAAATGGTCTAGGACGACACAGAAACACTTTTCAAAACAGGGAAAAATGGTCGTTTTTGTGTGTGACACGCCCCCCGACACGGGCGTGTCGGGGCGTGACCCAGGGCGTGACCTGGGCGTGACCTCCTTGACTCGACGAATTTTCTTGCGTCGAGTTGAGCTCGACGAATGGGGTACACGCCCCGTGACACGGGCGTGTCACGGGCCGTGTCCCGCAGTGTCGAGTGTCGAGTGTCGAGTGTCGAGTGTCGAGTGTCGGGTGTCGAGAGAGGGGACACGGCCTGTGACACGGGCGTGTCACAGGGCGTGTCACAGGGTGTGTCAAGCTTTGTCGAGTGTCGACACTTTTGGTCGACGAGGTGTCGAGACACGGGCTACACGCCCTAGGTCACGGGCGTGACCGACCCGTCACGGGCGTGTACCCGGCCGTGTACCGTGTGGATAAACTTGGATTTGCCGACTTTCTGCGCCGCTTAAGGTACACGCCCTGTGACACGGGCGTGACACAGGGCGTGACAGGGCCGAAAATCGACTTTTCCAGTTTTTTGTGTCGTTCATTTCCCTGATTCTGCATCTAACGGTCCAGCTCTGTTCTGGAGGAAATAAGGCCGAAACAGAGATTTCTCCTCCTCATTTCACCTTCTTCTTCATCTTCTTCCTCATTCCAAAAGAATATCAAGGGAGCAAAGCTAAGACAAGGGAAGTAAAGAGAGGAGCAGCCATCGCGGTGTCATCTCGGGTCAGGCAAGCGGTGTTCTTCACCCTTGCCAATCTTGTTTTCTTGTTCTTAGATTGTGCAAGTTTAGCTAATTTTCATCTTTCAAGTTTAGCTAATTTTCCTCTTTCAATTTTATTAGCCTTGTTCTACTTGTTTTTGTTTAGTCATGAATCCTCTTGATCCTCATGTCTCACATGCTTACCGCCTTGTTATCAAATTTCCCGATGTTCAATTATTTCTTATGCGAAATTGATTCATGTAGCTTTTCTTGTTCATGTCATGATCATGTTAAAATCACTTATTGGTTAAGTTAGCATGATCAAGTAGAAATGATGTTAGCATACTCATGTTAGCATACACATGGGCAATTTGTCGTCATGTGTGAGGATGAAGGAAGGGAACGTGTGTACGTGGGTTATGGTGAGATTTGCTTATGGTGTTGAGCTTGGGTTCGTTTATGGTACGTTTTGCGAGGTGAATTGTGAACCATGGCAGGAGCGTTTGTGTGAGGATTCGGTAAGGGGTGGTGTGGTTTAATCCTTTGTGGCTACCGGGTTTGGATTTGTGGTGTAGAGCACCATTTTGGCCCCGATTTGAGCTGGCTTTTATTGGTGCGCTCCACTTTAGGGCTGCCACCAAAAGACCCTTGCGGAATCGCATTTAACCGCTGCTTATGTTTCACTCGTATAGTTGTTTCTTATACTAAGGATGATGGAATGGGCATGTGTTTTTTCCTTTTTGCTCCTGCGGGTTGAGCAGGGCTTGAGGAGAATGGCACGCACTTGGTGCGTGTTACACTTATTTTTCACCTGTTTTGTTTACTCATTATACTTACATGAAGCATTGCTACGGGGTCGGTAAGCCCCGTCGTTATATAGTATGAACATACTGTTCTTTTTCTTATACCTTTGATGATTGCTGAGGTGTTCTTTCTTGAATGCCTCAGGTGCAGGTTGTAGCCGGTTGAGCGGCTAGTGCTTGGGTCAAGTTTCTTTGGAGCTAGCCGAGCTTACGAGCGAGGTAGTTCTTTCCTCTGTTGTACAGACATACTTACACCCCAATGGGTTCGTGTCAGCTTGTTGGCGCCCATTGGTGGTTTCCTTTACTTGTGATATATGAATGCTAAACTGTTAATGTGACTCATTTGGCTAAGATGATGTCTACTTGATCTTGGGAAAGATTTATGGTAGGTTGCATTAGGTATTTTTAAGCTAAACAAAACCTATGCTAGGATAACATGCATAACATGTTTTGGTCACCGAACAAGTATTTTCCAAAGAACGTAAACAAAGATGATTTCTGATATGATTATAAATATAGACTGCATATAGGAGATCGTCATCAATAAACAAAGTATTTCCGCCGCGTACAAACACACATTTTGATGCCTAAGGCCGAGGGATACGGCCATTAAACTCAAAGGTTTTCTTGCATTTAACTGATGGATTTCAACTCATAAAGTAAGAGTCAAGGGTTGCCTGAGCGTGTGCAGTTATCCCCTGCACGATGTGGCATCATAACCCGTAGTTCCTCTTGGTCTGATACGCTGTACTCGTTGAGGAAATGCGGGTTGTGACTGTAACACCCCCATCTGTCGCATGGCATATAACAGAAGGTCCAGCTGTAACCCGACGCCATATACCACAGACAGTCGGAAGGGATACTAAATGAATAATCAAACCAACCAATTAAGACTACTCGTCCTAATCACAGAGCATTCTAGCGGAAGATTTTAAAGTTGAAAGAACCCAAAATTAAATCCATCAATATGAATGTCCACAGCTACAACAACAGGAATGAAACCCCAAATACACAGAACCGGGTACATGGCCTTATGGCCTTACAAATGTTCACTTAATAAAGAGTGTTTTACATACATCGGCTCGCAGGCCGGCCACACATGATAAATATAAAAACAACTATTCTACGGCCTACTAGGGCCAGCACAGCAACATGGGCTCCAGCCCGCTATTTGGCGCTCGGCTCCGCAGCACCTGCAAGCACATACCACCGCACGGTGGCAAATAAAGCAACGGTCAGCTAAAAGCCGACCAAATTATAACTACCCCGCCCCTTACTCGGGACGGCGGTGCTCTTTCCCTGCATAACATTAGCCCAACAATATATATAGCGCAATTATATTTCGCCACAGGTGTAGGCTCGCACGGCCAAACACCCCGTGCACTCAGGGCACATTCATGGTGAACCCTGACCCATCAGTGCATTCCCCACCACCCCCAGGATGGCAACAACATGTGAGCATTTAGCCTTTCTGACCACCATCTAAGGCTAGGATTATGCCAACGGCCAGTCCCCGTCTTCGGGTCTCTCGCACTGAACCACATAGCCTAGGTCCAATTCCACTTGCCCGTTGCTCACGCCGCATGTCCAATTTAAGTCCTTTGCGCGGGCCAAGCTTCTCTCGGATCCCAAATTTTCCAAAACAATCTCATAACCCAGTTATGATCAAGGCCGGTTCCCAGACCGCCAAGTTAGCAGAACACGTTTCCGCTCAGTTTTTCGGGTGCGCCTTGAAGCTAACCTCCAAGGATCCCTGCTGCAATCTACCACGTAGAAACCCGAAAACCTCAAAGCACGGAGTCTTCTCCGGCAAAACATATCAAATGCAACATCACCGATCCAGACAAAACACGTCCGGGTAGGCTTCACACACAATGCCTATGCCCGTACTTACGGTTCCGGGCTCTATATGCAACACAAGGGGGACTATTCACATCAACCCCAAGGAACACCATGCACTCGCCGCACACTTGCGGGAGCGGGGTTCCCTATGCAAAATAAAGAGCTTCAAACGCTCAAGTTGAGAATCGTTACCCTTGTAGTCCGTTTTGGCGCCATGGAAAAACTACGCGGTTAGAACTCTTTGCAATGACCTTCCCTCCACGGATCCGCTCTCCGATTTCGAAATGGTGCTCCGATGCTCCGCCGGCGGCCGAAAACCTCCTTCTTCTTCCTCTTCTCTCTCACTTTGGAAGGAGAAAGCTTTGGAGAGAAAATGAGGAATTAACCCCCTATTCCCGGCCTAAATAGAGCAGGGACTCATCTGAGCCGTCGGATCTAAATTAAAGAAAACGAACAGCTCGGATCTGCACAAAATCCTCCAGACCTGGGCCGAACACGGCTTGGCACACGACCGTGTCCCAGGCCGTGTGCCTCGATCCAGGCACGATCGTTGAACTGAGAAACGCACACGGGACATGACACGCCCGTGTCTCACCTGACACGCCCGTGTCGGATTCCTCAACACGCCCGCGTTCGGGGGCGTGTCACGCATAACCGCCACGGCAACGGACACGACCTAACTGCACACGGGTAGGGACACGGGTAGGCACACGCCCGTGTCGGATGACACGCCCGTGTCATCCGGCCGTGTTCCTGGTCGTGTCCTTCTCGGGTTGGAAACAGCCAAAAAATCACCAGCCAGACACGGCCTTGGACACGCTCGTGTCCTAGGCCGTGTACCTCTACAGGCACCAAAAACCCTTTTTCCGCGACCGACTCGCACACAATATTTAGGGCGTTACAAATCTCCCCCACTTAAGGAATTTCGTCCCGAAATTAAACAAAGGTACACAAAATCTAACTGATACCTGAGTGGAACAACTCGGGGTATTCCTCCAACATAGCTTGCTCTCGCTCCCAAGAAAGCTCCTCACGTCCGCAATTATCCCAACGGACTTTTACCATTCAGACCTCCTTGTTGCGGAGTCGTTTGACTGTAACATCTTCAATTCGTACTGGCCTGACCCTTATTGTTAACTCATAATCAACCGGTACCTGATTGTCCGCAACGATCTGCGAAGGCTCTTGCACTGCCTTACGCAACACCGATACGTGGAACACGTCATGCAGTCCACTCAACTCCGTCGACAGCTTCAACCTATACGCCGCCTCGCCAACACGCTCCAGGATTTCAAATGGTCCAAGGTATCTCGGACTCAGCTTCTTCAAGTGTCTAACCCGCGATACACCCTTGAACGGCTTGATCTTTAAATATACCATGTCGCCAACGTTGAACTCCACATTTCTATGTTTGGCATTGTAATACTTTGACTGTCTATCCTGAGCAATCTTCAGCCTTTCCTGAATTGTCCATATTATTGAAGTGGCGTCTTCCACCGCTTGCCGTTTATACAACTTCGATTCGCCTGCCTCCAACCAAGACAACGGCGTACGACACTTCCTCCCGTACAAGGCTTCAAAAGGCGCCATTCCAATACTTGCCTGAAAGCTGTTGTTGTATGCAAACTCCACCATGTACAAGTGATCCTCCCAATTCTTCCCGAAATCTAGGATGCACATGCGAAGCATGTCCTCCATAGTCCTGTTGACTCTCTCGGTTTGGCCATCTGTCTGCGGGTGAAAGGCTGTGCTGAACTTTAGCTTAGTACCCAACAGACCATGCACCAACCTCCAGTCATTTGACGTGAAGCGTCCATCACGGTCACTAACAATACTGTGAGGCACACCATGCAATCGTACAATGTTATCCACGTAGAGTTTGGCTAACTTTTCCACTGGATCCTCCTTTCTCACTGGGATAAAGTGCGACACCTTTGTCAACCTATCTACGACCACCCAAATGGCGTCGTTTCCCTTCTGCGACTTCGGCAAACCGTGCACAAAATCCATAGATATGTCGTCAAACTTCCATTCTGGGATAGGAAGGGATTTCAAGAAACCTCCGGGCTTCTGGCATTCCGCCTTCACTAATGCACAAGTACGACACTTGGCCACATAAAGTGCCACATCCTTCTTCAAACCCGACCACCAGAATAATTTCTTCATGTCTCTATACATCTTCGTGCTTCCCGGGTGGATTGAGTACTTGGTATGATGAGCCTCATACATCAACTCCTCCCGAATACTATCCGCACTAGGAACGCATAGACGACCGTCCTTCCTTAGCAACCCATCTTCAACCACAAATTGAGAATTTGACCCATCCAAAGCTTCATCTAAGATCTGCTTCATGCTGCTATCCTGAACCAAAGCCCGCCGAACTCTATCCTCTAGGTCACACTGCACCTCTGTCCAAAACAGTTTCGCCTCGGCACTAGACTGCTTATCGACGCAAGATATCTCCAATGCCCCCAACTCTTGGACCAATCTCTCATCATGTACCGATAACCAGTTGGCTTGTGCGGGAATCTTACGACTCAACGCATCCGCCACTGCATTTCCCTTCCCAGGCACATAGCGTATCTTGAAGGTGTAGTCCCCTAAGAACTCCATCCACCTCCTCTGCCTCATGTTCAGATCCTTTTGGTCCAATAGGTACTTCAAACTTTTATGATCGGTGTAAATATCGACCTTCACACCGTACAGGTAGTGCCTCCAAAGCTTTAGAGCAAATATCACGGTCGCTAACTTTAAGTCGTGGACCGGATAATTCCTCTCGTGAACCTTCAGTTGTCGTGAACCATAAGCTATCACTCTCCCATGCTGTAGCAGGACACAGCCCAAACCACTGCCCGAAGCATCACTATAGATCTCGAACCCTTTGGTTCCACTTGGCGAACATAAAATGGGCGCCGTGGTCAACCGCCTCTTCAACTCTTCAAAAGCTTGTTCGCACTCCGGAGACCACACAAACTTCTGATCCTTTCTTATCAACGGCGTGAGTGGTAGTGCTATCCGCGAGAAGTTCTCTACGAAGCGCCTGTAGTAGCCAGCAAGCCCCAGAAAACTCCGAACCTCTGCCACTGTAGTCAAAGTAGGTCACTCCCGTATCGCTACTATCTTCGCCGGATCCACAGCTATTCCTTCTCCACTGACAACATGATCAAGGAACGCTATCGAGGATAACCAGAATTCACACTTGGAGAACTTTGCATACAACTGACTTTTCCTCAATGTCTCCAACACCATGTGTAAATGCTTGTAGTGATCCTCCTCGCACCGCGAATACACCAGGATATCATCGATAAATACTATCACAAACTGATCCAAGTATTCTCTGAACGTCCTATTCATCAGATCCATAAACACGGATGGCGCATTCGTCAACCCAAACGGCATAACCGTGAACTTGTAATGCCCAAACCGCGTACTGAATGCTGTCTTTGGGATGTCGCTCTCCCTTATCCTCAACTGATAGTAACCGGACTTCAAATCTAACTTCGAATATACAGTTGACCCAACCAACTGATCAAACAGATCGTCAATCCTGGGGATAGGATACTTATTCTTCTCCGTAAGCTTGTTCAATTCCTGATAATCGATACAAAGCCGCAAGCTCCCATCTTTCTTCTTAACAAAGAGAACTGGTGCGCTCCAAGGCGACGAACTTGGACGCACATAACCTTGCTCTAGCAACTCTTGCAGTTGCACCTTCAACTCTGCTATTTCTCTTGGGGCTATCCGATAGGGGGAGCGTGACACCGGTTTGGCACCCGGTACCAGCTCTATAGTAAAGTCTATCTCCCGCTGAGGAGGGGCTCCTGGGAGATCATCTGGAAACACATCAGGATACTCGGACACAACTGGGATGCTGTCCAAACTAGGCTTAGGCGTCGAAGTCTGCACTAAAGTGACATACAGTTCTGCCCCAGACCGAACTGCCTTGAACATCTGAAGGGCTGACATCAGAACCTTCCCTGACCCCTTCATGCCCGCAAAACTAGTCTCCCGATCAGTGTCCAGACCCAACTTGACTTCTTTACGGTTGCAATCAATACATGCACTTTGCTCTGAGAGCCAATCCATACCGAAGATTACGTCGAACTCCACTAATGGTAGAACCAACGCCCGCAAGTCAAACTCCCGGTCTCCAATCCGAATCTTCACAACACAAACCCTATCCGCACGCATTGAGCACCCATTAGGCAACAACACATCCAACTTGTTTTCTGCCATCGAGAACGGAACTCCGATGCGCGATATGAATTTTTCAGACAAGAAGGAATGTGATGCTCCCGTATCAAAAAGGGCTCTCGCCGGAAACCCAAAGATTAACACAAAGCCTAGCACTGACAAACGTAAGCTAACAAATACGAAGGTAACAACTATAAAAGTTAAACCACGGTAATTTAACTCATACCTGTCACCACGTCCGCTTGCTTTATAGCCTCCTGCAGACCAAGGTTGTAGACTCTAGGCTGGGCTGGAGCATGATGGGATGCGGTTGACTCCATCGCCTTCCCTTTCTCCTCATAAGTCACTCCAGGTCTCCTCTCGGACTTTGAACGTCCGCTCCAACACTCCCGAGCAAAATGCCCCGTCTTCCCACAGTTGTAGCAAGCTCCGGGGACTCGACTTGTAGTTGCCCCCGATGCATCAGCCGAAGGGGCTGAGTTCGAAGTCCTCCGCTTCTTGTTCCATCTGCGGAAACCTGTCTTGTTACTTGGCACCTTGAACTCGGTCTTCCTTTCTCCTGGGTCCTTCTTCTCTTGAACTTTCTTCGCAACCTTTTCCAACGATCGGGCCGAATTGACCAAGGCTAGGAAGCCCTGCGCCTTAGGCCCAGTAAGGAGTAACTGTAAATCGCCGCAAAGACCCTCATAGAATTGGTTGGTCTTCCTTTCTTCTTCTGAAAACATAACACCAGCATAACGACCCAACCGTGTGAACTCATGCAGATATTCGTCCATGCTTCTGGATCCCTGAGTCAACCCAAGAAATTGATTCTCCATCTCCAACTTCTGAGCAGAAGGTACAAATCTGGCTAGGAACAACCTTGAAAATTCCTCCATCGGCACATCCACAAGTTGCCTTCCCACTAGAAGATGAAACTCCAACTCGTCCCACCACAGCCTCGCTTCACCTTCCAAAAGGAAAGTCGCTATGGTGGTCTTCTGCCACTCCTCAGTCATTGTGGCTGTCAACACCCTCTTTATGGAAGAGAGCCAGTCCTCAGCTTGAGTTGGCGTTCCAACCCCATTAAACCTCGGTGGATTAAAGCCCATCACATGCTTTAGCTGCCTCTCCGTAGTTCTCCTCGGCTCTACTAACTCAACTGCTGCGCGTTCCACCACTCTCGGCTCTGCCGCCCTAACCGATTCTTGCTCATTCGCAGGAGGTGTGCGATGCATTTGCCCTGCAGGTTGGGCATTTATCATTGCGAACACGGCTTCAGCCACCATCCTGATGGTTTCTGCTGAAGGAGGTGTAGCAGGCACGTCCCTTGGTGCACTACTTTCCGCTGATTGCGGACGCTCTGACTGACCAGCACCGCTCCTAGCTGCCTAAATTAGCAAAGACACACGATTAGACAACATACAAATTGCTAAAAGCAATCATTGGAACACTCAGGTTCCACAAAACAAGTGTATTTTCCATTCCTAAGTGGACATTCATGGGTTCTTTTGATGTTATCACGATGACGCACACATGTGCTCACCACCCCTTAAAAGAATTCGCCCACGAATTCATTTAAGCCTGACCGTGACCAGAAGTCTGATACCAAATTGTAATACCCCCATCTGTCGCATGGCATATAACAGAAGGTCCAGCTGGAACCTGACGCCATATACCACAGACAGTCGGAAGGGATTCTAAATGAATAATCAAACCAACCAATTAAGACTACTCGTCCTAATCACAGAGCATTCTAGCGGAAGATTTTAAAGTTGAAAGAACCCAAAATTAAATCCATCAATATGAATGTCCACAGCTACAACAACAGGAATGAAACCCCAAATACACAGAACTGGGTACATGGCCTTATGGCCTTACAAATGTTCACTTAATAAAGAGTGTTTTACATACATCGGCTCGCAGGCCGGCCACACATGATAAATATAAAAACAGCTATTCTACGTGTAACGACCCTAGCCGATCCAACGTGACAGCGTCACGGCTCTGCTCTAGGCGTCACTACCGGGCTGCAGCCCAAGCACCCCAACCCCTCTCCCTCCACGAGCGGGTTGTTGGTGGCCACAGCCTCCCTTTGATGAGGCAAACTCAATAGTCAAGCCCGCACTACGGGGGCTTCCCAGGAGGTCACCCATCCCAGTGTCGGGTACACGGCACGTGATACGGGCGTGTCCCATGGCCGTGTACTGTTGGTTTTGAGTCGGTTGGTGATGAGAAGTGAAGGAACTCCATAGTTAAGCGTGCTTGGGCGAGAGTAGTACTGGGATGGGTGACCTCCTGGGAAGTCCCCGTACGGCCCAACTTAACTGTCGAGTTCGCTCATCAAAGGGAGGTTGTGGCCACCAACAACCCGCCAGTGGGCTGGAGAGGGGTTGGGGTGCTTGGGCTGCAGCCCGGTAGCGTCGCCTAGAGCGGAGCCGTGACGCTGTCACGTTGGATCGGCTAGGGGCCTTACACTACGGCCTTCTAGGGCCAGCACAGCAACATGGGCTCAAGCCCGCTATTTGTCGCTCGGCTCCGCAGCACCTGCAAGCACATACCATCGCACGGTGGCAAATAAAGCAACGGTCAGCTAAAAGCCGACCAAATTATAACGACCCCGCCCCTTACTCGGGACGGCGGTGCTCTTTCCCTGCATAACATTATCCCAACAATATATATAACACAATTATATTTCGCCATAGGTGTAGGCTCGCACGGCCAAACACCCCGTGCACTCAGGGCACATTCATGGTGAACCCTGACCCATCAGTGCATTCACCACCACCCCCAGGATGACAACAACATGTGAGCATTTAGCCTTTCTGACCACCGTCTAAGGCTCCGACTATGCCAACGGCCAGTCCCCGTCTTCGGGTCTCTCGCACCGAACCACATAGCCTAGGTCCAATTCCACTTGCCCGTTGCTCACGCCGCATGTCCAATTTAAGTCCTTTGCGCGGTCCAAGCTTCTCTCGGATCCCAAATTTTCCAAAACAATCTCATAACACAGTTATGATCAAGGCCGGTTCCCAGACCGCCAAGTTAGCAGAACACGTTTCCGCTCAGTTTTTCGGGTGCGCCTTGAAGCTAACCTCCAAGGATCCCTGCTGCAATCTACCGCGTAGAAACCCGAAAACCTCAAAGCACGGAGTCTTCTCCGGCAAAACATATCAAATGCAACATCACCGATTCAGACAAAACACGTCTGGGTAGGCTTCACACACAATGCCTATGCCCGTACTTACGGTTCCGGGCTCTATATGCAACACAAGGGGGACTATTCACATCAACCCCAAGGAACACCACGCACTCGCCGCACACTCGCGGGAGCGGGGTTCCCTATGCAAAAGAAAGAGCTTCAAATGCTCAAGTTGAGAATCGTTACCCTTGTAGTCCGTTTTGGCGCCATGGAAAAACTACGCGGTTAGAACTCTTCGCAATGACCTTCCCTCCACGGATCCACTCTCTGATTTCGAAATGGTGCTCCGATGCTCCGCCGGTGGCCGGAAACCTCCTTCTTCTTCCTCTTCTCTCTCACTTTGGAAGGAGAAAGCTTTGGAGAGAAAATGAGGAATTAACCCCCTATTCCCGGCCTAAATAGAGCAGGGACTCATCTGAGCCGTCAGATCTAAATTAAAGAAAACGAACAGCTCGGATCTGCACAAAATCCTCCAGACCTGGGCCGAACACGGCTTGGCACACGGCCGTGTCCCAGGCCGTGTGCCTCGATCCAGGCACGATCGTCGAACTGAGAAACGCACATGGGACATGACACGCCCATGTCTCACCTGACACGCCCGTATCGGATTCCTCGACACGCCCGTGTTCGGGGGCGTGTCACGCATAACCGCCACGACAACAGACACGACCCAACTGCACACGGGTAGGGACACGGGTAGGCACACGCCCGTGTCGGATGACACGCCCGTGTCATCCGGCCGTGTTCCTGGACATGTCCTTCTCGGGTTGGAAACGGCCAAAAAATCATCAGCCAGATACGGCCTTGGACACGCCCGTGTCCTAGGCCGTGTACCTCTACAGGCACCAAAACCCTTTTTTCCGCGACCGACTCGCACACAATATTCGGGGCGTTACAGTGACACTGGCCACCTCGGCGGATCCTGCTCGCCTATTGTTGCCGAGCTCCTTTGCGAGAGCGTGAGCTGGGACGACGAGCTCACCCATCCGTTGGTCACCATCGGTCGACCTTAGCTCGCCCACTATCTTCAGCCCAATCAGTCTGGTTCCTGGCGACCCTATTTGCCGGACACGGGGTTGTACATAATCCCCGCTCTTTTTGAGCTTGACAAAGCTTGGAAAGAAACATCCAACCCCAAGTGTTTGGCGAGCGCGGGGTGGAATGGAGGGAATCTCGAGTGGGGTCTGCCTGCGTCTATATATATGCACCTGCATACCTGCCTGACTCTTGCCATTCCCTTTGCTCTGGCCCTGCCAAGATGTCGATCCCCAGGGAGATCCAAGAGCGCCTTGACCGAGCTCGCCAGGCCTCTGCAGCTCGCGTAGCCGCCCTGACAGCGGTCCCAGCCATTATACCGTAGGGTGGCTCTGCCGAGCCTAGCTCCAAGAAGATGAAACTTTTCCCTCAGGCGGCTGAGCCCATCTACGATGACCTGCGGACCGCCTTGTAGCACGGGACCGACTCCTCCACTCTGCCTGCCTCTGAAAAGGGGAGGAATATTGTCGAGATCTGTGACGGCCCAGACAGCCGCCCTGATGGTGTAGAAGACGTCGCGCCGCGAGACGCCACCCCACGGGCCAGGACCAATCTTGGGGACTCGCGGTTCATGACTCCGAAAAACCGCCACCGGGATCCGTCCCCGACCTTTAGAACCTTGGGTTTGAGCTCGCAAAGGCCGAGCTCGCCGGTGCGCTCCCCCTCTCCTCGGCAAGCTGTCGTGGCCACGGGGGCGGGTCTGGAAACCATCCCTACTCCGGGATTCGAGCTTCTCCCACCGGGGATTCGCGGCCCAGGTCGCGGGAAGGATCTGAGGTTCATTCCTCCCCGCATCTCCTTCGAGCTGTCGAGCTCGTCAGGTCAACTTTGCTTGGATTCCTGCCTCATGCGCTTTTCCTGCATTCCTCTTTTTGCTGACGTTTGTCTCCACAGCTCCCCCCAGCCAGTCCGCTACCGAGGAATCTTCGCAAGCAGCCCACTACTCTCCCCTCCCCTCCACAAGCTCGCTGGACTCTTATCTGGGCCCCGAAGTGGATCAATGCGAGTTGACGAGGAGGGAGGTTAAGCTTCTCAAGAAGCTGGTGTGCGGGCTGCGCGAGGTGCAGGGGGTCAACAAGACGCTACAATGCGACTATGCGCGTCTTGCTGACGAGGTGCGAAGCGGCCAGGCTGGCGAGCTGATGTCCCCTTCCCGGCTTTTGGACGAGATAGACGATGGCCTCTCAGTGGCGTAGAGGAATTCGGGGAGGATCCGCGAGCTGCTCCGCGCGGGGCAGTCTGGGGGGCGGGAGCCGCGAGACCGGGGTAGATAAGAGGGCGGCTCCTTTGCCGAGCCGACCGGTACTCGCCTCCTAGTGTTCCCCCTACTCGCGTGCCCCGCTTTTTTATTCCTGTACTTGGTCTCTGTAATAAGTAACTTTAGAACATTCTTGGACATGATTTATTCAAATAATATATTGCTGTTTGACTTAGCCTTGGTTGGGACGCGCCGGAAGTCGGCGGGTTGGGGTGGCGAGTTGGGGGTGGCGAGTTGGGGCGGCGAGCTGAGCAGATTGGATGGCCTGACCCCTATTTCTTTTTCTATAAATAGCCCCCCCCCCCCCCCCCCCACCACCACCACCAACCCCCTTACTGTGCTTTTATTGCTTTCTTTTTCTCTCTGCGCTTCTCTCCTTTTCTACTCACGCCCCATCTTCTTTCGCGAGCATGGGCAAGACCAACCCCGACGCTGATGGTCGCAGCAAGTGCGCCGAACACTTCACCGATTACTGCTTCTTCGAGGGGCATACCAGCGAGGAGGAGCTCGCGGAGTTCATGGCAGAGTATGTACCGCCGGGCTTTGAGGCGCGCCGACCGAGGCAAGGGGTGGCCATCAATACCTTCTACGACGATGAGCTCGCCTTCCCGATTTCTCACTTTGAGGTGGGGTTGCGCCTCCCCCTCTGGCGGAAGGTCCGACAAATTATGAAGTACTATGGCACGGTACCCGCGCAGCTAAACTCCAACGCCATCGCCATGATGGTGGCGTTCGCGAGCTACCTCCGATGAGAGAGAGGATAGAGTTCAACCAGACAGTGTTCAGGAAACTCTTCTCTTATAAGGCGACGCCGGATGAGGTCACTTACTTCGGCGGCTCACTGATCAAAGTTCGCGAGATCGCGAACAAACAACATAACTGGATGACCAGGATCACCTTCATCAAGGGTGATCTCGGCAACATCCTGTACTCGCCGCAGCAAAAAGGCGAGGAGGTGTACCGCACGCCTGCCGTGTCCGGCAACGATGCCGAGCTCCACAAATACTTCCTCCACAAAGACTTCGAGGTCGCCTACCTGCGGAGGGGCCTTGACGCGCTTCTCCCTGTCCTACCCGGCGAAGGTATTGTTCCCCCCACTTTTGCCGAGCTCGCCACAATGTTGTTGAAGATCTAACTTTTTCCAAGTTCTTTTTTGCAGGGGAGCGGCTAATCCCTGTGAATTCGCCATCATGGACTCGGGGTTGTACCCGGACCCCCTTGCCCGCGAGAAGGCGGCGGCAGCGGCCTGCCGAGATGAGGCTGCCTTTTCCCAACCCTCTTCCAGCAAGAGGCGGTCTGAGGATGCAGGATCGAACCCACCACATCGCCATCCATTACCAAAAAAGATGAAGAGGGTCGTGATCTCTCTGCGGGGGAAACAACTTCAACAACATAAATCCAGCCCCAAATACATGAGCTCGCCCGAGACCATCCCCGACGCGTCGCCGGAGAGCCCATTGAAGGAGATCACCAGCAAAGGTTGGAAGGGCGGCGAGGATCCTGCATCCGCGACGGTGATCTCCCCACCTCCTTCGGCAAAGAGGGCGGCTCGCGAGCGCGGGGCACCGAAACAACATCCTCTCTTAAACTTCGGGGGACGGTGGAAAGACTCGGCGGGCGAGCCCATGGTGCAGTGGGATGAGATGGCCCATTGGGTCTCCCTCTCCACCCTGCATCCTTCCTGGCATGACCGCGAGCCCGCCACCGGCTGTAACACCCCCTATCCGTCGCATAACATATAGCAGTAGGTCTGGCCGGGGCCCAACGCCATATACCACAGACAGAGCGGGTGGTTACTCATTGGAAACCATTCAACCAATCAAAACGTCCTACACAGAGCATTCTAGCGGAAGCAGTTTTATAAGTTACAATTAAAAGAACTCAGCACCAAGCATGAATGTCCACTAGACACCAAATAGGAATGCAGTACATACACAAGTACTGGCCTTAAGGCCTTACAAATGGTTTACTCTTAATACATGTTTTCCATACCACGGCACGCAGGCCGGTCATACATGAACAAAAGCAAGTAAACACTTCAATTATGCCTTCAGGGGCCGGCTTCGCAATTTGGGCTTTAGCCCGCTATTGACCGCTTGGTCCAGCAGCACCTGCAAGCAACAAACCACCGCACAGTGGCAAACAAAAGTAACGGTCAGCAATGCTGACCAAATTATAACGATCCCGCCCCCAACTCGGGGCGGCGATGCTCCTTCCCTGCATTTATTAGCACAACCAAGCAGTATATAAATATATTGCAACACAGGCATTGGCACGCACGGCCACACGCCCCGTGCTCTCAGGGCACATTCTCGGTGATCACGGTCTAAGCCCGCTGACTCACCACCATCCCCAGGACGATAATCTCTCGTGAGCAATTTTGGTCTTTTAGGCAGACGTTACAACACTTAAAATCATCAACAACCTAAGACCCGACCTCTATGCCCTCGGTAGGCCTAAAAAACCGAACTGCATAGAGCAGGAAGGTTCCACTCAACCTGTTGCTCACTTGCCACGACACTTGAAAATCATCGGCACGAGTTGTTGGAACACTCTATTACTAATTTGGGTCAGGGTCACTATGTCTTTAGGAAACCTGTTTTTGACCTCATTGTATAGATCTAAAGGTCAATTAGAATTGAGTCTAAGGGTTAGTAGTTAGGTTTGGAAGCTGCCCTTAAGACCAAGGTTTTTCAGTTTGGAGACTAAGTCATTTCGTCGAGCTCAGTATGGCGAATCGTCGAACTCGTATCGACGATCGTTGAGCTCACTTCGACGGATCGTCGAACTCCATTCGACGATCGCTGAGCTCAACTTCAACAAATCGTCGAACTCCATTCGACGATCTTCGAGCTCAGTTCGACGATCTTGACTCTAGTTTGTTCTGCTATCTCTGAGCTCAGTTCGACGATAGTTGAGCTCAGATCGACGATCTCTGTTGCTGTATAAGTCCAAATCGCTGAGCTCGGTTTGACGATAGTAGATCTCAATTCGACATTTTTCTGAAGAGTTCAACGACTTTCAAGATTCAAATTCAGAACAGTTAAGGAGTTATTCTCAGCAATTAATTCAGAAGATTTTGTAGCCGTTTTTATTTATTCTAGAGCAAGTTTCAAGGAATTATCAAGGAATGTTTCATTGGACTTTCCCCCAGAAGACAAAAGCAATTAAGGAAGTCATTTATGACAGGCCAACGACTATCTTGACAGTGGATCATTTCTGGTCAATAACCAAGAAAATAAAAGATTAGATTTTTCAGAACTACAAAACAGAGAAGAACAAGGGAGAGACACATATTCTGCAATATTCATTCTCTATAAATCTTCTTCTGCAACAACTCTCACAACCACAATCACACAAGAGAAAGAAAAAGAGTTGCAGACATTCTCTGTCTAAAAGGATTCATACAAGAACACCATCACTAAAAGAGATCAATCATCTGAAATCTTCAGATATCTTTTGATTTAAGTGTTCAAGGCCATCATCATTCAAGACTCCAGACATCTCACATTTCAGTTGTTGCTGAAATCATCATTTGCTGGAGATCAATTTTCTGAAGGCCTATCACCCTACTACAAAGCTTCATTTCCTGAACAACTACAGATCTCAGGGGGAGCTTTGACAACGTCAATATCCACATAGTCTTCTCAGTTGCTTTGAGAAAGAGAAGACTTCTTTCACTCTCTCATCCTCACCTCTATAAAGGGTTTTCAAACTCCCTTCAAAAGTTTGTGTTTTGTTTTTGAGCACCTTATCAAAAGCTCATTGGTGGCAAGACACCTGATCAAAAAATCTGGTTTGGTTTTTGAGCACCTTATCAAAAGCTCATTGGTGCCCAGGACACCTGATCAACTCATCCTACAGTGGATTCCTACCTAGGGTGGTAGAAGAGTGGATGTACCCAAGTTTAGGGGAACCACTATAGCTCCTTGTGTCTTCTGGTTGCTTGTCTTTATTTTTGTTTCTGGATGTGATTGTTTTGTGACTAGGTTGCTCTGTGATTAGATAGCTTCTGTGATTAGATTTACTATTTGCTTCCCTGTTCACATTTAGAATACAACAACTGTTGTAAAAGTTTTTAGCAAGCACCATACTCTATTCACCCCCCTCTAGAGTATATCAGATCTAACTCACACTTTCAATTGGTATCATAGCCAGGTTGGTTAAACATACCACACCTTGGTGGTTGCACAGGCTAACACATGAACCCAAAGATTCCTAATTAGATCTGCTTGTTGTAGATTTTGTTATTAGAATTAGTTCTTCACAAAACATGGCCCAAAACAAAGATTATGCTAGCACTAGACCTCCAGTGTGCAATCTGTCTAAGTTTGCATTTTGGAAGGCAAGGATTATACTCTACATGAATTCTATTGATGAGGACATTTTTAATTCTGTTTTGACAGTTTGTCCAAGACCTCCAGAGAACACAAGCACAAATGCTGTTCCACCTCCATCAGGAACAGATGCTGATATCAAGAAGTGAAAAGTAGCAGATGCAAAGGCTATGAATATCTTAGCACAGACTATGTCTGATGACATTTTCCAAAAGGTGGCTGAATGTAATTCAACAAAGGAAATCTGGGATAAGCTCTCTGAAATAGTCTCAGGATCAGCTGATGAAAGAAAGGACAGGAGATCACACCTCATATCCCAATATGAGAATTTCAAGAAAGGAGAAGTTGAGCTAGTAGCTGAAATATATAACAGGCTCAGTCTGATAGTCAATGAACAGAAGACTCTGGACAAGGAGATCTCATTGACTGAGCTAAATGACAAAATCCTAATGTGCTTCCCAAGCACTTGAGACTCAAGAATCTGGCCAATCAAGGATGCCAGAAGTCTGAATGAGATCACCACAGAAGCTCTCTTGGGCAAGCTCAAATCTTATGAGCTGCTCATCAAAAATAGAGAAGAAGAGCAGAAGGCTGCCTCACCAGCCACTAGAAAGGAAAAGACAATAGCTTTCAAAGCCACTGAAGATCAGCCTGAAGATAAAATCTCAGGCAATGATGAGCTACTTAGTCTACTGGCTAAAAGATTCTACAAGATGGCCAGGAAGGACTTCAGGAAGAGATCATATAAAGAGCATGACAAGCCAAGGTATGATAGATCAAATAATAAAGAAATTGTTTGCTTTGGTTGCAGGAAAGCAGGGCACATTGTGCCTGACTGTCCAGAGAACAAAAACAAGGACAGAAAGGATAAGAGAGAAAGAAGAAAAGATAAGGACTTCAAGAAGAGTAGCAATGGCAAACCCTCCTCAAGCAAGAACAAACACACAAGGAAGGGATTTGTTGCTGAATCTTGTAGTGAGACTGAAGAGGAATCAGAAGCTTCATCCAGCTCAAGTGATGATGAAGATGATGCTGAAGAGGAGTTCTGCATGATGGCAATCAATGCCTCTCAACACAATTCTGATGCGAAAGACTCAGAGTCAGACTCAGAGACTCAACTTGAAGAGGACCAGGTAATTAGTTCCTTTGATTTCAATTCTGAGGACTTTAAGTATGAATTTAAAGCACTGTGCTTAGACTTATTAAAATCTGAGAAGGAAATTATCTCTCTCAGAAATCAATTGTCTGAATACAGTTCCTTAAAATCAGAAAACCTCAAACTCTCTGAGGAGTTGGAGTGATGTAGGGAGCAGGTAGCTTCACTGAAAAGTGAGCTGTCAGAGGCCAAAAAGCTTGAGGAATCCCTTAATGGGAGAAGCATCAAGCTAATGGACATCACAAGTACAGTAAACTCTTGATTTAATAGTACACTAGGCTTGGGTGCTTCATCCAGACAACCTATAGTTCTAACAACCCCAATTAAGTTTATTTCTGATAAAGGGAAGGGAGTTGTAGAGGTAGCTAGGAAAAATTCTGATCTGCCTAAGAAAACCAAGTTCCAGCAGAAATCGTCGAACGGAGCTCGACGATCGTCAAACGCAGATCGACGATCTCAGGCAAAATCGTCGAACTCAGGTCGACGATCTCTAATCCCTGAACTCTGCCACAGTCGATCGTCGAACGGAGCTCGACGATCTGACCCAAGATCGTCGAACGCAGCTCAACGATCGTCGAACAGAGATCAAAGTTTTGGAAATTATTTCAAGGGCAAATCAAAATCCAATCCTAGGGGTCCTTCATCCCAAAGCTTTAACCCTTATACTGAATGGATAATACCTCCAAGGAGATATCATCCCGAAGGTTATAAGAGTCAACCAGGGATGTCATTTATTTCTGAGTTTAAAGGTTATCAACCTAGGCCCAAGGTAAACTGAGTCAAAAACAAATGAATTATTTTATGTGCAGGTGAAGACCTATCCAACATCAAACCAACAATGGTATTTGGATAGTGGGTGCTCAAAGCACATGACAGGAAACAAGGACAACCTCACATCCTTTAAAGCCAAGCTTGGACCCAAAGTCATATTTGGTGATTCAAACTTTGGACAAACTAAAGGATATGATGCAGTCCAGATTGGCACAGTCACATTCAAGAAGGTAGCCTATGTGGAAGGACTGAAGCACAATTTGATCAGTATCAGTCAGCTATGTGATGAAGGCTACCAGGTGACTTTCAGCAAAGGCTTATGCAAGATCAAGTCAGAGGACAACACAACTGTGTTGACAGGTAAAAGGAAAGGTAACATTTATTTAGTAGACTTTCTTTCAACAGAAGTAGATATTTTCCTGTTTAATTCTGTTTGTAGACCTAATGTTTTATGGCATAAGAGACTAGGACATTTAAACCTTAGAACCATTGCTAGGCTATCCAAGGACAACCTTGTTAGAGGACTACCTTCTGGCCCCTACAAGAAGGAAGGACTCTGCAGGGTTTGTCAATTAGGCAAGCAAGCTAAAAATAGTTTCAAGTCACTTAATAAGAGTGATTCACCTAGGATTTTGTATCTGTTACACATGGATCTTTTTGGACTCATTACAGTACAAAGCTTAGGAGGGAAATCTTACACTTTAGTAGTTGTAGATGACTTCTCTAGATTCACATGGGTGTTCTTTCTGAGGAAGAAGTCTGATAACTTTAAGTGTTTGACAGAGTTTCTCAAATGCATATAGATTGAGTTCAATACTCACATTGCCCTGATCAGAAGTGATCATGGGACAGAGTTTTATTCTCTTCTTATGCAAGAGTTATGTCAGAGTGAAGGGATCAGACACACTTTCTCAGCTCCTAGAACTCCTCAACAAAATGGGGTAGCTGAAAGGAAAAATAAAACCCTTATTGAATCTGCCACTACATTGTTGTCAGATACTCACCTTCCTCTATCTTTTTGGGCAGAGGCAGTGAACACCTCCAACTATGTGCTGAACGGAAGTTTAATACATAAACTAAAGGGCAAGACTCCCTATGAATTACTCAAAGGGAAGAAACCTAAAATAGATTATTTTAGAATTTTTGGTTGTATTTGTTATATACATAATAATGACAAGAAGTATTTAGCAAAATTTCAAGCTAAAGCTGATGAAGGAGTGTTTCTGGGATACTCCATGATTAGTAAGGCTTATAGGGTTTATAATAAATCATCTCTTAAAATTGAAGAATCTGTTCACATATTTTTTGATGAAACTAACATGTCTTTCAAGGAAAAGAACACTTCTACCATAGAACCTTTGCAGGTACATTCTCTTACTGAAGACTTGGACAGATTACAAATCATTCAAAAAGAGGAAAGCAGTGAAGATGAAGAAGACATTCAACATCATGAAGAGAAACTTCTTGAAGAGCCAGTTGTTGTACCATAAGAGGAAACAACAACACAGGTTGGTGAACAATCAACACCCCCTGTTGATTTAGTAACATCAAGAGACCATCTAATTTCCCAAGTAATTGGAGACATCTCAGCTGGTGTGCAAACCAGAAATCAGGTCAACCAAAACCTGTTGCACACTTGCTTCCTATCTCAATTGGAACCTCAATCCATTCAAGATGCAGAGCAAGATCCACACTGGATCATTGCAATGCAAGAAGAGTTGCATCAATTTGAAAGGAACAAAGTTTGGGAACTAGTACCAAAGCCTAAGGATCACTCCATTGTTGGAACAAAGTGGGTGTTTAGAAACAAATTGGATGATCAAGGAGTAATTGTAAGGAACAAGACAAGGCTAGTTACTCAAGGGTACTCACAAGAAGAAGGCATGGATTATGACCAGACTTTTGCACCAGTTGCAAGGTTGGAGGCTATTAGAATCTTCTTAGCATATGCAGCACACAAAGGTTTCAAAGTATACCAGATGGATGTAAAGAGTGCTTTTCTAAATGGAGACATCAAAGAAGAAGTCTATGTCAGACAACCTCCAGGTTTTATCTCTCCAACCCATCCTGATTATGTTTTTAAATTGAATAAAGCATTACATGGTCTCAAGCAAGCTCCTAGAGCATGGTATGAGACCCTAGCATGCTTCCTTCTGGAAAATGAATTTATAAGGGGTAGAGTAGACCAAACTCTTTTTATTAGAACCCATAAGTTCCATACCCTACTAGTACAGATCTATGTAGATGATATTATTTTTGGTTCTACTGATTCAATGTTGTGCAAAAGGTTCTCAAACTTAATGCATTCTAAATTTGAAATGAGTAGCATGGGTGAGCTATCCTTCTTTCTAGAATTGCAAGTCAAACAACATGCTGAAGGCATTTTTATTTCTCAAACCAAGTATGCAAAAGAATTGGTTAATAAATTTGGTATGTCTGAAGCATCTTGTATGAAAACACCTATGCCTACCAATGTTGTATTAGATGCTGATGAACATGGGAAACCTGTTGATCAGACAACATATAGAGCAATGATTGGCTCTTTACTGTACCTTACAGCTAGTAGACCAGACATAATGTTTGCTACATGCATATGTACTAGATTCCAAGTGAGCCCTAGAGAGTCACACCTAACATTAGTAAAAAGGATTCTCAGGTATGTCAAAAGTTGTCCAAATCTAGGTCTTGGGTATCCAAAAGATTCAGCATTTGACTTAACTGGATTTTCTGATGCTGATTATGCTGGATGCAGAATTGACAGGAAAAGCACCAGTGGAACTTGTCAGTTTCTTGGTGACAGACTTGTCTCTTGGTTTTGCAAGAGACAAACATCTGTGTCAACTTCAACTGCTGAAGCTGAATATATGGCTGCAGGTAGTTGTTGTTCACAAATATTGTGGATTCAAAACCAACTCCTAGACTATGGCTACAACTTAGAGAAGTCTAAAATCTTTTTGTGATAATACCAGTGCTATTTCTATAGCTCAAAATCCAGTCCTCCATAGTAGGACAAAACATATAGAAATTAGGCATCACTTCTTAAGGGATAATGTTGAGAAGAATAAAATTGAACTTCAATATATCCCAACTGATTTACAAAGTGGAGATATTTTCACCAAACCCTTGGATGAAAAGAAACACACCTTCTTCCTGAATCAGTTAGGAATGTTAGATGGAGGAAGTTTAAAATAAGTTCCAAGATTTTAAAACTCTAAAAATTGACCAAGACTAGGCAAACATCTTGATTTTTCTAGTGTCTAAAGTGTTTCTGGTCTCTGAACTACACTCGACGATTTTCCCCCAGATCGTCGAACGGACATCGACGCTTTCCGAAATCGTCGACCTGAGTTCAGCGCTTCTCAGATAGTGTTCAACTATCTCTCCAAGTCAACGATCGTCGAACAGCGCTCGACGATTTTGTTTTCTGAACTATCGTCGAACAGAGCTCGACGCTCACCAATATCGTCGAACAGAGATCGACGATATTGAAGACCTTTCAGATTCCTTTAGAAGCCCCGATCGTCGAACTGAGTTCAACGATCTTTCCTTTTCTGCGTCGAACCCTAATATAAAATTCATTTTTCGGCCGTCGTTCTCCTTTTGCGCTTTCAATCTCTCTGCAAATTTTCTCTTTCCCTCCAAACATCTCTACACTTGGTCGTTTGGTTGTGTATTGTTTGCAGTAAACCATGGCCGTCTCCGTCGCCATTCTGGCCGCCATGAAATTCGATGCAGGATTCGATATTGACATGGATTCCTTCAGCATCAGTGATCAGGTTTTTCAAGACATTCTAGAACTGTTCAAGGAGCAAAAGCTAGTCACTATCATGTCCACCCGAATCAAACTGGCTGCTGATGAAATCAAGGAGTGAGTGTATAATGCCCACAACCAAGACCAAAATACAGTTGTTGGATCAATTTCAGGAACCCAGGTACCTCTTACACCTGCTATTCTAACAGAGGTTTTCAATTAAATTCTGGAAGAGATTCTGTTGAAATGTCTGGAAAAGAATTTACTACTATGCTTGATAGAATGGGTCATTCTGATACAAACCCTAGCAAGCTGCTGAAAAAGAATTTAGCTGTTGAATACAGATTTTTAGCTGATGTAGTGGGAAAAGTGCTTTTGGCCAAGCATTCAGCTCATGATACCATCTACAGGTATCAGCTGTGCTTGATGGGTGCTTTAGTGGATAAGAAACAATTAAACTGGGGAGAGGTCTTCTTTGATCTGATTAAGAAGAAGATCAATAAGAACTTTGTGAATTATGGAAGGATACTAGGGTTGTTTCTTCATAACAGATGCCCTGCCCTGCTTGTATCAAATGGGATGCATATCAATGCCTCTGAGAGGCTCTCATGTGCCCTCTTTGGCAAGTGGGACAGACAGATAGTGAAGCCCAGCAGGCCCTCTACAAGCACTACTTCAGGCATAAGGACTGTAACAGTCTCTTCCCCTTAAGTCTTTGCCCCTGCCGAAGACTTGACTGCTGCTTCTCCTCCTCCACCTCCTATTTCATCTCCACCAGTCACCTCCACCATTCAAATCTCATCCACCATCATTATTTCCAGCCCATCTCCTACTTCAATTCCATCTCCAATCCCTACTCTCATAGAAGAAATCTTCCATCCTTTACATCACTACCCTCAACTAGATCTTGACACATCATCCAACATTCCATCATTCAATCTTCTAGATGATTCCTTTATGGATGATTCACCTTCATCCCCTCCTGATCTACCCTCTTCATCCACATCATATCAACAGCTACGGCAAGACATTATTGCTCAACCCTCCTTCATACCTTCTATCTTCATTCCTCTTTCTTCCATTTCCACAATCCCCACACCTCAACCTTCCTTTCCCCCATACACCAGCTCTCCTCCAACATCACCAGTTGCTCCACCTTCATTCTCTACCTCTGCTTAAGTCCCTACTGAGCATGTAGATATTCCAGCCTTAGCTGACAAACTGTATGAGCTGATAGCTCCCAGGCTCTCACTCTTGCTGGAGACCTCCTTGGCTCCACTTCTACAGTCAGTTGCAGCCCTTTCTGCCAGGCTATCTTCTCTCTTTCCTCAGGCAATCCATTCCTTTGGGTGCCTTGATCCAGCTGTCTCTGAATCTAGGCAGGGGGAGATGCCTCATGAAGTTGTTAGATTGCCTGCTGCTGTCATTTCTTCAGTCCCTGCTGCTGTTATTTCCTCAGTTCCAATTGCTGTCTCTTCAACTCAAGCTCCAGCCTCAACTCCACAAGTTTCTATTTTCCCAATGGATCTCAGATCTTTATTATCAGTTTTTGATTCAGTTTATTTCAGCTGTCTCCCAGTAAGCACTGCAGTCCAGCCATCTGAAGATCTATTCAAGGCCATTGTGCCCTTCTCAAGCTGTGATACCAGCTTAATTAGCTCCTATATAAATTCCCTATATACTGCTGAGCCTTCTGTTTCCATTGATCTTACTGCTGTTACTCATGCTGATATTGTTGATATTGCTAACAATTCTGATGATTTAATCTCTAAGGATATACATATGACAGAGGCATATGACTTTGAGCCTGCTGTCACTGCTGATGTTGCCCTTGCTGATGTTTTTGTATCTGAAACTGTTTTCTCTGAATCTGTTGCTGCCCCAGTTGCTGCTGTTACTGCTGCTGTCATATCTTCTGAGAGTATTGCTCCTGAAAGTTCTGTATCTGTTGTATCTACTGCTGCTGCTACAACTTCTGCCAGTGCTATTTCTGCTTCTATTGCTGCTGCTATAATTGCTGTCACTACTGTTACCTCTGCTCCAACCCAACAACAGAAAGATTATCTGAAAAGGATTGATGCTTTATATGATGAACAAAGCTCTGAAAGTGATCAGTTCAGAACTGATTCTGATGATTCCTCAGCTACTATAGCAAGGAAAAGAAAAGCAAGAAGCAAGGCAATGAAAAGAGTTCCTCCAGCTAAAGTAAAAGATACCAATGATATTCCTTACTACATTCTTCATGACTGCCCTATAACTGAACACTGGATGCAATATTCCGAGAATCAACTAAAGGCGATGAAGAAGAAGAGAAAATATGAGAAAGGTTCCTCTCAGTTCCATCATCCTCCTCCACCTCCTCCTCCTGATGCAGGTGCAGGTGGTAGCTCTGCTGTTCATCCTTCTGCCAGAAGCCAAACCCCCTATCAGCCTCATGGAAGATCTCAATATAGGGGAAGCCAATCCAGAGGTTCTCAATCTAGGAGAGGAAGCTATAGAGGAAACCAAAGAGAACTTCAAGTTTATTCCAAAGGTTACTCCAAGCAACATCCTTACTCAAGGGAAGGACCAGGTTCATCTGACACTACTTCAGTTCCATTTCCTTATAAGTTGAAAGAATTAGTCTCATCCAGATCTCCTCCAGATAATCCTTCCAACAGATATGAGCCACCAGTGCCTTTTGAGGATCCAGAGAATAATCCTACTGCATGGACTATTAGAATGAAGGAATTAGCTGCCTTGGATCAGATTAAGAAAGCCAGAGAGCAAGGCAAGGACACCTCCATCATTACTACCTTGTCAGAATAAAGAAAGAAGGAACTTGAACGATATGCCTCCAGCAAGTTTTTTGATTCTGAAAGATACATGGAGCTGCACCCTGAAGCTGTAGTACTAAGGCCTAAACAACAAACATCTCTAGGTGCAGCTGATGACAGAAGATCAAAGAAGGAAGCTCTTAATCCAAATAGAGAAATTAAACTTATAAAGAGCAAGGAGAAAGAGTAATTCTGTAAGGTGACAATTAGTCTGATTTCTGATCTGTCTAAGATATTATATCTGTGATTCTGCAATGTTGTTGTTTGTTATATTGTTGCTTTGTATGTTGTTTTTAATTTCTCCAATTTCTATAAATAGTAATCCTAACCAAAATAGGGGGAGATTGTTGGAATACCCTATTACTAATTTGGGTCAGGGTCACTATGTCTTTAGGAAACTTGTTTTTGACCTCATTGTATAGATCTAAAGGTCAATTAGAATTGAGTCTAAGGGTTAGTAGTTAGGTTTGGAAGCTGCCCTCAAGACCAAGGTTTTTCAGTTTGGAGACTAAGTCATTTCGTCGAGCTCAGTACGACGAATCGTCGAACTCGTATCGACGATCGTTGAGCTCACTTCGACGGATCGTCGAACTCCATTCGACGATCGCTGAGCTCAACTTCAACAAATCATCGAACTCCATTCGACGATCTTCGAGCTCAGTTCGACGATCTTGACTCCAGTTTGTTCCACTATCTTTGAGCTCAGTTCGACGATAGTTGAGCTCAGATCGACGATCTCTGTTGCTGTATAAGTCCAAATGGCTGAGCTCGGTTCGACGATAGTAGAGCTCAATTCGACGTTTTTCTGAAGAGTTCAACGACTTTCAAGATTCAAATTCAGAACAGTTAAGGAGTTATTCTCAGCAATTAATTCAGAAGATTTTGTAGCCGTTTTTATTTATTCTGGAGTAAGTTTCAAGGAATTATCAAGGAATGTTTCATTGGACTTTCCCCCAGAAGACAAAAGTAATTAAGGAAGTCATTTATGACAGGCCAACGACTATCTTGACAGTGGATAATTTATATTCAATCAACAAGAGAATAAAAGATTAGATTTTTCAGAACTAAAAAACAGAGAAGAACAAGGGAGAGACACATATTCTGCAATATTCATTCTCTGCAAATCTTCTTCTGCAACAACTCTCACAACCACAATTACACAAGAGAAAGAAAAAGAGTTGCAGACATTCTCTGTCTAAAAGGATTCATACAAGAACACCATCACTAAAAGAGATCAACCATCTGAAATCTTCAGATCTCTTTTGATTCAAGTGTTTAAGGCCATCATCATTCAAGACTCCAGACATCTCACATTTCAGCTGTTGCTAAAATCATCATTTGTTGGAGATCAATTTTCTGAAGGCCTATCACTCTACTGCAAAGCTTCATTTCCTGAACAACTACAGATCTCAGGGGGAGCTTTGACAACGTCAATATCCACATAGTCTTCTCAGCTGCTTTGAGAAAGAGAAGACTTCCATCACTCTCTCATCCCCACCTCTGTAAAGGGTTTTCAAACTCCCTTCAAAAGTTTGTGTTTGGTTTTTGAGCACCTTATCAAAAGCTCATTGGTGGCAAGACACCTGATCAAAAAATCTGGTTTGGTTTCTGAGCACCTTATCAAAAGCTCATTGGTGCCCAGGACACATGATCAACTCATCCTGCAGTGGATTCCTACCTAGGGTGGTAGAAGAGTGGATGTACCAAAGTTTAGGGGAACCACTATAGCTCCTTGTGTCTTCTGGTTGCTTGTCTTTATTTTTGTTTCTAGCTGTGATTGTTGTGACTAGGTTGCTCTGTGATTAGATTTACTATTTGCTTCCCTGTTCACATTTAGAATACAACAACTGTTGTAAAAGTTTTTAGCAAGCATCATACTCTATTCACCCCCCCCCCCTCTAGAGTATATCAGATCTAACTCACACTTTCACGAGTTAAGTTTCCCCGAAGCCTGTGAATCGAACGCACAATATTACATAACCCAGTTATGTACAAGTTGGCTCCCAGGCCCACAAGTTTGGCAGAATCACGCATCTGCCCAGTTTTCCGGGTGCACCTTTGGGTTAATCCCCAAGGCTCCCTGTTGCCATCTACCACGTAGAAAACCCGAAAACAAACATTTGCGAGGAGTCTTCTCCGGCCATTATGCAATACAACATCACCGATCCAGACCAACTTGTCCGGATAGGCTTCACACATCATGCCTATGTACGTTCTCGAATACGGACTCTAAACAACGGGGACTTTACATATCTACCCGAAGGAACGCCTCCAACTCACCGCAAACTCACGAGAGCGGGCTTCCTATGCAAAAGAAGGAGAGCTTCACATGCTCAAGAAGAGAATCGTTACCCTAGCGTTCTTCCTTGGCGTCATGGAAATGTAAGCGGATGAAAAGCACCGCACTCTCTTTGCCTTCGTAGATCCGAAGTCGGTTCGCGATTTGGAGCTCCGAAGCTCCTCCAAAGACCAGATCTAAGCTTCTTCTTCCTCCTTTGCTCTCCTCTCTCTATACTTTAGAAAGAGAACCTCTCAAGTGAAATGAGGGTTTCAAGGGTCCAATCTCATGTATATCCAAGCACTAACAGCCCCCAGCCGTCGGATCCCGAATTAAAGAAACGAACGGCCACGATTTAGATCTAAAATGCAGAATCTGGGCCGAACATGGCCTGTGACACGCCCATGTCCAGGGTCGTGTCCCTCATTCGTCGTCAAAATCGACGCGTCTCGAAAAACACACGGGCATCCGACACGCCCGTGTTTGACTTGACACGCCCGTGTTCTAACTGACACGACTGTGTGGTTGGTCGTGTGCCCCTATCGACACAACCCCAAAAATAACCCGAGACTCACACGGGTCTTGGACACGCCCGTGTCCTATTTGACACGCCCGTGTCAAACCCAAACATGTCTGGGCTCCAGGCCGTGTTCACGGTCTCGACACTTCGTCAAGCGAATTTCGTCGACCATACGACACGGCCTTGGACACGCCCGTGTCCTAGGCCGTGTGTCTTGTCTCGACACATCGTCGAGCGAAAATGTCGACTCCCGAGCCGATCGTCGATACGGGCTCGACACGCCCTGAGACACGCCCGTGTCTCAGGACGTGTTCGCTGCTCGACGATCGTCGACTCCAAATTTAATCGACATTACGACCAAATCGTCGACTCGAGCCTGACACGCCCTGGGACACGCCCGTGTCCCAGGCCGTGTGCCCCCTGCCAAATATCAGATTTGGCCCAAAATGCCTCCCGTCGCTCTTTTGAGTTTCGGGGCGTTACAACTCTCCCCCTCTTAAAAGAATTTCGTACACGAAATTACATAAAGAAAGATAAGTACAAAACCAAAATTTGTACCTGAGCGGAACAACTCCGGATACTCGTCAAGCATAGTCTACTCTCGCTCCCAAGAGAGCTCCTCATGACCGTAATTGTCCCGTCGGACCTTGACCATCCTGATCTCTTTATTGCGTAGCCGCTTGACTTCCGAGTCTTCAATCCGTACGGGCTTGACCGTTGTCATCAACCCACTATCCACCGGTACTTGATCAACCGCGATCACTTGCGAAGGGTCTTGCACCGCCTTCCGTAGCACCGAAATATGGAATACATCATGTAGACCACTAAGCTCCACAGATAGCTTCAAACGATAGGCTGCTTCGCCAACCCGCTCCAGAACCTCAAACGGCCCAAGGTACCTCGGGCTTAGCTTTTTCAATCGCCGCACCCGCGAGACACCCTTGAACGGCTTGATCTTTAAGTACACCCAGTCGCCCACAGCAAACTCCACGTTCCTGTGCTTAGCATTATAGTACTTCGCCTGACGATCCTGAGCGATTAGCAACCTTTCCCGAATGGTACGAACCAAGGACGTAGCATCTTCCACCTCTTGGCGCTTGTACAACTTTGACTCACCCGTTTCTAATCAAGACAACGGCGTGCGACATTTTCTACCATATAGGGCCTCGAAGGGCGTCATTTGAATACTCGCCTAGTAGCTATTGTTGTACGCAAATTCTACCAAATAAAGATGGTCTTCACATTGCTTTCCAAAGTCCAAGACACACATGCAGAGTATGTCTTCCATAGTTCTATTGACCCTCTCGGTCTGCCCATTCGTTTGCGGATGAAAGGCTGTGCTGAATTTTTACTTTGTTCCCAACATTTGCTGCACTAGCCTCCAATCATTGGACGTGAACCGCCCATCTCGGTCACTCACGATGCTGCGGGACACACCGTGAAGCCGTACTATATTATACACATATAACTTTGCCAACTTTTCCACCGGATCATCCTTCCTATGCGGAATGAAATTCGACACCTTCGTTAGCCGATCTACGACCACCCAGATGGCGTCGTTCCCCTTTTGCGACCTTGGCAAACCGTGCACAAAGTCCATAGTGATGTCGTCAAATTTCCACTCCGGAATAGGCAAGGACTTCAGAAATCCTCCCGGCTTTTGTCACTCCGCCTTCACCAAGGCGCAAGTTTGGCACTTCGCCACGTAGAGCGCCACATCCTTCTTCAAACCCGGCCACCAAAACAGTTTCTTTACATCGCGGTACATCTTCGTGATCCCCGGGTGAATCGAGTACTTGGTATGATGTGCCTTGTACAACAATTCCACCCGCAAATTGCCCACACTTGGGACGCACAGACGACCGTCTTTCCAAAGCAATCCGTCCTCCACAACGAATTGAGAATTTGACCCATCCAGAGCCTCTACCATGAACTGCTTCATATGGTCATCCAAATCCAAAGCCTGCTGAATCCGATCAGCCAGGTCATATTGGACTTCAGTCCAATTCAGTACTGCTTCAGCACTTGATTGCTTATCTACACAAACATTCTACAACGCCTCCAACTCCCGAACCAACCGCTCGTCATGGATCGACAGCCAATTGGCTTGAGCTGGGGCTCGGAGACTCAACGCGTCCGTAACCGCATTACCTTTACCAGGCACATAGTGGATCTTGAATGTATAGTCCCCCAGGAACTCCATCCATCTACGCTGCCGCATATTCAGATATTTCTGATCGATCAAATACTTCAGGCTCTTATGATTGGTGTAGATATCAATCTTCACACCGTACAAATAATGCCTCCATAGCTTCAAGGCAAAAATCACGGCCGCTAACTCCAAGTCATGGACCGGATAGTTCCTCTCGTGCACTTTCAGCAGTCTCGAGTCATAAGCTATCACACTTCTGTATTGCAGTAGCACGCAACCCAAACCGCTTCCCGAAACATCGCTATAAATCTCATAACCTTCGGTCCCACTCGGCGAACTCAGCACAGGAGCCGCGATCAACCGACATTTCAACTCCTCAAAAGCTCGCGCGCACTCCGGCGTCCAAACGAACTTCTTCTCCGTCCTCGTCAAAGTAGTGAGAGGTAACGCTATCTGCGAGAAGTTCTCTACGAAGCGCCTATAATAGCCGGCAAGCCCCAGAAACCTCCGGACTTCCGCTACCGTAGAAAGCTTGGGCCACTCCCGTATCGCAACAATCTTCGCCGGATCCACTGCAATACCTTCCTCACTCACTATATGACCGAGGAACGCCACTGAGGACAACCAAAACTCTTACTTTGAGAACTTGGCGTACAATTGATTCCTCCTTAGCGTCTTCAAAACCAAATGAAGATGCTCAAAGTGATCTTCCTCACTCTGCGAGTACACCAAGATATCGTCGAGGAAGATGATCACAAAATGGTCCAAGTACTCCCTGAAGGTCCTGTTCATCAAATCCATGAACACTGACGGCGCATTAGTCAGCCCAAACAGCATGACCGTAAACTCGTAATGCTCGTATCTCGTACTGAACGCTGTCTTCGGGATATCACTCTCCCTTATTCGTAGTTGATAGTACCCGGACTTGAGATCCAACTTTGAGTACACCGTCGACCCGACCAACTGACCGAATAGATCATCAATCCGGGGGATCGGGTACTTGTTCTTTTCCGTCAACTTGTTGAGCTCCCAATAATCAATACATAGCATCAAGCTTCTGTCCTTCTTCTTAACAAAGAGGACCTGCGCACTCCAAGGCAAGAACTCGGACGCACATACCCTTGCTCCAACAACTCTTGCAGTTGAACCTTCAGCTCTGCCATTTCCTTAGCCGCTAGCCGATATGGAGAGCGTGACACAGGCTTTGCACCTGGTACGAGCTCTATCGTAAAATCTATCTCCCGCTGAGGCGGGGCTCCCGGATGGTCTGCGGGGAACACATCAGGGTACTCAGCTACCACTGATATACTATCCAACATAGGCTTTGGCTTTGCAACCTCCACGAGTGTAAAGAACAGCTCTGCACCAGCACGAACCGTCTTCACCACCTGAAGAGCAGACATCAACGTCTTGCTCGACCCTTTTAAGCCCGTAAAAGTCATCCCACGACTTGCTCCCAGCTTGACTTCCTTGCTACTGCAATCAATATAGGCGCGCTGCTGCGAGAGACAGTCCATGCCAAATATAACGTCGAATTCCACTAGCGACAATAACGACGCTTGCAAATGGAACTCCTGGCTTCCAATTCGAATCTTCACGCCACAGATTCTATCCGCGCGCATCGAACACCCATTGGGCAACAACATATCCAACTTGTCCTTCGTCATCGAAGAAGGTATTCTGATGCGTGATATAAATCCTTCGGACAAGAAGGAGCGTGAAGCTCCTGTATCGAAGAGTGCTCTTGTTGGATTTTCACAAATCAAAACAAAGCCTAAACACGCAGTGGTAAGGTAACAAGCACATAACAAGTATTTAAAAGATTAACTTGCTATAAATTTAAATTTTACCTGTCACCACAACCGCCTGTTTGATGGCCTCCTGTTGGCCAAGATTATACACCATTGGTTGGGCCGAAGCATAATGGGACGCGGTTGACTCCACCGCCTTGCCCTTTTCTTCATAAGTTGCTCCCGGCTTCCTTTCGGACTTGGGACGTCCGCTCCGGCACTCACGGGCATAATGCCCCGGCTTCCCACAATTGTAACATGCGCCCGGGGTCCGACCCGTAGTCGCCCCAGAAGCACCAGCAAAGGGGGCTGGACCCGAAGTCCTAGCTTTCTTGTTCCACTTCCGGAACACAGACTTTGAGGAGTTCGGCACTTTGAACTCCGACTTCTTATCACCAACGCTCTTCTTCGCTTGAACATTCTTCATGTCCTTCTCCAAGGATCGGGTTGTGTTGACCAAGGTCAAGAAACCCTGCGTCATCGGCCCCGAGAGTAGCAACCTCAACTCGTCTCTCAACCTTTCGTAGAATATATTCTTCTTGCGCTCCTCATCCGCAATGGTGGAGCTAGCATATTGACTCAATCGAGTAAACTCGTGGAGATATTCATCCACGCTACTGTCTCCTTGAACCAACTTCAGGAACTCGTTCTCCAACACTATCCTCTGCGCCGAAGGGAGGTATCTATCCAAGAACAATCTCGAGAACTCCTCCATCGAGATGTCTACAAGTTGCCTACCTCTCAATAGATGCAGCTCCAATCCTTCCCACCACAATCTCGCTTCACCGTCCAGAAGGAACGTAGCAATGGTGGTCATTTGCCACTCCTCCATCTCTGTTGCTATCATGACTCTCTTCACCTTGGAGATCCAGTCTTGAGCTTGAGATGGGGTTCCCAACCCCGAGAATACCGGAGGATTAAAGCTCATGACATGTTTGAGCTGTCTCTCGGTTGTCCTCCTTGGCACCAACGGTTCCTCTACTACATGCTCCACTCTTCTCTGCTCAGCCGCTTGCAGCAGTACCTGCTCCATCGCAGGAGCGGGCTGCTACATTTGCCTTGCAGGCTGCGCATTAATCATGACAAACACTGCTTCGGCCACCAATCGTATGGTCTCAGCCGATGGAGGTGTTGCAGGAGCTTCATTGGGTGCACTGCTAGCCTCAGAAACTCGACGTTCCGATGCCCCATCACCACTTCTGGTCACCTATAGTGGTACAAAACACCATTAAGCGACCAAATAAAATTGCAAACAACAATTATAGGAACACACAGGTTCCCCAAACACGTGTATTTTCATTCCTAAGTGGACATTCATGGGTTCTTTTACTGTTATAACGATGACGCACACACATGTGCTCACTACCCTTTAAAAAGAATTCGTCCACGAATTCATCTTAAGCCCGACCAAAACCAGTAGTCTGATACCAAATTGTAACACCCCATATCCATCGCATAACATATAGCAGTAGGTCCGGCCGGGGCCCGACGCCATATACCACAGACAGACCGGGTGGTTACTCATTGGAAACCATTCAACCAATCAAAACGTCCTACACAGAGCATTCTAGCGGAAGCAGTTTTATAAGTTGCAATTAAAAGAACCCAGCACTAAGCATGAATGTCCACTAAACACCAAATAGGAATGTAGTACATCACAAGTACTGGCCTTAAGGCCTTACAAATGGTTTACTCTTAATACATGTTTTCCATACCACGGCACGCAGGCCGGTCATACATGAGCAAAAGCAAGTAAACACTTCAATTAGGCCTTCAGGGGCCAGCTTCGCAATTTGGGCTTTAGCCTGCTATTGACCGCTTGGTCCAGCAGCACCTGCAAGCAACAAACCACTGCACGGTGGCAAATAAAAGCAACGGTCAGTAATGCTGACCAAATTATAACGATCCCGCCCCCAACTCGGGGCGGCGATGCTCCTTCCCTGCATTTATTTACAAAACCAAGCAGTATATAAATATATTGCAACACAGGCGTTGGCACGCACGGCCACACGCCCCGTGCTCTCAAGGCACATTCTCGGTGATCACGGTCTAAGCCCGTCGACTCACCACCATCCCCAGGACGGCAATCTCTCGTGAGCAATTTGGTCTTTTAGGAAGACATTACGACACTTAAAATCATCAACAGCCTAAGACCCGACCTCTATGCCCTCGGTAGGCCTCAAAAACCGAACTGCATAGAGCAGGAACGGTTCCACTCAACCCGTTGCTCACTTGCCACGACAGTTGAAAATCATCGGCACGAGTTAAGTTTCCCTGAAGCCTGTGAATCGAACGCACAATATTACATAACCCAGTTATGTACAAGTTGGCTCCCAGGCCCACAAGTTTGGCAGAATCACGCATCTACCCAGTTTTCCGAGTGCACCTTTGGGTTAATCCTCAAGGCTCCCTGTTGCCATCTACCACGTAGAAAACCCGAAAACAAATATTTGCGCGGAGTTTTCTCCGGCCATTATGCAATGCAACATCACCGATCCAGACCAGCTTGTCCGGGTAGGCTTCACACATCATGCTTATGTCCGTTCTCGAATACAGACTCTAAACAACGGGGACTTTACATATCTACCCGAAGGAACGCCTCCAACTCACCGCAAACTCGCGAGAGCGGGCTTCCTATGCAAAAGAAGGAGAGTTTCACATGCTCAAGAAGAGAATTGTTACCCTAACGTTCTTCCTTGGCGCCATGGAAATGTAAGCGGATGAAAAGCACCGCACTCTCTTTGCCTCCGTAGATCCGAAGTCGGTTCGCGATTTGGAGCTTCGAAGCTCCTCCAAAGACCGGATCTGAGCTTCTTCTTCCTCCTTTGCTCTCCTCTCTCTCTATACTTTAGAAAGAGAACCTCTTAAGTGAAATGAGGGTTTCAAGGGTCCAATCCCGTGTATATCCAAGCACTAATAGCCCCCAGCCGTCGGATCCCAAATTAAAGAAACGAACGACCACGATCCAGATCTAAAATGCAGAATCTGGGCCGAACACGGCTTGTGACACGCCCGTGTCCACGGCCGTGTCCCTCATTCGCCGTCAAAATCGACGCGTCTCGAAAAACACCCGGGCATCTGACACGCCCGTGTTTGACTTGACACGCCCGTGTTCCAACTGACACGGCCGTGTGGTTGGCTGTGTGCCCCTATCGACACAACCCCGAAAACAACCCGAGACTCACACGGGTCTTGGACACGCCCGTGTCCTATTTGACACGCCCGTGTCAAACCCGAACACGCCTGGGCTCCAAGCCTTGTTCATGGTCTCGACACTTCGTCGAGCAAAGTTCGTCGACCACATGACACAGACTTGGACACGCCCGTGTCCTATGCCACGTGCCTTGTCTCGACACATCGTCGAGCGAATATGTCGACTCCCGGGCCGATCGTCGACACGGGCTCGACACGCCCCGAGACACGCCCGTGTCTCAGGCCGTGTTCGCTCCTCGACGATCGTCGACTCCAAATTTCGTCGACATCACGACCAAATCGTCGGCTCGAGCCTGACACGCCCTGGGACACGCCCGTGTCCCAGGCTGTGTGCCCCCTGCCAAATACCAAATTTGGCCCAAAACGCCTCCCGTCGCACTTTTGAGTTTCGGGGTGTTACACCGGCCACGCTTACGCCCTCAGCTTCGGCCTCTATGGCCGCGAGGATGCCGAGGCCTATAAGAACATGACCCTGCAGCAGCTTGGCCATGAGGGTCTGCAGGCCCATTTGCGGGCCATGGAGCTCCACCACATGCTGACCCATCGTAGCTTCGCCCTCAACAATCAACTCCTAAATGCCGAGCAGGCTCTCAATGTCGCCAAGGACAAGGTCACCGACCAGGTGAGGCGGCTCGGCATCACCGAGGATCTCCTTGCCCAGGCCGCCGGCGGATTGGTGAGTATCGGGCTTCACCTCTCTTTTATTTTGAAAAACTTTTGCGTCGGCACTAATGAACTTTTCTTTTGTCATGATGGCAAGGCCGTCGGGGAGCTGCGAGCTCGCAATGCCGAGCAGGATGAGGAGATTGGACAGCTGCGTGCTCGGCTTGCCGAGATGGAGGGGGCGAATGCGGGGATGAAGGAGGAGAACCAGAACCTCACCCGCGAGGTCCGCCGCCAGGCGGAGATTTTCTTCCCGGCCGGCGACACTGATCCTACCCTCCCCCATAAGAGGCCGAGGATCTTTGGCGAGGCCGACCTTGCCGAGAGGTTGCAGATCAACTCCATCAAGGCCGTCGAGTGCACCCTCCAGATGATGAAGGACACTGGGGTGCTGGTGGAGGGGTGCGAGGAGATATCCGCCAAGGACCTGATGTCGAGCTTGTTCCCGGCGATGCCGCCCAACGAGAAGGAGGATAGCCTGGACGCGATGTTCGGGAAGGGCTTCCAGGATCAGTCGGGCAAAGGGGAGGACCAGTCCGGCGGGGGGGGGGGGGGGGGGGGGGAGGGGAGGCCTAAGTGTGTATGCTTTTCTTTTGTTTCCTCGCTGAGGCAAGCCCCACCTGTAAATATCACTATTTAATGAAAAATATTTTTGATCATACCCGAGCCATTTTGTGTGTCCGCGAGCCCTTCCCTAGGCGACCTCGCATAGACAGGTACTGCGAGTAGGATAGTCGTTAGGACTCGCCCACGAGAGAGTACCTTGAGTGCTCGGTAATTCCCAAGACTCGTCGCAGCTCGCTCGCGAGCTATCCTTAGCCTTCTTAATCAAAAATCGAACTCACTAAATTTGTCCAAGTAAAATAAAGCGGGGGCGGGGCGTCTTGATGGGATCCGCCTCCCCTTGGCGAGGTCCCGGGGCCTGACTTGCCAATTCTCGGGATTCGCCCCAGCTTGCTCGCGAGCTGTCCGTCATCTTATCGATGTGAGACCAAATTCTCCAAATCTTCCCAAGTAAAACCTAGTGGGGGACAAGGTGGCTCGGCGGGACCCGCCTCCTCTTAGCGAAGTCCAAGGCCCTAGATGACCGATCTCCTGCCGAGTCCGAACTGAAGTAGCGAGCTCGAACTCGGCCATTTCGAGCTCTCCTCTCTTGGAAGGGCCAAGTTTTTCAGGCACTATCTGGGGGGCAGGACTTCCCTGGGTGACCTTCAGTCAGTCAGCTTGGTGGGAGCCTGACAACAGGATCTACTCGGGGTCCACTACTAACACCATCGAGTGACTTCCAGCCCTGCCAGCTAGGTGAGAGCCTGACAGCGGGATTTGCTCGAGGCCCAAGGATGACACCGAGTGACTTCCAGCCCTTCGGGTAGATATGTGAAGTCCCCATTGTGTATAGTCCGTAATCGAGAACGGACATAGACATGATGTGTTAAGCCTATCCGGACATATTGGTCTGGATCGGTGATGTTGCATTGCATAAATGTCGGAAAAGACTCTGTGCGAATGTTTGTCTTTAGGGTTTTCTGCGTGGTAGATTGCAACAGGGAGCCTTGGGGATTAACCCTAAGGTGCACCCGGAAAACTGGGCGGATGCATGATCTTGCCAACTTGGTGGTCTAGGAGCCAACTTGAACATAACCGGGTTATGTGAAGTATGTGATGGAAACGGGACTCGGAGAAGTTTGACCTGCGGATATGTTTTAAATTAACGTCACGATGTGAGTACGGGTTAGATGGAACCGTACTCGTTCTATGTCGTTCGGTTAGAGCCGTTGGCATAGATGAGGGTCTTCGACGGTCTATGGTTTAAATTACCGTGACCCATGCTGGGAAGACAAATTGCTCATTGTTTGGTCGTCCAAAGGGATGGTGGTGAGTCGGCGGGCTTTGACCGTGATCACCAATAATGTGCCCTGAGTGCACGGGGTGTGTGGCCGTGCGAGCCTACGCCTGTGATGTAGTGATATTACTATACTGCTTGGTTATACTAATAAAGTGCAGGGAAGGAGCATCGCCTCCCCGAGTTAGGGTCGAGATCGTTATAATTTGGTCAGCATTGCTGACCGTTGCCTTTGTTTGCCACCGTGCTGTGGTTTGTGCTTGCAGGTGCTGCTGGACCAAGCGGTCAATAGCGGGCTAAAGCCCAAATTATGAAGCTGGACCTCGAAGGCCTAATTGGAGTGATTACTTGCTTTTGTTCATGTATGACCGGCCTGCGTGTCGTGGTATGGAAAACATGTAATATGAATAAACCATTTGTAAGACCTTAAGGCCAGTACTTGTGTATGTACTTTATTCCTGTTTGGCTTGTTAGTGGACATTCATGCTTGTTGCTGGGTTCTTTTATTTGCAACTTATAAAACTGCTTCCGCTAGAATGCTCTGTGTAGGACGTTGGATTGGTTGGATGGTTTCCATTGAGTAACCACCCAGTCTGTCTGTGGTATATGACGTCGGGACCCAGCCGGACCTACTGCTATATACTATGCGACGGATAGGGGGTGTTACAATTTGGTATCAGACTACTGGTTTCGGTCAGGCTTAAAATGAATTCATAGGCGAATTCTTTTTAAGGGGTGGTGAGCACATGTGTGTGCGTCATCGTTATAACAACAAAAGAACCAATGAATTTCCACTTAGGAATGAAAATACACGTGTTTGGGGAACCTGTGTATTCCTATAATTGTTGTTTGCAATTTTGTTTGGTCGCTTAACGGTGTTTTGTACCACTATAGGTGACCAGAAGCGGTGTTGGGCCGTCAGAACATCCGGTTTCTGAGGATTATAGTGCACTTGGTGACGTGCCTGCAACCCTTCCCTCCGCTGAAACCATAAGAATGGTGGTGGAAGCAGTGTTCGCTGTGATTGGAGCACAAAATGAAAGACGTGTGCAGTCCCCTATTATTCCAACGCTGGGTGGTGTGATGGAGCAAACGACATTTATAGGACCTTTGGGGCAGCAGTTGAACATGCTCATAGTGCAGGGTACGTACTCAGTTGAGGAATATTTGCAAGCGTTTCTGATGATAAGACGCTACCCAGGCTCTAAAGTGGAGAGCGAGCAGTCGATGGTCGATAGGTTTTATAATGGCCTGCGAGGCGAATTGCAAGTTCTGTTGTTAGGACCAAAGTTATTGGGATTCCGAGCCTTGGTAGAATCGGCTAGATCTTTAGAAGAAGATTTGGTAAAAGTCAATCGGACGTCGGAGCTTTGGGTACTAGACTCTCCAGATTCTGCAAAATCTGAATACCGAAGGAGGAGGAATAATAAGTCTAAAATGTCTACTGTTCAGGCTCCATGTGGTTGTTTTAAGTGTGGCAAGGAAGGGCACTTTGCCCGAGACTGTCGGATTGGTGCTTAGAAGTTAAAGAAAAACTCTGGTGACAAGAAGCCTGAATTCAAGACGCCGACTACTTCAAAGTCTGGCTATCGAAGGTTCTACAAGAAGGCTAGGACTTCGGGTCCAGCTCCTTCTTCTGGTGCTTCTGGGGAGACTACGGGTTGGACCCCGGGTGCATGCTTTACTTGTGGAAAGCCAGGGTACTTTGCCCGCGATTGCTGGAGCGGAAGTCTCAAGTCCGAGAAGAAGCACGCTGTCGTGATGACAGGTACGCCTTAAAGTTATAGTAGTTTAACTTTAAATACTTGTTGCCCTTGTGCATGTTAGCTTAGAACTGTCGGTGATAAGCTTTGTTCTGATTTTCGGTTAATTCGGCGAGAGCACCGTTCGCTTAGGGAGCTTCGCATCCCCTATTCACCAAAGGATTTGTATTGCGCGTCGGAGTACCTCCTTCGATGGCAAAAGACAAATTGGATGCGTTGAGGTGTGGATATGGAGTAAAGACTTTGACTTACAAGTGTCGTTACTACCGCTAGGGGAGCTCGACGTGATCTTTGGTATGGACTACCTCTCGAAGCAGCAAGCATACATTGATCGAAATCGCAAGGAAGTCAAGTTGGGAGCAAGTCGTGAGACGACTTTTACGTGCTTGAAAGGGTCGAGCAAGCTGTTGATGTCTGCTCTTCAGGTGGTGAAGGCGGTTCGTGCTGGTGCAGAGCTGTTCGTTACACTAGTGGAGGTTGCAAAGCCTAAGCCCGCGTTAGACAGTATTTCAGTGGTATCGGAGTACCCCGATGTGTTCCCTAGCGATCTTCCTGGAGCCCCGCCGCAGCGGGAGATAGATTTTACAATAGAGCTCGTACCAGATGCTAAGCCTATGTCACGCTCTCCATATCGGCTAGCACCTAAGGAAATGACGGAGTTGAAGGTTCAACTGCAAGAGTTGTTGGAGCAAGGGTATGTGCGTCTGAGTTCTTCGCCTTGGAGCGCGCAGGTCCTCTTTGTTAAGAAGAAGGACGGAAGCTTGAGGCTATGTATTGATTATCGGGAGCTCAACAAGTTGACGGAAAAGAACAAGTACCTGATCCCCCGGATTGATGATCTATTCGGTCAGTTAGTCGGGTCGACGGTGTACTCAAAGTTGGACCGCAAGTTCGGGTACTATCAGCTGCGAATAAGGGAGAGTGATATCCCGAAGACAACGTTCAGTACAAGATACGGGCATTACGAGTTTACGGTCATGCCGTTTGGGCTGACTAATGCGTCGTCAGTGTTCTTGGATTTGATGAACAGGACCTTCAGGGAGTACTTGGACCATTTTGTGATCGTCTTCATCGACGATATTTCGGTGTACTCGCAGAGTGAGGAAGATCACTTCAGGCATCTTCATTTGGTTTTGGAGACGCTAAGGAGGAATCAATTGTACGCCAAGTTCTCGAAGTGCGAGTTTTGGTTGTCCTCAGTGGCGTTCCTCGGTCATATAGTGAGTGGGGAAGGTATTGCAGTGGATCCGGCGAAGATTGTTGCGATACGGGAGTGGCCTAAGCTTTCTACGGTAGCGGAAATCCAGAGCTTTCTGGGGCTTGCCGGCTATTATAGGCGCTTCGTAGAGAACTTATCGCGGATAGCGTTATCTCTCACTACTTTGACGAGGAAGGAGCAGAAGTTCGTTTGGATGTCGGAGTGCGCGCGAGATTTTGAGGAGTTGAAATGTCGGTTGACCACGGTGCCTGTGCTGAGTTCACCGAGTGGGACCGAAGGTTATGAGATTTATAGCGATGCTTCGGGCAGTGGTTTGGGTTGTATGCTGTTACAGCATGGAAGCGTTATAGCATATGGCTCGAGACAGCTGAAGGTGCACGAGAGGAACTATCTGGTCCATGACTTGGAGTTAGCAGCCGTGATTTTTGCCTTGAAGCTGTGGAGACATTATTTGTACGGTGTGAAGATTGATATCTACACCGATCACAAGAGCCTGAAGTATTTGATTGATCAGAAAGATCTGAATTTGCGGCAGCGTAGATGGATGGAGTTCCTGCGGGACTATACATTTAAGATCCACTACGTGCCCGGTAAAGGTAATGCGGTTGCGGACGCGTTGAGTCCCCGAGCCCCAGCTCAAGCCAATTGGCTATCGGTGCATGATGAGCGGTTAGTTCGGGAGTTGGAGGCGTTGGAGATTTCTTGCGTGGATAAGCAGTCAAGTATTGAAGCACTATTGAATTGGACTGAAGTTCAATATGACCTGGCTGATCGGATTCGGCAGGCTTTGGATTTGGATGGCCACATGAAGCAACTCATGATAGAGGCTCTGGTTGGGTCAAATTCACAATATGAAGTTGTGGATGGATTTCTTTGGAAAGACGGTCGTCTTTGCGTCCCAAGCATGAGTAGTTTGCGGGTGGATTTGTTGTACGAGGCGCACCATACCAAGTACTCGATTCACCCGGGGAGCACAAAGATGTACCGCGACGTTAAGAAACTGTTTTGGTGGTCGGCTTTGAAGAAAGATGTGACGCTCTACGTGGCGAAGTGCCAAACTTGCGTCTTGGTGAAGGCGGAGTGCCAAAAGCTGGGAGGATTTCTGAAGTCCTTGCCTATTCCGGAGTGGAAATTCGACGACATCATTATGGACTTTGTGCACGGGTTGCCAAGGTCGCAAAAGGGGAGCGACGCCATCTGGGTGGTCGTAGATCGGCTAACGTAGGTGTCGCATTTCATTCCGCATAGGAAGGTTGATCCGGTGGAGAAGTTGGCAAAGTTATATGTGGATAACATAGTGCGGCTCGACGGTGTGCCCCGCAGCATCGTGCGTGACCGAGATAGGCGGTTCACGTCCAATGATTGGAGGCTTGTGCAGCAAATGTTGGGAACAAAGCTGAGTTTTAGCACAGCCTTCCATCTGCAGACGGATGGGCAGACCGAGAGGGTCAATAGAACTATGGAAGACATGCTCTGCATGTGTGTCTTGGACTTTGGAAAGAAATGGGAAGACCATCTTTATTTGGTGGAATTTGCGTACAACAATAGCTACCAGGCGAGTATTCAGATGGCGCCCTTCGAGGCCCTTTATGGTAGAAGATGTTGCACGCCGTTGTCCTGATTGGAAACGGGTGAGTCAAAGTTGTACAAATGTCAAGAGGTGGAAGATGCTACTTCGTTGGTGCGAACCATTCGGGAGAGGTTGCTTATCGCTCAGGACCGGCAAGCAAAGTACTATAATGTCAAGCACAGGAACGTGGAGTTCGTTGTGGGCGACTGGGTGTACTTAAAGATCAAGCCGTTCAAGTGTGTCTCACAGGTGCGGCGATTGAAAAATCTAAGCCCAAGGTACCTTGGGCCGTTTGAGGCTCTGGAGCGGGTTGGTGAAGCAGCCTATCGGTTGAAGCTATCGGTGGAGCTTAGTGGTTTACATGATGTATTCCATATATCAGTGCTACGGAAGGCGGTGCAAGAGCCTACGCAAGTGATCGCGGTCGATCAAGTGCCAATTGTTAGTGGGTTGACGACAAAGGTCAAGCCCGTGCGGATTGAAGACTCGGAAGTCAAGCGGCTACGCAATAAAGAGATCAAGATGGTCAAGGTCTGTTGGGACAATTATGGCCGAGAAGAGCTCTCTTGGGAACGAGAGCAGACTATGCTTGACGAGTATCCAAAGTTGTTCCGCTCAGGTACAAATTTTAGTTTTGTGCGTATCTTTCCTTTATGAAATTTCGTGGACGAAATTCTATTAAGAGGGAGAGAGTTGTAATGCCCCGAAACTCAAAAGAGCGACGGAAGGCGTTCTGGGAAAAATTTGGAATTTGGCAGGAGGCACACGGCCTGGGACACGGGCGTGTCCCAGGGCGTGTCGAGCTGGTTCGATGATTTGGTCGTGGGTTCGACGATCGGGCCAACGATCTCCGTTCGACGATTTGGCTGCGTTTGACGATTTGGCCAGAGAGCTCCGTTCGACGGTCTGGCAGCGGTCGACGATCTTGGCTCGACGATCGTCGAGCGCGGGGCGCTTTGTGGCGTGTTTAACTCTGTCGACACGGAGTGTCGACACAGGGGTTTTGGCGGGAGTTGACTAAATGTCCCGACACTTTTTAATTGGTCGCGGACGTGTCTTGCTCTGGATTGGTGTACTGTGCGGTGTTTAACCCCATTTGTCCAGGTCAGACCTGGATCGTGCCGTGCATTTCCCTTTTGTGGAATCCGACGGCTGTGGTTATTTCTCGAAGAGGTTATACCCGAGAGAAGGGTTTCAAAACCCTTATTCTTCTGCCGTATGTTCTCTGTCTAAATCTTAGAGAGAGGGGAGAGCAAAGGAGGAAGAAGGAGTCTAGATCCAGTCCTTAGAGGAGTTTCAGAGCTCCAAATCGCGAGCCGACTTCGGATCTACGAAGGCAAAGAGAGTGCGGTGCTTTTCATCCGCTTAAATTTCCATGGCGCAAAGGAAGAACACTAGGGTAACGATTCTCTACTTGAGCATGTGAAGCTCTACTTCTTTTGCATAGGAAGCCCGCCCTCGCGAGTTTGCGGTGAGTTTGAGGCGTTCCTTCGGGTAGATATGTGAATTCCCCGTTGTGTAGAGTCCGTAATCGAGAACGGACATAGGCATGATGTATGAAGCCTATCCGGACATGTTGGTCTGGATCGGTGATGTTGCATTGCATAAATGCCGGAGAAGACTCCGTGAGAATGTTTGTTTTTCGGGTTTTCTACGTGGTAGATTGCAACAGGGAGCCTTGGGGATTAACCCTAAGGTGCACCCGGAAAACTGGGTGGATGCGTGATCTTGCCAACTTGGTGGCCTGGGAGCCAACTTGAACATAACTGGGTTATGTGAAGTATGTGATGGAAACGGGACTCAGAGAAGTTTGACCTGTGCATATGTTTTAAATTAACATTGCGATGTGAGCACGGGTTAGATGGAACCGTACCTGTTCTATGTCGTTCGGTTAGAGCCGTTGGCATAGATGAGGGTCTTCGGCGGTCTATGGTTTAAATTACCGTGACCCATGTCGGGAAGTCAAATTGCTCATTGTTTGGCCGTCCAAAGGGATGGTGGTGAGTCGGCGGGCTTTGACCGTGATCACCGAGAATGTGCCATGAGTGCACGGGGTGTGTAGCCGTGAGAGCCTACGCCTGTGATGTAGTGATATTACTATACTGCTTGCTTATACTAATAAAGTGCGGGGAAGGAGCATCGCCGCCCCGAGTTGGGGGTAGGATAGTTATAATTTGGTCAGCATTGCTGACCGTTGCCTTTGTTTGCCATCATGCGGTGGTTTGTTCTTGCAGGTGCTGCTGGACAAAGCGGTCAATAGCGGGCTAAAGCCCAAATTACGAAGCCGGCCCTCGGAGACCTAATTGGAGTGATTACTTGCTTTTGTTCATGTATGACCGGCCTGCGTGTCGTGGTATGGAAAACATGTAATATGAATAAACCATTTGTAAGGCCTTAAGGCCAGTACTTGTGTCTGTACTTCATTCCTGTTTGGCTTGTTAGAGAACATACAACAGAAGAATAAGGGTTTTGAAACCCTTCTCTCGGGTATAACCTTTTCGAGAAATAACCACAGCCGCCGGATCCCACAAAAGGGAAATGCACGACACGATCCAGGTCTGACCTGGACAAATGGGGTTAAACACCGCACAGTACACTAATCCGGAGCAAGACACGTCTGCGACCAATTAAAAAGTGTCGGGACATTTAGTCAACTCCCGCCAAAACCCTTGTGTCGACAGAGTTAAACACGCCACAAAGCGCCCCGCGCTCGATGATCGTCGAACCAAGATCGTCGACCGCTGCTAGATCGTCGAACGGAGCTCTTTGGCCAAATCGTCGAACGCAGCCAAATCGTCGAACGCAGCCAAATCGTCGAACTGAGATCGCTGGCCCGATCGTCGAACCCACGGCCCGATCGTCGAACCCATGACCAAATCGTCGAACCAGCTCGACACGCCCTGGGACACGCCCGTGTCCCAGGCCATGTGCCTCCTGCCAAATTCCAAATTTGGCCCGGAACGCCTCCCGTCGCTCTTTTGAGTTTCGGGGCGTTACACAAACAGCTTGCATTTGCGGCACCTTCTTGCGAACTCCATTGCATCACGGCCCAGGGTGGGCCAGAAGTACCCCTGCCTGACAATCCTCCCTTACAGGGTCCGACTCCCGGAGTGACTCCCACACTCTCCAGAGTGGTCTTCCTCCAAGATTCTTTATACCTCCCCCTCAGCCACACAATGAGCCAACATCCCCGAGAGTGTCTTCCTGTACAGCTGCCCGTCCTGGAGGAGGTAGTACGCCGACTTATGCCTGAGCTTCTTCTTATCTGCCCCCTCTGGATACTCTCCCATGGAAAGGAAAGTTACAACTAGGTCCATCCATGAAGGCCGCTGGTCTATCTCCATAAGCTCTCCTTCTTTGATGGAGGGGCGGAATAGGTCGGTGATGGTACCCCCTGCCCGAGGACCGTGCTTTGCGAGCGGATCAACCTGCTCATTTTCCTCCCGGGGCACGTGCTGGATGGAAAAAGTTTGGAACGTGTCGATGACCCCCTTTACTTTCGCTAAGTATAACCGCAGGGTAGGCTCTCTTGTCTCAAACTCCCCGTTGATCTAGGAAGCTACCACCATGGAGTCGGTAAGGACCTCCACGTCCAACACCCCCAGCTCCCTGGCCAGTCGCAGCCCTGCTATCACGGCCTCATACTCGGCTTGAATGTTGGTGATGGGAAAGTGCACCGCCACCGTCTACTCAATTCTAGTCCCATGAGGGCTCTCCAAGATCACCCCCACTCCTAGGGAATGCCTCCCCGAGGCGCCATCCACCTTCACCTTCCACGGAGTCGGACGAGTGAGCTCTTCCTCCGCCACCTCAATCACATAATCAGCCAGGAAGTCGATCATCGCTTGAGCTTTGATCGAGAGGCGGGGAACGAAGGAGACGTCGAATTCACTTAACTCCACCGACCACTTGTCCAGCCTGCCAGAATGCTCCACCCCCTCAAATATGTTGCGGAGAGGATGGTCAGTCACCACTCGGATTGAGTGTACCTGGAAATAGGGTCGTAGCCTACGGGCCGAGATGACCAGGGTGAAGGCCAGCTTCTCCAAAATTGGATACCGGAGTTCGGACTTCCTCAGGACCCGGCTCACGTAATATATAGGGAGCTGCTTCTTCCCCTCTTCACGAACTAGGATAGAGCTTAAGGCCTCCGCCGCGACCCCGAGGTACAAAAACAGGTCTTCCCCCTCCTTTGGCCCTTGGAGCAGCGGAGCCTGTGTCAATTGCATCTTGAGGGCTTGGAATGCCTCATCGCACTCCTTGGTCCATTCGAACTTTTGACCACCCCTTAGTGTTTTGAAGAAGGGGGAGAACTTTTCCCTAGCCCGGGAGAGGAACCTACTTAGCCATGTCAGTTTCCTTGTCAGGCGCTGCACCTAGCTCCTTGGTGATCCGTGGCGACCCTAAATCCATGATAGCCTTGACCTTGTCAGTATTCGGCTCGACCCCCGCAGGGGTGAGGAGATGCCCCAAGAACTTTCCCCTGCTAGCCCCGAAGACACATTTCAGGGGGTTCAATCGCATCTTGTACTTGCGCAGGGTAGCAAAGGTCTCATCTAGGTCCTGGAGGTGGGAGTCCACAACCTGACTCTTGATCATGAGGTCATACATGTACACCTCCAGGTTCCTCCCCTTTTGCTCTTTGAAGACCCTATCCATCATCTTCTGGTAGGTCGCTCCTGCGTTCTTTAGCCCGAAGGGCATCATATTGTAACAGTATCATTCATCCCCCGTGATGAACGAGACATCCTTGACGTCCGGGGGGTGCATCCTGATTTGATGATAACCTAAAAAGCATCTAGAAAACTCATTACAGAAAAACCAATGGCTGAGTCAACCAGCGCGTCGATCTGAGGCAAGGGATAACAGTCCTTAGGACAAGCTTTATTAAGTAAGGAGAAATTGATACACATTCGCCACCGGCTGTCTCCCTTTTTGACCATGACCATATTGGAGACCCAGCCGGGGTATTGGATTTCAGACACGAAGCCGGCCTTGAGGAGCTTTTCCACCTCCTCTCTGATGGGCTCTGCCAGCTTGTCCGCGATGGACCTCTTCCTTTGTTGGACTGGGCGTGCTCCCGGGTCCAGGTTGAGGCGGTGGCAGGCCACATCCGCGTCAACCCCCGGCATCTCTGTGGCGTTCCATGCGAAGATGTCCCCATTCCTCTGGATGCACTCCAGCATCCTGCCTTGGTCTTCCGGGGTCAGCCCTCCACTGACGCGGACCTTCTCCACCCTGCCTCCACGGGTGAGGACCTCCAACTCCACCACTTCCTCTACAGCCTCCAACCTGGACTGCTCCCCCCATCCTTCAGCATCCCTCTCCTCCGGGACGGGGACCTCCACCTCCATCTTTTCCTCTACGGCCATCACTTTGGCCATCTCCGCCTGATCCCTTCCTGCCGTCTCCTCCTCCGCGCAGTTCTCCACCTCTAGCTCCTCCCTGCCAGCTTCCTGCTCAGCCTCCTTCATCCTTCGCTCCATCTACTCGGCTCCCTCCTGCCAAGAGATGGAGTTCACGGCGGTGACATAGCATTCCCGCGCCACCTTGGGGTCCCCCTTGACCCTGACCTGAATCCCCTCGGCATTGAACTTTAAGCACTGATGGAATGATGAGGGGATGCAGCGGAAGACGCTGATAAGGGGCCTCCCGAAGATGGCGATGTAGCTGCTGGGGGCATCCACGATGACGAACCTGCAGTTTCTGGACTCCCCTCCCCCCCAGGGTGACATGAAATCCGACTCCTCCCTCCACTTCCTTCCTCTCCCCCGAAAACCAGAACAAGGGTCCATCCGAGGCCAGCACCCTCTTCGCCTCCACCTTCATCGCATCAAACACCTTCTTAAAGACGACGTTGACGGAGCTTCCGTTGTCAACGAGGATCCGAGAGACGGTAAAATTTTCGATGGCTGCCTTGATGACCAGCGCATCATAGAATGGATCCTCATGATCCGGCATGTCGCTCCTGGAGAAGGTGATCTTCTCTTCTGGGGGTGGGGTTTGGGATGTGGAGGCAGCGCTCCGACGGTACATGGTGTGGAGGCTCGCCTTACGGGAATCCTCGACCCCCCCCCCCCCCCCCCCCCCCCCCCCGTGGATCACTCTGATCCCTCCTCGGGTCCCAACGTCCACCCAGTCTTCACAACGGTCCTCCTCTACCCGAGGCAAGACCTCCTCGATCCTCACTTCCTGGTGCCCCTGTTGTTGTTGTTCCCTGTTCCCTCTCATTTCAAGTAACTCCGGGCACGTGGCTGTAGTGTGTCCCTCTTCCTGATGGAAGTCGCAATAGGGCAACTCCACCCTAACTTCTCTCCTCCTCCTCCTTGCTACTCTCCTCCTCTCCCCCATGGCTATGGCCATAGCCTCTTCTTGATCGGGGAGTCGGGGCCTCTGGGCCTGCCTCCAGCCCGGGGGTGGAACTGATCTTGCCCCCCCCCCCCCCTGATGGCGATCTCTTCCTTGGTACCCTCTATGTGGCCCTTGCCCTTACCACTCAGGCCTCCAGCCCAGCCGACGGTCGGGCTCCTGACGCCCCCACCTAGGCTGTTGCTTCCCCTGGAGCTGTCTCTACTCCCTCTGCCGGGGCTCTCCTCTCCTCTCCTCCTGTCCTCTTCCTCCTCTCGATTCCTTCTCCTCCTCCGTGGCCCATCTGGCCAGCTTCGCGCAAACTCCGGGTTTGACGCCTCCCCGTCAACTTCTCTCGCCGCCCTCTCCAACAGCTCCTCGTAGGAGAGGAGGGGAACTCTCTTCAGCTCCATCCTGAAGAATCCCTGCTGCAGGCCCAAGGTGAAGGCCATCATTAAACTATGGTCTGACATCTCCTGGACCTGAGTAACGTCCTCCTGGAACTGATCCACGTAGCTCCCCAGCGTCTCATTCACCCCCTGCTTGATGTGGAATAGGGATTCTGACTCCTTCTTCCTCCTCTTTGAGGTAGTGAACCTCAGCATGAACCCCCGGTGCAGGTCTTCGAAGCAGTAGATGGAGTTGGCCAGTAGCTGGTGGAACCACTTCCTTGCCTTCTCCTTGAGGGTGATAACGAAGAGTCGGCGCTTGAACCCGTCTGACATCTGCCGGATTGAAACTACATCCTCGAACCATTGAACTTGTTGGACCGGGTCTCCCTTCCCGGTGTAGTAGGACATTTCAGGCTCCCTGAACCCCTCTGGAACTGGAGCTGAAGAGACAAACTTGCTGAAGGGGCTGCCTCCCCCTGCTGGGCGAGCTGGCGAGTCTCGCGAGCCTAGCTCGCCAAACCGGCCTTGGCCTGCCGAGCCAGGGAAGAGCTCGCGCCCGGGGAGCTCTGTCACAACCCGCATTTCCTCAACGAGCATATCGTATCAGAGCAAGAGAAACTACGGGTTATGATGCCACGTCGTGCAGGGGATAACTGCACACGCTCAGGCAACTCTCGACGCTGACTTTACAAGTTGAAATGTAATAGTTACATGTAGGAAACCTTTTGGATTAAATGGCCGTATCCCTCGGCCTTAGATAGTAAAATTGTCTTTGTACGCGGCGGAAATACTTTGTTTATTTATGATGAGCTCCTCTATGCAGTCTAGAGTGATACTACTATAAGAACTTCTCTTTGTTTACGTCATTTGAAAAGTATGTGTTAGTTAAACAAAACATGTATGCATGATATACAATAGTACATATCCTTAGTCAAAATAGCTAATGCAACCTACGAGAAATTCATCCCAAAAGCAAGTACATATCATTCCATCCAAATGAGTGACATTAGCAGTCTAGTTCATATTTACACAAAAGAAAACCACCAATGGGCGCCAACAAGCTGACACGAACCCATTGGGGCACATGTATGTCTGTACAACAAAAAGAAGAACTACCTCGCTATGAATGCTCGGCTAGTTCCCAGGAAACGCCACCAACCAACCTAGCCGCTCAACCGGCTACAACCTGCACCTGAGGCATTCAAGAAAGAATACCTCAGCAATCAACCAAGCTATACGAAAAGAGAGCATAAATGTCATATATGATAACGAAAGGGGCTTACCGACCCCACAGAGATGTTTCATCAAGTAACATGAGTGAACAAAACAAGTGGAAAACGCACCACAATCCATGCCAAACGCACCAAGTGCGTACAAGTTCATCATGTCCTGCTCAAACCGCAGGAGCAAAAGGCAAAACACATGCCCATTCCATCATTCATAAGCCAAAAAATTACGATACTAGTGAAGCATAAGCAGCGGTTAAGTTCAATTTCGCAAGGGTCTTACCGGTGGCGGCCCTAAAGTGGAACGCACCAAACAAAACCAGCCCAAATCGGGGCCAAAGTGGTCTCTCTAACCACAAAAAAAACAAAACCCGGTGGCCACAGGCTGAAACCACACCACCCCTTGCAAAATTCTCACACAAACGCTCCTGCCATGGTTCACAAATTCGCCTCGCAAAACGCCCCATAACCCAAGGTAACACGTTCCTTTCATCGTCCTCACACATGACGGCCAATTGTCAACGTATAGTATGATGAACTTCATCACATAACACGCTTTGTATCAAAATAGAATCACATGATAGGATTTGATTAACATGAGTACATAATCCATTTGGAACACAATCATATGAGTTTAAAAGGAAAAATCACCTCTCTTGATAGGTTACATGAATATGACAAATTAGCGACATGAATTAAGCTAGCATAGGGCAAATTGATAATTACATGAATCACAAACCTAAACATGGGAGAGCAAAGTCGTTTAGCATAATTAGCATAAGGAATTAGCTACTTTGAATTTAGCATAAGGAAGTTTAGCATAGGGAATTAGCTCATTTGAATTTAGCCTAGGGAATTTAGCATGGAACAAACAATAGGATGCATCATACTTTGAATCAAGAAGAACAAACTAAGCCTAGTGGAATTGAAAGAGCAATTTAAGGAAAATTTCAACACAAGATCTAAAGCTAGGAAAAGGGAAAATTGAATCAAGTACGAAGATTGGCAAGGGTGGAGAACACCGCTTGCCTGAACCGAGACGATGTCGCGACGGCTGCTCTCCTCTTTCCTTGCCTTGCTTGCTCCCTTGCTCTCTTGCTTTCTCTTTGGGAATGAAGAAGAAGAAGATGAAGATGAAGATGAAAAATGAAAATGAAATCTTTGTTTCAGACTTATTTCCTCCAGAACAAAGCTGAACCGTTCGATGCAGGATCAAGGAAATGAATGGCACAAAAAAACTGGAAAAAAAGTCGATTTTCGGGCCGGTCACGCCCTGTGTCACGCCCGTAACACAGGGCGTGTACCATAAGCGGCGCCGAAAGTCGGCAAATCAAAGTTTATCCACACGGTACACGGCCGGGTACACGCCCGTGACGGGTCGGTCACGCCCGTGACCTAGGGCGTGTAACCCGTGTCTCGACACCTCGTCGACAAAAAGTGTCGACACTCGACCCAGCCTGACACGCCCTGTGACACGCCCGTGTCACAGGCCGTGTCCCCTCTCTCGACGACTCGACACTCGATACTCGACGCTCGATACTCGACGATCGACACTCGACACTCGACGAAGCGGGACACGGCCCGTGACACGCCCGTGTCACGGGGGCGTGTACCCCAGTCGTCGAGCTCAACTCGACGCAAGAAAAATCGTCGAGTCAAGGAGGTCACGCCCAGGTCACGGCCTGGGTCACGCCCGTGTCAAGGGGCGTGTCTAGCACAAAAACGACCATTTTTCCCTTTTGTGAAAAATGTTTCTGAGACGTCCTAGACCATTTTTGCCTCAAGCACTTTTTACCCTTTTTTGTTTCCTGAACCAGTAACTTATTTTGAGCGACATTCCCCGGGCGCGAAAAAGTGCAAGCATTCCCTAAGAGGCCTCACCGAGTCCCTCATATGGACTCCGGTTTGCTGGGGAATCGTGCAACTCGGCAAACAAAACAGCCACTCGCAAGCCCGCGGGAAAAACCATGCTCAAACTACAGGCAAAACCAACGTAACGCCCATCATGCGTACGTAATCAAAAAATCTGGGGCGTTACAAGCTCTCACCCCCGGCCCTCTGCGGCCACTTCCTTACCAGCTCGCCTGTCGGGGGCGTCTTCGCCCAGAGTGGGGCGGTCGCGATCTGGGCTGCTGGAGTCGAGCACTCGGCCCACGTGCCGAGTGCGAACTTGACGAGGTTCAGCACCTCATTCCTGAAATCCTCGAACATCCCCACCGTGGCGAGAGGCGGGGGCGGGGGGGGAGTCCGGCCTGTCAGATCCATGTCCTCCTGTCATTGGGCTCGCTGAAGCTTTTCTGCACTGACCACGCTCCACGCTCACCGCACCAAAATGTTGAAACCGAAGAACGGTCTCCTGTTGAGTTCACCCTTGGGGAATGGGTGGTCGCGCGCCTACTTCACTCCTGCAAGCAAAACAACAAAAGAAACAAGGGGAACCGACCCAAGGGCTCGGCGGGGAGGACCCACCACACACCCGGAAGATCTGAGAGCGCTTCCCCTCCTTAGCAAGAGGCCGAGCTAAGGTACCCTCAGAAAGCACTTGAAAACTGGAGCAGGAGAGCACAGGAAGCCTTCCTTCTGGGGTACCCCTTGGGTCCTATTTATAGTTTTCAGAATCTGAACTGCCAATAACCAAAATGAACTGACCTGAAGTTACCAAAAAACTCTTGGATGGGTCTGCCAACAGCCAAACTCTGCTGTTTTGAAGGGCTATGGGTAGACCTGCGAGGGCAAAACAGTAAAAAGTACCTCATAGATCTGGGCGAGCTGGGGAGCCTGACCACCGCGGCGGATCCTGCTCGCATGTTGTTGCCGAGCTCCTTTGCGAGAGCGCGAGCTGGGACGGCGAGCTCGCCCATCCGTTGGTCACCATCAGTCGACCTTAGCTCGCCCACTATCTTCAGCCCGATCGGTCTGGTTCCTGACGACCTTATTCGTCGGACACGGGGTTGTACACTCATGATAGTCGCATCTTCGCGCACGCATTGGCAGACGATAGATTGCATTTTCTGCATCCCCCACAAGGTATACTAATCAATATGTTTACATTCATTCAAATTTTTCATATTTCATAATGTTTACTTGTTTAACAAACCAAGTAAATGCAGGTAAATATTACTTAGTGGATGTTGGATACCCGTTAGTGATGGGTTATTTGAAGCCGTACCCAGAAACAAGATATCACTTGGCAGACTTTGCCTGTGGGAGTCGGCCTGTACAAGGAAGGCAGAAACATTTCAATAAAGCGCATTCATCTCTTCGCAGTGTGATCGAGCGAACGTTTGGAATGTGGAAACAAAAGTGGCACATTTTGAGCAAAATGCCACAATACAACTTCAAGAAACAACGTTCCATAGTGCTAGCGACAATGACCTTACATAACTTCATTCGGAGACATCCGTCTCCCTGAGACCCTGAGTTTAATGTGTGTGATGCTGATGAGTCTTCTTTCGTTCCCTCAGAGGATGAAGACCCTGTGATAGTGGATGATATTGAAGGCGATATGTGTGATGCTGTTGTAGCAGAACATATGTCTACAGTACGAGATAGCATTGCCGAAGAAATATACAGTGCGCGGAGGTAAAAATTCGATCATTTTTTTACTAAAAAAGTAAAAGATTTAAATTATCAAAAGTTTAATTTATATCAATTTATTTTTGAACAGGTGATCGGAAGGATTGAAAAAAGCAGTCGTCGGATGTTGGAAGACTTTTTTTCCTATATTCTAGAAATATGTAAAAGACTCATGTTATCAGTTACTTTTATATATTTATATATTTTAGTTTTTAAACAAACAGCTTTCAAAAGTTGTTTCTTCAAATAGCTAAAAATAGAAAATCGCTCTTCAAATCGCACTTCTGCACAGAACACCCAAACACTCTGCAGCTTTTCAAAAATGCTCCCCAAAAATCTATTTTAAAACAGCTCTATCCGGACAGCAGTTTTTTAATCCGCCAGAGCTGTCCCAAACAGACCCTATATATTACAAACCATATATATATATATATATATATATATATATATATATATATATATATATATATATATATATATATATATATATATATATATATATATATATATATATATATACACTAGCATCTTCGAACGGGCTCCGCCCGTTCTCGATGCGTCGTTGCGGGCTTCGCCCGCAATAAAGCGGGCTTCGCCCGCTTGACCCCCCGGCGGGGTTTGCCCGCCGCCCGCCGCGCGAAGCCTAATTATAAAAGCATTTAAAAGGATTTTAATAATTTTATTAATTATAAAATTATAAATTATTAAATTAATTATTATATAAAAAAAGGAAAAAAAAAACGCATCTCGCCCCCTACCGCCCCCTCACGGACTCGATGCGTCGCTGCGGGTTTCTCCCGCTTGGCATTCAGGGGGGATTCGTCCGCCACCGCGAAGTTCGCCCGCCCCGCGGCGGGCTACGCCCGCCCCCGCGAAACACACCCTTCCGCCGGCCGGCGGTGGCCCTGCCCCTCGCCGCCGGACAACCCCTGGCGGGTTCGCCGGAGGCCGGCAAACCCGTCGGGGCTCCGCCGCCAGCGACGGGGATGAGTCCGTGAGGTGCGGGAGGGGGCGGGATGGTATCGGGTTTTTCTTCAGGATGAACAGTGCAGGGGCCTGAGATGTGGATATTAGCAGACCAGATATTATAGATTCAATGGCCAGATTTGATTTCCTGGAGATCGGACGGTCCAGATCGCTTTCATGGTGTGCTCCAAATATGTCTATCGTATTATATAATAAATATATATATAGAGGAGAATGGAGATATCAAGTGCGGGCGTATGGGCGTACGGGCAAGGGTCAAAATGACCTCAAATCGAAAAGTGATCAACATGAAAGTTGTAGATCTCGGCAAGACGAACAACTTTTATGTTGATCACCTTTTGATTTGGAGCCGTCTTGGCCCTCGATTTGGGGGCCCAAATCGAGGTCCAATCAGCTCTAAATCAAAAAGTGATCAACATGAAAGTTATAGATCTCGCCGGGATCTACAACTTTCATGTTGATCACTTTTCGTTTTGAGATCATCTTGACCTCCAAAATCACTTGTCCGTATGCCCACACCTAAAGTTTGTCCGCACAGTATATGCCCTACATATATATATATATATACATATATATACATATAGATAGATATATACATATAGATACATACATATAGATATATATATATATATATACATATAGATATAGATATACATATATATATATATATATATATATATATACATATATATATATATATACATATAGATATATACATATATATATATATATATATATACATATATATATATATACATATATATATATATATATATACATATATATATATATATACATATATATATATATATACATATAGATATATATATATATATATACATACTAGCATATTCGAACGGGATTCGGCCGTTTTCGATGCGTCGTTGCTGGCTTCGCCCGCCCATGGCGGGCTCAGCCCTCATATGGCAGCTATTTAATAATTTTATTAATTATAATAAATAAATATTATTTAATTAATTTTAAAATTCTAAAGAAAAAAAAAACTGTGCAGGGCAGGCGGAAGGGGCGGAGCCGCCGGCGGCCTACCCGGCACCCACCGGGATGTTCATGCATCAGCGGGCACTGTTCAAATTTCATGCTCTTATATATATAAATTATAGACATGCTCTTCATAAAATCTGCTTGCAAAAGAACAACACAAAAAGCATTAATGTCAATCCCCTAATCCCTCTCCAACAAAACAGTCTAAAACCACAAGTTGAACCTAAATTTTAGTTAAACTAAACCCTTAAATATGAACTCCGCCCTCAAAACTGTTTTCCTACCTACGACCCTGTTCAGGCGAGCAGCGCAATAGCAGTGGCAGTTGTGAACACGATTATGAAAAACACAGATAGCAATTGAGTATATATGCCGCATTACTCAAAAACAGTGTTTCGGGGCCAAAACACAACGACCGTGATACATACATAGTCATGCTTTGGCAATCGCGACCGCCCGAAGAACCCCAAAGAGTAAAATTTGGGATGAATCGCTATTAGTGTGTTTATTATCACAATTTCACATCGCCACTGCACAAACCCGCCCGATATATAATATTATTTAATGTTAGAATTCTATGGAAGTTAATGGTGATGCCGAGCTCATTCGATGGTTGTAAACCGAACTATATGCTTGCACGAACACGCTCGAGAACCCTGTCATTGCCTGAAAGAGATTGGGGAATCCTGTCTGCAGATTGTTCAGTGTCATCACCCTCGTGATTCCAGAACTCTTCTCGTACTTGTTCTTCTCCTCCTCCGCCTTCATTTTCAAAGCATCCACCTTTGCTTTCTTCTCCAGTACCGGCGATCTGCACGCGCTGTCCCCATATCCCTTAGATGAGTATGGGCCATACCTGTTCTCCAATGACCGGAGCTCTTTCGATCTTTTCTCGAGCTCTTTGAATGCTGAATCCGATCTCTTCTTCTGTCTGTGCTCGTCGGCTTGCTGCACGACCACAGCGTGAATCACGTTTAAGAAGCTCTTAATCCCCTCTGAAGCGACCTTGTCGGGAACTCTGTCGAGGGCGAGCTGCCACTCCTCGCAAAGAGCGAATATTTCAGAATTGAGCCGGTTTTTCTCGAGTTGGTTGTGCGGGCATTGGAAGAGGGAGAGGCGGAGCCAGCCAGCGAGCGCGTGAATGTAATCTCTTTGGGACTTTATGAGGCTGCAGAAAGCGGAGTGCCAGTTCTCGATTTCTGATTCCAGTTGCAGGGTGGCTTGCTGGTGGAGATCGGAGGTGGGGCTGGTGGTGGTCGAAGGACTGTTTAGATATGAGAGCTGCTGAACTATGTGAGTTTGAACCTGGTGGCATTCATACATGACCCTCCACATGCACATCAAGCTGCAATTTGTCATTATTGGAGCAGGAATGTGTTAAAAATAGTATCCAGAAATATGGATATGAAGAAATTTTGAAGTTCAATGATTGAAAAATGAAGAAAACTTTAAGTTCATATTCTATGCTTATTCATTATTGACACAGTTTAGTAAAATTGTCAGTGATAACAATAAACAAACTAGCCCAGTAGCATTTCAGTTTAACAAATTAATCTATAATGGGCATAGCTCAAGGCATTAGATGCCATAGAGGCATGCTTCAGGGTTCTAGATTAAGTGTTTAAGCAGACAATCAACATATATTTTCTGATAATATCTAGCGGAAAAAGCATAGGATTCTTGTTACACGCGAAGGCCGCACGAGCCGGGTGTGGCTCGCGGCACAGGGTACTCGGAACCGGGCGGGCTCGACGCCAGTTCAGGGGGACAAGCTTGAACCCAAGTCTTCTTTCTTTTCTTATTAAGCTTTTATATGTTGTGTTTAGGCTATTTGACCCCTCAACTATAAGAGGGTGAACTTTGCTCTTTGTTATTATCTTTGGATCAATTAAGTGAAAGAGGGTTGCTCCCTCTTCTTCTCCTCCAACCCTAACTCTCACTCTTTCTATCTCTGTCGGCCGGCCCTCCCCCTTACCGAGCCTCTCCCTTGCGTTGGTATTAACTGAAAAGAACAGTCATCTCCGCCTGCCCTAGAGCCGCCGGAGCCCTTCGGTCCTCCTTCCCTCTTTCGATGGCACCGAGCACCCGCAGCACACCCGCCGAACCCCTCGACGGTGTGGACGACACAAGCGCCAGGCTCGACGACCACGACAACCGCCTGAACGCCATCCAGTACTCCATCGACGCGATCCTCGCCAGTCAGTTGTCCTCCTCGGCCGCCTGGACGCCATTGCGTCCCCAACCGCCCACGTGCAACCGACGGGATCGACTTTTTCTGCTGACTCGGGCTCCATTTTGGGGAAGCCGCCGCATTTGCTTCCCACCGCGCCCGCACCTCCTCCCGGCCATTCTGCCCTAGCATTGGACGTTCCCTCGTTCTCCGGTGTGGACCCGATGGGCTGGATCGGGCATGCAGTGTAATACCCCTCCCCAGTTTTACAATAATCAGTCATCCGGCCGGGTCAGCGATATAAAGAGAAATAGGAAACAGTATCAAAACTAATACACAATAAATAAAAAAAGAAACTACTAACAAGTTAAACTTACAACAGAAGCTATGAAAGAAAACTAAGGATAACCACATACCTGTATACTGGATTCACAGAGCCGCTAAACATGAATTAAGATGAAAATATTGTAAATCTGAAGTAACATAATAAGTCTGATACATGATATTTCAAACATTAACTAAATACAATATCCAAGGTTACAAGTGTATACTGAATGAAAGAAAACTGAAAATGGGAAACAACTACAAACTGACACCACAAGGACGATCATCCTAGGCGTAGTTTCTCACCTGGATCACCTGTAAAAACATTGTCCACGAGGGGTTACAGTAAGGAAAAATAACTCCTAGTGACACTAAAACTTTTTCTTAAATGATGAATGCATGCCCTTTGAAAAATGGTTTTATTCAATAGAATCTTTATGCTAGATGATATGCATGCGTTTACAATGCTTCCAGGTCAAGAGACCTACTCGTTCTATGTTCATAAACTTTGATTTTATTTACCCAAGCCCCGACGTTCACTAAGCAGTGCGCTGTCTCACGTCAGGTCTATGCTTGAGTTCTAGGTGGCTTCTAATATGCACTTCTACTTGAAAGTTTTAGGCAGAGTAGCTCCTAATGCGCAACTGAAATCTGACGACCCGAGACCATCTGACGAGCTTAATTATTCCGGTATCGCGCGGACACGGCCTCAAATCTACTAACTGTCTCAAAGGGGAGTCAACTCTCAAGACTCTACTACTCATAGGATTTCATATGCCCCATGAGAAAGGTAGTGCGCCTCTACATAGCATGAGGAGACTTATGCGTACTTACTGATCCTTTTTCGGTCTAATGCTACTCTACTTGGGACGTCACTTTTGGTGTACTACTGAGCGACCCTTGCTTTTCTTGTGGTCGACTAGAAGGGACGTTTACGCCCTAACTTTGATAAATTTCCACACTTGCGTAAACATGTAAAGGTTTCGTCCCTAACGCTAGCATATATGCTCTGGCTATTAGGGTCTTGGAAAAGGGATTACCCTACAACTAATTCTGCGACCGTTTTCCTACCGCCACTCCATTCTAGGCATGGTTAAAATACTTGTACGAAATATACACATGCGTACATAAAGATAATCTTCTTGATACGTCTAACTAACAGGGATTAGGTTTCCTTACAGTGGTGGTGCGGCGCTCGTACACTTGGCGCGGCGACATTTGCTTTTCCGACGAAAATCTAACTACTGCGGACTTCCGGAATCTTTCCCCAAGGCCACCAAAAATCTGTAATCCAAAACAACCTAAATCACGCACTTTTCCCTTTATGGTTATCGGTAAAGGAAACTTAAAACGACTAGGGTAAACAAATGAAGAACCCAACTCCAGATTACCTCACGTAGTGTATTACCTCCACGTGAGAGTGATTAAGGCTCACAACGCACCCAACTCCAGATTCGTGGTGGATCTAGAACTCCAATCCCTAATTAGGGCAAGAGAAAAATGAAAGAAACGTTAGAATCAACTTCCAAAAAAAGGATTTCCATGAAGATTGAAGACTAGAGAGGAACTAAACTCACCGGAACCAAAGCGATGCCTCAACACCTTTGACTTCCACCGGTTACGGTTGAAACCAGACCTCCTACTGCAAGGGAAGGGAGGAGGGAACACCCAGGCGCCTGTAGAGGAAGAAGGAAGTACCGGCTCTGAGAATCGGAGGGGGAACAAGCGTCGGTAGGGCAGCGGGAGGCGGAACGATCGTCGCGCGGAACGCCAAGATCGGGAGGAAAACTGCGGCTTCCGAGTAGTGGGTTACGGGAATATGAAATATGGGGCTTGCGGGCTTTAACTCCTTGGTGACATGAGGTTTTAATAACTGCTGGGAAAATCCTCCCCCTTTTCCCACCCAAAAAGGTGGGAATTGCTATTGGCACCCCAAAATGTGTTGTGCTTCGTTATTTAAAATAAAATGTGTTACGCAAACTTTACGACTGACATAAGTCACTAAATAACAAACGTGATTTAAGCATACTAACATTATACCTCGACGGCGCGCTGCCTCGATCAAAATCTTTCGCGATTTGACCCTACAATTTACATAAAATGCGTCAGATTGCGGATGTTACAAATCTCCCCTCCTAATAGAAATTTTCGTCCTCGAAAATTGTAACCATACATGAATCAAAGAGGAACGTATAATCTGCATTGCTCTTAAGCTCATTCTCTCGCTCCCAAGTATACTCTGGACGGCCACAGTTCATCCAAAGGACTTTGACCATGCGAATTTCTCTATTCCCGAGCTTCTGTATCCTTGAATCCACTATTCTGACTGGTCTAATCTCAATGCTAAGATCTGTCACGATTGGTGCTTCCCTAGTACTGACGATATGACTGGAATCTCTGACTGCTCTCCTCAAATAGGAGACGTTGAATACATCATGAACACCACTCATTTCCTCAGGTAAGGCCAACCTATATGCAACCTCACCAACTCGTTCCAGTACCTCAAAAGGACCAACGAATCTGGGACTCAGTTTCTTCATCTGCTTTATTCTAGAGACTCCTCTGACTGGTCTGACCTTCAGATAAACGTAGTCTCCAACACTGAACTCTACTGACATGTGCTTCAGATCATGATACTTGGCCTGGCGATCCTGAGTTGTCTTCATACGCTTTTGAATGAGCTTGATCCTATCAGTGGTCTTATCAATCCATAATTCCCTGATGGTAGATTTTTCTTCACTTTCAGCCCAACACAACGGTGTCCGACAACGCCTACTATAGAGAGCCTCGAACGGTGACATCCCAATACTAGACTGAAAACTGTTATTGTAGGAGAATTCCACAAGGGTGACATACTTGTCCCACTTCCCTCCAAAGTCCAGTATGCACATCCGTAGTAAATCTTTCAAAGTCCTATTTATGCACTCAGTCCGTTCATCTGTCTGGGGATGAAAATCGGTGCTGAAATATAACTTGGTGCCCAACCGCTACTGAACGTATCTCCACTCCTTGGAGGTAAACTTGTCATCTCGTTCTGAAATAATAGTTTTGGGGACACCGTGAAGTCGAACTATTTCGTCTATGTATAACTGTGTCAATTTCGGACCTGGATCTATCTTCTTAAAAGGAATGAAATGGGCGACCTTAGAGAGCCGATCCACTATAACTCATAAGGAATCATTCCCACTCTGCGATCTTGGAAGACCGTGGATGAAATCCATGGATATATCCTCAAAAGTCCACTCAGGAATGAGAAGTGGCTTCAACATGCCTCCAGGCCTTTGGCACTCGGCCTTAACCAACTTGCATATCTCACACTTCCCTACATAATCAGCAGCATCACCTTTCAAACCTGGCCACCAAACTACCTTATTGAGATCTGCATACATCTTTGTGCTGCCCGGATGTATAGAATATCTGGAGTTATGTGCCTCATACAGAATGTCCTCGCGAAGGTGACTAACATCGGGAACACACACCCTGCCATCATGCAATAATAAATCGTCCTGTATAGTAAATCTCTCCTTCTGACCCGTCTGCACTGAGGTCCAAATCTCTGCCATCTTTGGATCCAAGGGTAGAGCTGTCCTGATTTTATCCTTAATGTCACATGTAATCTCCATCCAACTCAACCTTGTAGAACCAAAACTACAACGTGTCATAACGATGATGTCCAGTCTCTCCAGTTCCCGCACCAACTCCTGCTGAGTAAGAAGGGAGAAACACGAATCTCTACGGCCAAGGGCATCTGCTACAACATTCGCCTTTCCTGGGTGGTACTGAATGTCTAAATCGTAGTCCGATAAGGACTCTAACCATCTGCGCTGCCTCAAATTGAGCTCCCGCTGATCAAAGATATACTTGAGGCTCTTATGATCAGTGAAAATCTCGCAACGCACTCCATAGAGATAGTGCCTCCAAATCTTCAGAGCATGGATGACCGCCGCAAGCTCCAAGTCATGCACGAGATAGTTCTTTTCATGCACCTTTAACTGTCTCGAGGCGTAGGCTATGACCTTTCCATGCTGTGTGAGGACACAACCCAAACCCTGACTTGACGCATCGCTATAAATCTGAAACTCATCGGGCCCTGATGGTAAACTCAAGATCGGTGCGGTCATCAACCTGCCCTTCAAGTCCTCAAAAGCCAACTCGCACTCAACTGTCCAATCAAAGCTCTTACCCTTCCTGGTGAGGGAAGTCAGTGGTAAGGCTGTCTTTGAGAAGTCCTTGATGAATCTCCTGTAGTAACCAGCTAGACCCAAAAAGTTGCGAACCTCTGAGACTGTCGTCGGCCTTGGCCAATCCTTAATGACCTCTATCTTCTTTGGATCAACATTAACCCCTTTCTGACTGATGACATGGCCTAAGAACGGAATCTCTGAAAGCCAGAACTCACATTTTGAAAACTTGGCATACAGCTGGTTCTTCCTAAGGGTACTCAATACAATCCTGAGATGAGCGGCATGATCTTCTGCACTCTTAGAGAACACCAAAATATCATCTATAAAGACGATAACAAAACGGTCCAAGTACTCCTGAAATACCTTGTTCATCAGGTCCATAAATACTGAAGGGGCATTGGTCAGCCCAAACGGCATGACCACGAACTCGAAGTGCTCATATCTGGTACTGAAGGTCGTCTTCTGAATATCCACGTCCCGAATCCTTAACTGATGGTAGCCCGACCTCGGATCTAATTTGGAAAAGGTGCACGATCCCACCAACTGGTCGAACAAATCATCAATTCTGGGAATCAGATATTTATTTTTTACTGTCAGTTTGTTCAATTCACGGTAGTCTATGCACAGTCTTATACTACCATCCTTCTTCATAAATAGTACTGGAGCACTCCAAGGTGAAGTACTGGGGCGTATAAAGCCCAAGTCAAGCAACTCCTGCAACTGACTCTTCAACTCCGCTAGTTCTTTTGGAGCCATCCGGTAGGGGGATTTGGCTACCGGTGTAGCCCCAGGCTGTAGGTCTATCGGAAACTCAATCTCTCTATCTGGAGGGGAACCGGGGAGCTCTTCCGGGAAGACATCAGGGAATTCCTGTACTACCGGTACCTCGGACAAGTCAGCCTTAGCCTCCGCATTCATCAGTACTAAGAAGGTTTCACAACCCTTCATGATGCACCTCCAAGCTTGGACTGAGGAGATGATCATCTTCACTACTCCCTTCAAACCCTGAAAGGTGAACGCAGTCTGGTTGGGACCCTCAAACTGTATCTGCTTCTCCCTACAGTCAATCTTGGCATTGACTGCTGATAGTCAGTCCATTCCAAAGATCAGGTCAAAACCTGCAAGAGGGAGCTGCAAGGCTTCTACAATAATCTCGGTATCACAAAACTGCACTGGTACCCTGCACTTATCTCTGGTCTGCAGAAGGGATCCATTCGACATCATGACTTCCAGTGGTACTGTCTCTGGACATACTTCTAAATTCAGCATACACACTATAGATTCTGCGATGCACGAGTGCGAGGCGCCCGTATCGAACAGAATCTTGGAGGGTAAATTACGAATCATAAGAATGTCTACATGAATGATTTACAAAAGATGATGGGAGTGTCACTACGGAGAGTTTAATAAAATTTGTTAAAAAGTTAAACTCTTACCCGTCACTACATCCTCCTGATCCTTTGCCTCCAGCTGGCCAAACTCATACGCTCTGCGCTGCACTAATTCTCGACCCTGTTGTGGCCTCCCGTCAGTGATTATCAACGTTTTGTCCTTGTCTACTCTGCTTGGGCCACCAACCTCGAACTTTGACTGCAGGAACGAGTTACATTTGTTATTTACCGTAATAAAATAAAAGCGGTGTATACAACTAAGTTTTGGTTTACCTGAGTCGCACCAACTTCCTGACAATAGCGAGCTATGTGTCCAGGTTGTCGGCACTTGTAACACACGCCAGCATTGACCAAGCACTCTCTTGGATGACGACGCTGACACCTAGGACAAGGGGGTAGTCCTTGCTCCTGTCTCCAGATTGACCACTCTTCTTAGCCTCAGGCTTCTGTTTCTTGTTCCAGTTCTTACCCGGATCATTCCTGCTCTGCTGCGGCTGATGCGAATCCTGAGACCGCTTCGTGCGAAAACTGTTTCGCTTCTGTAGCTTCTGGTGATCAGCCTCCAACCTGCGAGTCGTATCCACTAAGCTCCTGTAGTCAGTGTTGACCATGGTCATCAACGGCTGCCTCAACGAGTCACGCAAGCCATCCACAAAGCGTCTGCACCTCTCAGCCTGATCTCCCTGCATCATGCTCGCATAACGAGCCAGATGGGTAAGCTCTTGCTCGTACTCAATAACGGTCTTGTCCCCCTGATAGTGCTTAAGATATTTCTCCGGGAGACCTCGTCGTGCGGAAGGAGGCACGAACTAATTTGCAAGGGCTCTAGAAAACTTGCCCCACGTAAACATATCTGACGTACGACCTGGCCAAAAAGCATGGTCATACCATTTATAAAGAACGTATCACTTCCTAAAATAAGAAAAAAAATTCATGACAATTTACCTGCGGGTTCATCTGCTCGGTACTTGTCCCACCAGACCTTTGCCTCACCTCGGAGAAGGAAAACTGTCAGAGAAACATTCTTGTTCTTCGGGCACTCCATAACGTTCAACAGATCTCTAGTGTTTGATATCCAATCGTCTGTGTCCATCGGGGTTTCATCCCAACTGTAGTTTGAGGGTTGGAGCTCTCTAAAGTTCCTCAAATAGCGCTCCAGGGTCATCTCCACGGGTGCTAGTGCAGGAGCTGATGCAGGGGCCGGTACTTGCACTGGAACCGGAACCCTGCAGCCAGTCCTCTCTGAAACTCCATCAAGGCTACAGTGACCGCCTTGGCAATCTGGGACGCTATGTCAGTGGCCTCTGGAGCTGCTGGAACTGGTGGCACCTGTGACACATCAGCATCTCCCATGGCAGCGTTAGGAACAGGGTCCTGATATGAAGATTCACCCGGTTCACTGACTCGTGGTGTCTGATAGAACATATAAAAGAAAATGATTATTTATCATGCATCTGAGAAATCTGGCTTAGCAAATAATTTCATACCCTTGTGAAAAAGTAAAGCTTAGACGCAACTTAAATACTCTACTAACAAGTGTTTACTCTTACACACTCATGTGGCTCTGTGAATCTTTCTTGGGTCTAGAAATCCTAACCTGCCTCTGATACCAATTTGTAACACCCCTCCCCAATTTTACAATAATCAGCCGTCCGGCCGGGTCAGCGATATAAAGAGAACTAGGAAACAGTATCAAAACTAGTACACAGCAGATAAAAAGAAAGAACTACTAACAAGTTAAACTTACAACAAAAGCTATGAAAGAAAACTAAGGGTAACCATATACCTGTATACTGGATTCACGGAGCCGCTAAATATGAATTAATATGAAAGTACTATAAATCTGAAGTAACATAATAAGTCTGATACATGATATTTCAAACATTAACCAAATACAATATCCAAGGTTACAAGTGTATACTGAATGAAAGGAAACTGAAAATGGGAAACAGCTACAAACTGACACCACAAGGACGCTCATCATAGGCGTAGTTTCCCACCTGGGTCACCTGTAAAAACATTGCCTAGGAGGGGTCAGAGTAAAAAAAAATAACTCCTCCTAGTGACACAAAACTTTTTCTTAAATGATGAATGCATGCACTTTGAAAAATAGTTTTATTCAATAGAATCTTTATGCTAGATGATATGCATACGTTTACAATGCTTCCTGCTCAAGAGACCTACTCATTCTACGTTCATGAACTTTGATTTTATTTACCCAAGCCGCGGCGTTCACTAACTAGCGTGTTGTCTCACGTCAGGTCTATTCTCGAGTTCTAGGTGGTTTCTAATCTGCACTTCTACTTGAAAGTTCAAGGCAGAGTAGCTCCTAACGCGGAATTGAAATCTGTCGACTCGAGACCATCTGACGAACTCAATTGTTCCGGTGTCGCGCGGACACGGCCTCGAATCTACTAACTGTCTCAAAGGGGAGTCAACTCTCAAAACTCTACTACTCATAGGATTCCATATGCCCCATGAGAAAGGTAGTGCGCCTCTACCTAGCACGAGCAGACTTATGCGTGCTTACTGACCCTTTTTCGGTCTAATGCTACTCTGCTTGGGACGTCACTTTTAGTGTACTACTGAGCGACCCTTGTTTTTCTTGTGGTCGGCTAGAAGGGACGTTTTCCTACCGCCACTCCATTCTAGGCATGGTTAAAATGCTTGTACAAAATATACACATGCGTACATAAAGATAATCTTCTTGATACATCTAACTAACAGGGATTAGGTTTCCTTACAGTGGTGGTGCGGTGCTCGTACACTCGGCGCGACGACATTTGCTTTTCCGACGAAAATCTGGCTACTGCGGACTTCCGGAACCTTTCCCTGAGGCCACCAAAAATCTGTAATCCAAAACAACCTAAATTACACACTTTTCCCTTTATGGTTATTGGTAAAGGAAACTTAAAACGGCTAGGGTAAACAAATGAAGAACCAAAATAGTGTACTACCTCTACGTGAGAGCGATTAAGGCTCACAACGCGCCCAACTCCAGATTCGCGGTGGATCTAGAACTTCAATCCCTAATTAGGGCAAGAGGAAAATGAAAGAAACGTTAGAATCAACTTCCAATAAAAGGATTTCCACAAAGATTGAAGACTAGAGAGGAACTAAACTCACCGGAACCAAAGCGATGCCTCAACACCTTTGACTTCCACCGGTTGCGGTTGAAACCGGACCTCCTACTGCAAGGGAAGGGAGGAGGGAACACGCAGGCGCCTGTAGAGGAAGAAGGAAGGACCGGCTCTGAGAATCGAAGGGGGAACAAGCGTCGGTAGGGCAGCGGGAGGAGGAACAGTCGTCGCGCGGAACGCCAAGATCGGGAGGAAAACTGCGGCTTCCGAGTGAGTGGGTTACGAGAATATGAAATATGGGGCTTGCGGGCTTAAACTCCTTGGCGACGTGCGGTTTTAATAACTGCTGGGCAAATCCTCCCCCTTTTCCCACCCAAAAAGGTGGGAATTGCTATTGGCACCCCAAAATGTGTCGCGCTTCGTTATTTAAAATAAAATGTCTTACACGAACTTTACGACTGACATAACTCACTAATTAACGAACGCGATTTAAGCATACTAATATTATATCTCGACGACGTGCTACCTCGATCAAAATCCTTCGCGATTTGACCCTACAATTTACATAAAATGCGTCAGATTGCGGATGTTACATGCAGAGCAGTTCTGCGACCTTCACCTCACTCCGCCGGTGGACAGAGTCGGCACGGCCGTCGTCGGCCTTGACGGCTCGGCCCTCCATTGGGCGCGTTGGCTCCGCCAAGTTCAGCCCGCAATTTCGTGGGACAATTTCAAGCAAGAGATGATAAGCCGTTATAATTCGCGTTACACCGGCTCCGCCATTGAGTGCCTCTGCAACGTCCGCCAAACGGTCGATCTGGATAGTTACATCGATGAATTTGTAGCACTTGTCACACAGGTTCCGGGACGTCCGCCTGACCACTATTCGGGATTCTTCCTCCAGGGGCTGCTGCCCATCATCCGCTCCCGCATCAGAACACATCATCCTCGAACAGTCTCGGAGGCGTTGAAGCTTGCTCGCGCAATGGACGCTGATCTCGGTTCCCGCCACCCTCCGCCAAGTGGACATTCCGTCAACTGCTCCCAGCCCACTCGTGACCGGGGCCAGCGACCACCGCCAGTTGGGGGCATTCGCCCGGGGCGCGCCGTACCTCCCCATCGTTTCTCCAACAACGACTACAACGAACTTCGTCCCAAAGGGTTGTGTTTTCGTTGCCTCCACCCTACTCCTCGAACCATGAATGCGTGGCAAAAGATTTTCAAGCCCTCTTTGGAGATTACGATACCGAAATCACTATGGCCGATTTCGACAACCTCGCCATTCATGATGATGACACCCCACCGGAGCCCGTCGGCGCTGCCCTCCACGTGTTGGAACTTCCATTCTACTCGGTGGGAGGCCATACCGGACCTCGGACGATGAAGTTTGTCGGGGTGGTTCTCGACTGCCCCGTGATTGTGATGATCGATAGCGAAGCAAGCCACAATTTCATTTCGGCTCAATTGGCACGCGACCTCGTCCTACCTACTTCTCCATCCCCGGACTTCTCTGTTTGCTTGGGCGATGGACACAGACGGCCGACTCAAGGTCAATGCTCGAACTTGACTCTCTTCGTGGGGCCGTGTCTGCTCACGACGGACTTTTATGTGTTCACGTTGGGCGGTATCAACGTGATATTAGGGGTGGCGTGGCTCCAGGCCTTGGGGGATGTCCGCGTGAATTGGGCCACAATGGCCATGCTCTTTTAGCACCAGGGCAGCCCTTGCCGCCTGGTGGGAGACTCGGCTCTTCTACGGTCACTGGATTCTTTTCGAGCTCTCACTCTGGTAGCGAACATGGATTTTTCGGCATGGCTATGGCCCCCACAAACCGATATGATCGTCATCTTGCCTATAACAACGGATTTTCAACACTTCCTCGAGGACTTTTCGGATTTTTTTCCACACAGCCGGGCCTTCCACCGGTGCGACCGACCGATCCCCCGATTGTGCTCCATCCAGGTGCGGCGACCGTCTGTCTATCCTTACCACTACGGCCACGCACAAAAATACGAGATCGGATTCCTTGTGCGGGAGATGTTGTTGGGCGACCTCATTCGACCCAGCGCTAGCCCGTTCTCCAACCCGGTCCTATTGGTTGGCAAGAAAGACGGAAGTTGGCATTTTTGTGTTGTCTACAGGGAGCTCAACAAAGTCATGGTTCAGGATAAATACCTCACCCCAGTGATTCAAGAGCTACAGGATGAGCTTCACGGTACCGCCTACTTTACAAAGCTCGACCTCCGGGCGGGTTATCATTAAATCTGAGTCCGACCGGACGATGTCTCAAAGACAGCTTTCCGGACTCATGATGGTCACTTCGAGTTTCTGGTTATGCCGTTTGGGCTCACCAACGCCCCGGCTACTTTTCAAGCAACGATGAATGACATCTTCCGCCCGGTACTCCGTAATCATGTGTTAGTTTTTTTTGATGACATCTTGGTTTTTAGTCACTCTTGGCAGGAACACCTACAACATGTCCGTCGTACTTCTTGACGATCCGGCAACACCACCTCGCCTTAAATCGCAAAAAGTGCTCTTTTGGCACGACAACGGTTAGCTACTTGGACCACACCATCTCGGCCAAAGGCGTGGCAATGGATGAAGACAAGATTCAGGCAGTTCTCCGGTGGCCGACACCCACGTCCCATCGGGATGTTCGCGATTTCCTCAGTCTTACCGGGTACTATCGACAGTTTATCAAGAACTACGGGGTGTTGGCCCGCCTCCTCACCCAATTGTTGAAGCTCTTGAAATACGGCCCGTTCTTGTGGCCGCCCGCCGCCATGACCGCTTTCGCCGCACTCCAATCCGCTCTAGTTTAAGGGCCGGTTTTGTCCATGTCTGATTTTCAGCAACCCTTCCTTGTGGAATGTGAAGCATCCGGCATGGGCGTCGGCGCCGTTCTGATGCAATCCGGGCGGCCTATTGCTTACTACAGTCGTGCCTTTTCGGCGGCAATCCAGAGCCGCTCGGCTTACGAGAATGAACTCATGGCTCTCGTTCACGCGGTCCAACATTGGCGTCCTTACCTCTTGGGCCGCCCCTTCGTGGTCCGCACCGACCATCACAGTTTTCGCTACTTGCTACAACAAAAGATCGTGACTCTGGCGCAACAACTTTGGGTGGCCAAACTGTTGGGTTATGACTTCACAATTGAGTTCCGCCCCAGACGGGCGAATCGGGCGGCGGACGCCCTATCCCGTCAACCGCAAGCACCAGAATTATCCGCTATTTCTCGGACAGTTTGGGATGACGCGGCCACTATCCAACTGGACGTCGAACGGGACCCCCACCTGGCTGCCATCTGGACAGCCCTCCTGGCTAACCCGGAAGCTCCTCCAGCTTACTCGCTCATCGGAGGACGCTTATTCCATCGGGCATGCCTCGTGCTTTCAGCCGCCTCCTCCAGCATACGACATCTATTCGACAAATTCCATTCCACTCGGTCGGGCGGCCATGTTGGTGCTTTCCGCACTTACCGACGATTGGCGGCTTCACCTTATTGGCCTCATATTCTCCGCCAGGTCAAGGCCTATGTGGTCGCTAGTCTTCCTTGTCAAAAAGCTAAGTACGAGACCATGTTCCCCAGGGGCTTACTTCAACCCCTTTCGATCCTGGAGCGCATCTGGGAGGATATCGCTATGGATTTTATCACTTGGCTTCCCCATTCGATCGGGTTCGACTGCTGGACCGGCTTTCGAAGTATGCGCATTTCATTCCTCTCCGCCACCCATACACAACCGCCTCTGTGGCCGACAGTTTCATTGTCGAGATCATGCGCCTACATGATTTTCCTCACTCCATTGTGAGCGACCACGACCCTCTGTATCTCAGCAGTTTTTGGACATCCCTTTTTCGTCTACAAGGCACTCACATACGCATGAGTACGACCTACCACCCGCGGTCGGCGGGCAATCTGAGGTGCTCAACCGGTGCTTAGAGACTTACCTTCGTTGTTTCATCGGCGAGCGGACAGGTACTTGGGCCAAATGGTTGTGTTGGGTGGAGTACTCTTATAACACAACTTATCACCATGTGACGAACACATCACCATTCGAGACAGTCTATGGGAGACCACCGCCATCAGTGGTACGACACCTTCCGAGGGAAGGCCTCGTGGCTAGTTTAGTCGACCATCTCCAAGATCGTGACACCATCCTCGATAGTTTGAAGTACCATCTCCGACGAGGCCAAGCGAAGATGCTATCTTTTGCCATCCGGAAGAGTCGGGATCTCTCTTTCCAAGTGGGGGAGAAGGTCTTCCTCAAACTCCACCCATACCGCTAGCTCACCATCGCACGACGTTCGTGCCCAAAGTTGGCACCGCGTATTTTCGGCCCCTTCGAAGTCATAAGCCGCATTGGGGACGTCTCATACCGGCTACGCTTGCCTAGCAGCAGTCGCATTCACTCGGTTTTCCATGTCTCGCAGCTCCGACGGGTGGTAGGCGACCACCCAGTTGTGGACCATATCCCGTCTGACCTCGACTATTCTGACTCTGAACCATTATAACCCGAGGCCATTATCGATCACCGGCATCACTTACCCGGGGACGCCGCCCCGGAAGAGATCCGCGTTGCATGGCGCCACCACCCGACCAACGACGCCACCTAGCTCCTCCAGGATGATTTTTGTCGACAATTTTCGGACTATTGCCTTGAGGACAAGGCCAATTTTCCAGACGACGGTATTGTTACTGATCTTCAGGCGGAAGACCCCCATGGCAGGTTTACACGCGAAGGCCACGCAAGTCGGGTGTGGCTCGTGGCACAGGGAACGCGGAACCGAGCTGGCTCGACGCCGGTTTGGGGGGGGGGAGCTTGAACCCAAGTCTCCTTTATTTTCTTATTAAGCTTATGTTTTGACCCCTCAACTATAAGAGGGTGAACTTTGCTCTTTGTTATTATCTTTGGATCAATTAAGTGAAAGAGGGTTGCTCCCTCTTCTTCTCCTTCAACCCTAACTCTCTCTCTCTCTGCCGGCCGGCCCTCCCCCTTGTCGAGCCTCTCCCTTGCCTTGGTATTAATTCTCCATGTGCAGTCCATAGGATTCTCCTGGCTTTACAATGTTCCAAGATACTCCCTCTTAGGCTTCGTTTGGAATGGCGGTGGCAGTCATGAATGTGGTGGTTATGAACTGTCGTTCATGAACGCCCGACCTCACTTAAGGAACTTCATCCACTTTTATGTTCAAAACTAATTTTATTTTCTTAGAGTCGGTCATAACCATTGTTTTGCCAGACATGCATTCTATGATAGTGACATTCTTGTCGAAACTCACCGGAGTAAAAAAGCCAGGTCAAAACGGAACCTTAGTTAGCATATATTATGAGCGCATCCCTTCTAAAGGGAGGTTTATTGTGCATAAAATTAACAATGTTGTCTTAGAGAAGTTTTTGTAGTTTCAAACAGTAAAATAGAGGTCCCTGTAATTATTCAAAGTGCCATGTGAAATCCCAATAACTAACCCTAGATATTAGCTCTCCACTCTACTAAGATTCTAGAGAGAGGCATAAAGTTCAACTTGTAAAGTGTGCTTACATTTGCAGGCCCAAACCGATATTTGAAACCACAAATTTAGCTCTAATTAATACCTAACAACATTAAAAAAAACCTCTATTTGCAGCCCCATTTCTCCTCCCGATTCCTTCGGGATATCCCGATGTCGCCTCCGCCCATCTCCTTCTCCCCCGCGCCTACGCCCTCCGCTGCCCACCATTCGCCACCGAGACCGCCGGACGACATCAGAGACCTTCACGCTGTTGTGCCAGTGAGCAGAGGCCGAAACGGAGACATCCACGCTGCTGTACCCATGAATTTCTTCTCCACCTACATGTGTTTTCTCCTTGATCTCATCCACTTTCCCAGCTTCCCTTTGAATCCTCACAGAACTCAAGTTTCTGTAATTCAACTGTGGACCGCGGTAAATAGTCTGACTTAGGGGCTTGAGATGCTCCAAGTTGCCACAAAACCTACTCTTCTCCCAGTTTAGAATCCGTCTTACTGCTTTGACCTGTGATTCCTCCAAAAACTATCATCTATGAACTGTATTTTACTAACAGAGATTTAGTTTTTGGTAAAACAGTTGGATTTGGTGATGAATCAATCTGTAAGAAAAGATAAAACAGGAAAGAGAAAATCACCCGTAATTGTATATATTGTCAAAGTACATGAATACATACACTTATATAGAGGTAGATAGTGAGAGAGATATCTACATTTACAATGTGGGACTAAAGTAGCTATACATGTGTCAATACACATGAGCCTCTTAAATGGGCTAATTTCTATTTTATCTTTAACACTCCCCCGCAAGCTGGAGCGTACAAGTCATAAGCGTCAAACTTGGATAGAAACTGATAGTACAAAGTCCGTGAGAGAGCCTTGGTGAAAATATCAGCAATTTAACTGGAGGCCGAGACATGTTCCAATACTATCTTCTTTGACTGAACCTTTTCTCGAACGAAGTGACAATCAACTTCAATATGTTTTGTGCGCTCATGGAACACTGGATTCTTGGAAATATGTATGGCAGCTTGACTATCACAGAGCAGGGTAGCAGGAGAAGAGAGTGTGAGACCCATATCACGGAGGAGGCCCTCTAGCCAGGTGGCCTCAGATACGACCGCTGTCATAGCGCGATATTCAGCCTCAGCAGACGAGCGAGCGATAACAGTCTGTTTCTTGCTGCGCCAGGTAATAAGATGTCCACCGAGGTAGGTGCAGAAACCAGTGGTGGAATGTCTATCATCAAGAGACCCTGCGTAGTCCGCATCATAGTAGACAACAAGAGATAAAGAAGACGATGGCTTATAAACAAGTCCTTGTCCAGGAGCCTTCTTTAAATATCTGAGGATCCGATCGACGGCTCGGAGATGAGAAGTCCGAGGAGGATGCATGAATCGGCTTACCACTCCAACAACGAATGAGATGTCAGGCCGCGTAACTGTGAGGTAGATTAATTTTTCCACCAAACGTCGATAGTACTCTGGATTGGTCAGAACAGGGTCATTCCCAGAGTTTTGATTCGACAGCTGATGATTCATGTCCATCAGAGTATCTGTAGGTTTGCATCCCGAGTAGCCTGCACTTTGTAGAAGATCTATGCAGTACTTCCGCTGAGATAAGACTAGTCCATCAGGTCTCCTTGCAACCTCAAGCCCAAGGAAGTATCGCAGATTGCCCAGATCTTTTGTCTGAAAGACGGAGTTCAGATGTTGTTTGATTTTTTGTATTCTGATGGTGTCGTTTCCCGTAATCAGAATGTCAACAACATAGACAAGAAGAAGAACTGTCCCTGTGGCTTGATGACGAGTAAAGAGAGAGAAATCTGCAGAACTCCGAGTGAATCTCATCTCGTGAACTACCTTACTGAACATATCAAACCAAGCGCGAGGAGATTGTTTAATACCATATATAGACTTCCGGAGAAGACATACACGAGACTCCCCCGTGGTCTCAAACCCAGGTGGCTGGTGCATATACACAGTCTCCTGAAGAGCGACATTGAGAAAGACATTTTTGATATCCAATTGATGAAGGGGTCAGTGGCGGTGCACAACAAGAGAGATCATAACCCGTACAGTACTTAGTTTTGTCACCGGAGAGAACGTTTCGTCGTAATCGAGGACATGTTGCTGAGTGAAGCCCCGAGCCACCAGATGGGCTTTGAGACGATCAACTGTTCCATCAGGAGCATGTTTGATTGTAAAGACTCATTTGCAGCTAACGCAAGATTGGCCAGGAGGGAGAGGAACAATGTCCCAAGTCTGGTTAGCCCAAAGAGCCGCCATCTCGTCGTCCATGGCCGCACGCCAGCCCGGATGTTGTAGAGCATCCTGCAAGGAGTTAGGAAGAGAAATAGTGGAAAGAGAGAGGGCAAAAGTGCAAAGAGGGGTAGAGAGACGATGTAGGGATACATAGTTTCCCATGGGATGAGCCGTGGAGGATGGTGCTTGATCGTCAAGGCGCAGAAGAGCATCCGTAGTAGGGGGCTGTTGGCGGGCTGCAATCCTGGACGAGCGGCGAGTGTAGACACGGGTAGATGGAGGAGGGAGAGGTGGTGAAGTTGGTACTGGAGGAGCAGAAGAAGTGGGAGGCAGAGAGGTGACGGGAACAGCCGGACGAGGAATTGTGGGCTGAGGTGGTAGATTGGAGGTGTGAGAGAAGAAACTATCATCTTCAGCAAAGGTAACATCCGCAGAGACGATCATCTTGTTGATTGTGGGAGAGTAGCAAACATACCCATTTTGGGTACGAGAGTAGCTGACAAAGACACATTTGGTAGCGCGGGCGGCAAGTTTGTCACTTGGTGGTCCGAGAGAGTGAACATAACAGGCACAGCCAAAGGTGCGAGGCGTGAGAGAAAATGGGGACTGGGAAGGAAACAGGAGACTGAAGGGAGAGGCAAAGTTAAGAATGGAGGAGGGCATACGGTTAATGAGGTAGCAAGCAGTAGATACAACAAAGTTCCAATATTCAACAGGAACCTGCATTTGAAGCATGAGTGACTGAGTGACATCAAGGAGATGACGATTCTTCTGCTTGGCCACACCATTCTGCTGGGGTGTGCATGCACACGAAGTTTGATGAATTATCCCAAAGTCGGTGCATAAGTTGGAGAAGCTGCGACTAGTGTATTCACGAGCGTTGTCAGTGTGAAGCGTTCGTACAGTAGTAGAAAATTGCGTACGTATTTCAAGAAGGAACGCACGGAAAACAGAAGTAAGCTCAGTACGATCACGAAGTAAATAAAGTCATGTGAGGCGTGAATAGTCATCAATGAAGGTTACAAAGTAGCGATAACCAAAAAAACTGGATAGTTTATAAGCTCCCCAGATATCGGAATGAACTAAAGAAAATGGAGTACTACTCTGGTCACATAGAGGAGGGAAAGAAGTACGATGCTGCTTGCCAAAGATACAAGACTCACAAGAAAATTCCTGTAAAGAGACATCTGGAAGAGCCTTCTTGAGAATCTGAAGATGAGTATGGCCAAGACGACGATGCCAGTTGACGGAGGTGACAGCAGAGAGTAAGGTGGGAAGAACGCCCAGGAGGTAAAGCCCGTTTGACAGCCGTCCTCTACCAATGATAGTCTGTGTTCGACGATCCTGTAACAACCCCTAATATAACTTAATAAATATAATAATAATAAGAATAATAATAATAATAATAAATATTAAACAAAGACCTCAAAGGCCTATAACCCGAGCCCTTCCCCCGGTCCAAATCCCGCATCCCGCAGGAAATCCCGATCCCGCCTCCTTCGCCCCCGACGGTCCCGTCTCCGCCTCCCGAGCGCCCGGCAGCCCCCTCCTCCGCCTTCAGTGGCCGGCGAACCACCCCTCCAGGCCCGGCGCCTCTTCCTCTTGCTTCCCCTCCGTCTCCGACGCTCCCCTTGGCCGGCAACTCCCGCAGTAACTCTTCTCTTGGCCGGCTGCTTCCAAGGGGGACGACCACCCTTTCTCCCCTCCTCTTCTCCTCCTCCAGCCAGTGAGGGCAAAGACGTCGTTTCTTCTCCGGCAACCCTAGCTCCTCCTAGTTCCGGCCGGTGGTTTTCGTGAGGGACTCCTATGGTTTCGCTCGAAACCCCTCTTCGTGGATTTCGGAGCCCCGATCTGGTCTCCTTGGGTAAGGAATTCCCCCAACCTCTTGTATTTTTTTATTTCCCTAAATTTTTCTTGCAAATTTTCGCTCTCCGACCTAGGGTTTCTGTTGAACCAACTTATGTCCATCGTTTAACCCGCTAATCCCGGATTTGTTTGTGTTTTCCGGTGCATCTCCTCGGATCTAGGTGGTGGAATCGCTTCAATACCTCTCCAAATTAGGTCTTTTCGCATCCAAATGCCGCCAAAATCCTCGATCCCCCGCGGTAGCCTCTTCTCCCCTCACTTTCGAGGGAGGTATATTCATAAACCCCTCTCCTTTTGTGTGAAGCGATTATCAAACGCATGTGCTGGCATAAGAAACGTGTTAATTCAATTTGGAATGCATTTTTGATCTCGAACAGGTATAGCTAGAGTTTTTAACCTCGCTTGCGCCACTTAGATGTCGCGAGCATTTTTCTACGTCACTTTAAGGCAAATAAAGAACCCACTCTCACTTGCAAAACTTTAGATTTAATCTGGTTACCTGTTCTTTTACAAATATTTTTTCTACAAAATTCTGAACTCTCATAATGTTGACATAACATAACATGATAAGTAACCATCTAAGTACGAAACATAAAGACAAATCCGTAGTTGTAAGCAAATCCTTGAATTGTAGCGTCTAACTGGGCATCTGTCTGCTGACATGGTCACGACAATCAGGATTACTTTTCCGATAAGACTTGCACATAGATCTGATCGTGAGCCATGTGCGCCCGCTATAGCATCGACACACTTCATCGATCACGACTTACAACATTTTACATAAATAAATTTTAGGCTATACTCCGGAGTAGGCTAATCTTTCAGAAATGTCTGTTTGAGCTGGTTTTTGTTATGTTTGGTAGCTTCGTACAAGATAGATCAGTACTCGAATATGTCTGTTTGTTTTTGCTCACATTTTAATTAACTTGCTCATGTTTAAATCATAAGTTCTAAGGCATTTTCCTTCTGTCTTGAATTTGCCTTAGGTTTCGTGACTGCGCCGCCTGCCCCCTGAGTTACTTCCGTTCAGCTGCAGCTTTGCTTGGAGGTTTTTCCTTTGTAGTTACTTGCATCAGGTTTTATTTATTTGAATCATTTACTGTCTGTTCGTTTATCATGTACTAATTATGACAATACATTTTTTTTGTATCATGGACAACTTCTAGGATGTTTCTGATGTACTATATCGTTTTATTTGACATTTTCATTACTGTTGTTATTGCATTTAATTCTAATTCAGCACTGTGTGTAGCATTAAATTTTTCAAGAAAATACATGTGCATTAATTCTCTCTGTTTTAAAACTTTAAGCGCTTCCGTACATTTATACTCAATAAATTGTCCAAACTAAATAAATATTTTTCTAAAACTATTTTCAGTATCATTGCATCTGCCTTAGCAGACATGGTTCCTTTCCGCCCATGCTTGTGGCATCACGGCCCGCCCGAAGCGCACGTTCACCTTTGTCGAGACGGGTCGTGACAGTTGGTATCAGAGCGAGGTTAGTTCTAAAAAGAAAACGAAGTATTTTGAAATTATCAAGTATTTTAAATTCTATTATGTAAATACAGGAACATGCATCATATCTCACTCACCCTGTCATTATTTGTTGTTCGCGGCTGAAACATTGCATACACTCACTCATAATCATGAGTAGTATGCACACGAATGTTAAGGGGTTATGGGCAAACTTAACATTTTTGTGCATATGAATTTCCACTAGTCTATACACCGCTTGCGAATATTAAATTGTATGCGCGGTTTAATATTTTCAAGTGTGTTAGCATTAGAATCATAATATGCATGACATATTAAGTGATATGGACGCTTAACATGACATGTGTATCCATTCATGAACATTCGTAGGAATGTATTTTAGACATAATTGCATTTCATGCATAACATAACTCATTACACAAATGTTAAGCCAAGAACAACAGATGATGATTGTACACACATGGATTTATAAATTGTTTGACATTGCATGTGATTCCTTGTCATTTTAACATGAGCATTACTTAGAGTTGTCCAATGAAAATGTTGTAACTAATATATGATTTATGTATTCGACAGTATCAAAATGCTAGAACCTGTTGTTCCTTAATCTTCTATGATTAACGTAACTGTCTCTCTTACTCGTTTCCTTTGTGTTCCTCCTTAGATGGCCCCTAAGAGATCGCAGCGTAAGAAGGCTACCCCTCCTGCCGGAACAACTTCTGGAGACGCCACTGCCCTACTGTTGAGGCAGATTCTTGAGCGTCTCACTCGCTTAGAGGAAGATCGTCAAACTCCTGACACAGCTCCAGATTCTGGCAGCGCAGGGACAGCTGGAGTCACTGCTACCGCCGCTCTTGGAACCACCCCTCTTGCACCTGGTTCAGGAACTGGCTTGCTTACTGACACCCTGGTGGTCCCGCTCATGCCAGGACTAGTTTCTCCTCCTGTAGCGATGACAGATACGCTGATGTTCAAGAGGTTGAATCCGCCGTCCTTCAATGGCAGTCGTGATTTCTTCGTCATCCCCCGGTCCAAATCCCGCATCCCGCAGGAAATCCCGATCCCGCCTCCTTCGCCCCCGACGGTCCCGTCTCCGCCTCTCGAGCGCCCGGCAGCCCCCTCCTCCGCCTTTAGTGGTCGGCGAACCCCCCCCCCCCTTCAGGTCCGACGCCTCTTCCTCTTGCTTCCCTGCCGTCTCCGACGCTCCACTTGGCCGGCAACTCCCGCAGTAACTCTTCTCTTGGCCGGCTGCTTCCAAGGGGGATGGCCACCCTTTCTCCCCTCCACTTCTCCTCCTCCGGCCAGTGAGGGCAAAGACGTCGTTTCTTCTCCGGCAACCCTAGCTCCTCCTAGTTCCGGCCAGGTGGTTTTCGTGAGGGACTCCTAGGGTTTCGCTCGAAACCCCTCTTCGTGGATTTCGGAGCCCCGATCTGGTCTCCTTGGGTAAGGAATTCCACCAACCTCTTGTATTTTTTTATTTCCCTAAATTTTTCTGGCAAATTTTCGCTCTCCGACCTCGGGTTTCTGTCGAACCAACTTATGTCCATCGTTTAACCCGCTAATCCCGGATTTGTTTGTGTTTTCCGATGCATCTCCTCGGATCTAGGTGGTGGAATCGCTCCAATACCTCTCCAAATTAGGTCTTTTCGCATCCAAACGCCGCCAAAATCCTCGATACCCCGCGGTAGCCTCTTCTCCCCTCACTTTCGAGGGAGGTATATTCATAAACCTCTCTCCTTTTGTGTGGAACGATTATCAAACGCATGTGCTAGCATAAGAAACGTGTTAATTCAATTTGGAATGCATTTTTGATCTGGAACAGGTATAGTTAGAGTTTTTAACCTCGCTTGCGCCACTTAGCTGTCGCGAGCATTTTTCGACGTCACTTTAAGGCACGTAGAGAACCCCCTCTCACTTGCAAAACTTTAGATTTAATCTGGTTACCTGTTCTTTTACAAATATTTTTTCTACAAAATTCTGAACTCTCATAATGTTGACATAACATAACATGATAAGTAACCACCTAAGTACGAAACATAAAGACAAATCAGTAGTTGTAAGCAAATCCTTGAATTGTAGCGTCTAACCGGGCATCTGTCTGTTGGCATGGTCACGGCAATCAGGATTACTTTTCCGATAAGACTTGCACATAGATCTGATCGTGAGCCATGTGCGCCCGCTATAGCATCTACACACTTCATCGATCACGACTTACAACATTTTACATAAATAAATTTTAGGCTATACTCCGGAGTAGGCTAATCTTTCAGAAATGTCTGTTTGACCTGGTTTTTGGTATGTTTGGTAGCTTCGTACAAGATATATCAGTACTCGAATATGTCTGTTTGTTTTTGCTCACATTTTAATTAACTTGCTCATGTTTAAATCATAAGTTCTAAGGCATTTTCCTTCTGTCTTGAATTTGCCTTAGGTTTCGTGACTGCGCCGTCTGCCCCCTGAGCTACTTCCCGTTCAGCTGCAGCTTTGCTTGGAGGTTTTTTTTTATAGTTACTTGCATCAGATTTTATGTATTTGAATCTTTACTGTCTGTTCGTTTATCATGTACTAGTTATGACAATACATTTTCTTTTGTATCATCATGAACAACTCCTAGGATGTTTCTGATGTACTATATCGTTTTATTTGACATTTTCATTACTGTTGTTATTGCATTTACTTCTAATTCAGCACTGTGTGTAGCATTAAATTTTTCAAGGAAATACATGTGCATTAATTCTCTCTGTTTTAAACTTTAAGCGCTTTCGTACATTTATACTTAATAAATTGTTCAAATCAAATAACTATTTTTCTAAAACTATTTTCAGTATCATTGCATCCGCCTTAGCAGACATGGTTCCTTTTCGCCCATGCTTGTGGCATCACGGCCCGCCCGAAGCGCACGTTCACCTTTGTCGAGACGGGTCGTGACAGTTGGTATCAGAGCGAGGTTAATTCTAAAAAGAAAACGAAATATTTTGAAATTATCAAGTATTTTAAATTCTATTATGTAAATACAGGAACATGCATCATATCTCACTCACTCTGTCATTATTTGTTGTTCGCGGCTGAAACATTGCACACACTCACTCATAATCATGAGTAGTATGCACACGAATGTTAAGGGGTTATGGGCAAACTTAACATTTTTGTGCATATGAATTTCCACTTGTCTATACACCGCTTGCGAATATTAAATTGTATGGGCGGTTTAATATTTTCAAGTGTGTTGGCATTAGAATCATAATATGCATGACATATTAAGTGATATGGACGCTTAACATGACATGTGTATCCATTCATGAACATTCGTAGGAATGTATTTTAGACATAATTGCATTGCATGCATAACATAACTCATTACACAAATGTTAAGCCAAGAACAACAGATGATGATTGTACACACATGGATTTATAAATTGTTTGACATTGCATGTGATTTCTTGTCATTTTAACATGAGCATTACTTAGAGTTGTCCAATGAAAATGTTGTAACTAGTATATGATTTATGTATTCGACAGTATCAAAATGCTAGAACCTGTTGTTCCTTAATCTTCTATGATTAACGTAACTGTCTCTCTTACTCGTTTCCTTTGTGTTCCCCCTTAGATGGCCCCTAAGCGATCGCAGCGTAAGAAGGCTACCCCTCCTGCCGGAACAACTTCTGGAGACGTCACTGCCCTGCTGTTGAGGCAGATTCTTGAGCGTCTCACTCGCTTAGAGGAAGATCGTCAAACTCCTGACACAGCTCCAGATTCTGGCAGCGCAGGGACAGCTGGAGTCACTGCTACCGCCGCTCTTGGAACCACCCCTCTTGCACCTGGTTCAGGAACTGGCTTGCTTACTGACACCCTGGTGGTCCCGCTCGTGCCAGGACTAGTTGCTCCTCCTGTAGCGATGACAGATACGCTGATGTTCAAGAGGCTGAATCCGCCGTCCTTCAATGGCAGTCGTGATTTCTTCGTCATTTCAGAGTGGCTCTCTCAGATGGAAAAGCACTTCGAGTATGCCGGTGTCCCTGAGGCACAAAAGGTTCATCTTGTAGCCTACCAGCTGACCGAAGATGCATACATCTGGTGGCTTCAGCGCCGCGGTCTCCCCAATTCTTCCGCTATGACCTGGGAGCAGTTCAAGAATGCGCTCATGGAAAAGTTTCTTTCGTCCGTAGAGCGAGACAAGTTAGCTGAAAGGTTCTTGTCCCTTCAGCAGCCCGGCAGGACCGTGACTGAATATGAGATAGAGTTCTCTCGTCTATCTCTCCTTGCCGCAGAGTTCGTGCCCGATGAGTCTAAGAAGATCAGTCGATTCGTGAAGGGCCTCTGACATGACTTCCGCCAACATGTGGTAGCCCACGGCGCCACCACCTCTGCCGAGACTGTTGGGGCCGCCTTGAAGGTTGAGGCTATTGAGCTGGACCGCACTGCTAAGAAAGTTCAGAATGGTACAAGCAATGTCGCTGCACCTGACCACAAGCGTAAGAGTGCTCCACCTCAGGAGCAAGGTCCCAAGTCCCAGGAGGTGTGTGCCTACTGCCATAAAGTTGGTCATACCATCCTAGTCTGCCGCTCCCTCTTGAAGAAGCAGAAGGTGGTTGTGCCCGCACAACAACCACCAGGTTACGCTTGCCTCTGCCTCCTCCGTCTGTACTTACTGCAAGAAATCGGGTCATTTGGTGAGAGATTGTCGCCGCAAGATGAATACCTGCTTCAGATGTGGGCAGTTTGGACATCAGATTAAAGATTGCCCCGTGAAAGAAAGCCCGATCCCCGCTCAGCCTCTGCAGGCTATTTCTGGTGCCCAAGATAAGGGCAAGGTTGTGTTGAACGTCACCACTTAGAGCGAGGCGCTCGCATCTACCTCTGTCATCTCTAGTATGTTTTATGTAAAGATTTTTGTTAATTTCCTGCATCTTTTCATTTGCTGCCATAGTGCCAAATAATCTTGAATGTGCCCGTAATGTTCATTTCTAGGGAGTTTTAGAGTCAAGAACAAGTGGATGCAAATCCTATTCGATTCTGGGGCATCTCACTCTTTTATAGCGCGTCATATCGTGGATCTCCATAGTTGGCCTACTTCGCCACTCGAAGTCCCTTTCGAGATTTTTGTGTTCGGTCATCTGCACTTGTCAACTAGAGGCATTCTCAATTGTCCGATACTGCTGGTGAATTGCAAGTTGTCGCCGATCTCATCGTCCTGGACATGACCGAATTCGACGTAATCTTGGGTAAGAACTAACTGGTCGCGTATCGAGCAAATCTGGACTGTGTGGCAAAGAGGGTCAATCTCAGTATCGATGGCAAAGACTACATCGTTCATGTTGAGACCACTCGCAACCACCTACAGGTAATTTCTGCTGTGCGCGCCTCTCGACTTCTTAGCCAGGGATATTTTGCATGCTTTGTTTATGCTTCACATTCAGATGATGTCATACAGCAACTTGAGTTTATCCTGATTGCTTTTGAGTTCCCTGACGTGTTCCCCGCCGAGTTGCCTGGAATGCCTCCTGATCGTGAAGTAGAGTTCTTCATCGATGTAGAGCCTGGAACGCGCCCCATATCTAAAGCTCCATACCACATGGCACCGCGAGAACTGGAGGAGCTTAGGTCGCAATTGGATGAGTTGCTTGAGCGTGGGTACATTCGTCCCAGCTCTTCTCCTTGGGGAGCCCCCGTTCTCTTCGTCAAAAAGAAAGACGGATCCATGAGATTGTGCATCGACTACCGGGACCTGAACAAGGTAACCATCAAGAATAAGTACCCCCTCCCGCGCGTGGATGACCTATTTGACCAGCTCAAAGGCAGTACTGTTTTCTCTAAAATAGATCTCAGGTCGGGTTACCATCAGTTTAAGATCAAGGAATCCGACATCCCCAGGACAGCCTTCCGGACTCGGTATGGACACTTTGAATTTTTGGTGATGTCTTTTGGGTTGACTAACGCCCCCTCTACTTTCATGGATATGATGAACCGTGTCTTCCGCGACTACCTGGATAAGTTCATCATTGTTTTCATTGATGATATCTTGGTCTACTCAAAGACTCGTGAGGAGCATGCAACCCATCTTAAACTCACTCTCTCCACTCTTCGTCAGCACCAGCTCTATGCCAAATTGGCGAAATGTGAGTTCTGGCTGGATCGTGTTGCCTTTCTGGGGCATGTCATTTCAGGCGATGGACTTTCCGTTGATACTGCCAAGGTCTCTGTTGTTATGGACTGGAAGCAGCCTTCTACCCCTACTGAGATTCGCAGTTTCCTTGGTTTGACGGGCTATTACCGGTGTTTCGTCAAAGACTTCTCCTCTCTTGCTGCTCCCCTGACACGACTAACCCAAAAACATGTCAGATTCGAGTGGTCAGATCAATGTGAGCAGGCCTTTTCTGAATTGAAGCAACGTTTGTGTTCAGCGCCGGTTTTAGCTCTTCCTTCAGAGGGATTGGACTTTTCAGTTTATACTGATGCTTCCGGAGTGGGCTTGGGCTGTGTCCTGATGCAAGAAGATCATGTTATTGCTTATGGGTCGAGACAGTTGAAGACTCATGAACGCAACTACCTCACTCATGATCGGGAGTTCGCTGCGGTGGTGTTTGCGTTGAAGCTTTGGCATCACTACCTCGATGGCGTGAAGTGTCACTTCTTCACTGACCATCAAAGTTTGAAGTATATTTTCGTTCAGAAAGATCTCAATCTTCGTCAGAGGCGATGGCTAGAATTCATAGCAGATTATGACCTGCAGCTCACTTATGTGCCCGGGAAAGCCAATTCAGTGGCGGATGCTTTGAGTCGTCAGGCTTCAGTTGCCACCTGTGCAACCATGTCAGCTTCTCTCGCGGCCCTGATTGATGACCTCGAGCGGATGGACATATCCTTCTCACCTGGAGGCCAAAGACAAGTCTCTGGTCCATTATGGGTAGAATAGGTGAAGGATCTGCAACCATCTGATCCCGCACTCCAGCACATTCGCCGACAGGTTGAACTTGGTACTCTTCCAGATTTCTCTATCTCTGACGATGTTCTACGTTTCCGAGGTCGCCTATGTATTCCCGATGTCCCTGAGTTGCTGGATAATATTTGCCGAGAAGCTCACGAGTCCCGCACCTCTGGTCATCCTGGCAACAACAAGATGTATCATGACCTGAAGCAGATCGTGTGGTGGTCTGGTATGAAGAACTTTATTGCACGCTTCATCTCTCGATGTTTGACGTGTCAGAAGGTGAAAGCTCAGCGTCAGCGTCCTGGTGGACTTTTGCAGCCTCTGTCTATCCCTGAATGGAAGTGGGAAGATATATCTATGGACTTCATCACTGGTCTGCCCCGCACTCCGAGGGGACATGATGCGATTTGGGTCATAGTAGATCGTCTGTCTAAAATGACTCACTTCATCTCGTATAAGGAGGGTCATTCCACCGAGAAGATGGCCCGGATTTATGTTTCTGAGATTGTTAGGCTCCACGGGATTCCTCTGCGGATTGTTTCTGATCGTGACTCGAGATTTGTATCACACTTCTGGAAGGGATTTCAGCAAGCTTTGGGCACTGATCTCAACCTGAGTACCGTGTATCATCCGACGACCGATGGCCAGACTGAGAGTTAATTAGATTGTCGAAGATATGCTACGGTGTTACATTTTGGACTACAAGGGAGCTTGGGATGAATATCTACCCTTGGTTGAATTCGCCTACAACAACAGTGATTGTACAACCCCATATTCGCTGAGCCAGACAAGGAGGCACAATGGTCACAGGAGGGTTAGCCAAAGTGGTCCCACCCTAAGGAGGATCTCGCCCACAGAAGGCGGAAACGCTCTCGCCGGATGCTATAAAAGAGAAACCATGGGCCGAGAGCGCCAAGCGCGGACTGCGCGGAAGCGCTCTCGCCCAAACCAAGCCTCAATCCCGAAGAGTTCTCGCTTGCGCTGGGCGAGAACGTTCGCGCCACGCCCTGGGCCGAAAGGTCTCGGCACCACCTCTCGCCGAGTGGGGCCCAGGGTCTTTGGAAGAATGTCCTAATTGCCCTCAGGAGAAATTACTTCAGTACCCTCAGAAAAACAGCGGGTTTTGGCTATTGGCAGACCAACCGGGGGCTTTTCAGTAAATTCAGGACAGCAAAATGCTATAAATAGACTCATAAGGGCTCCTTAGAAGGCAAGCTATCATCGTCTCCCAAATTCCAGTGCTTTCTGAGGAGCTCCTAGCCCAGCTTTGGCTTTGGAGGGGAAGCTCTCAGAGATCTTCCGGGTGTGAGGTGGGACCTCCCTGCTGAGGCTTTTGGGTCAGTCTTTGGTCCTTAGAATCCAGTCAAGGGGTGAGACTTGAGAGAAGTAGGTTTTGGCTGCACCCCTTTTTCTTCGAACTTCAGTTGGGGTCATATTTGGCTTCAACAGTTCTGGTGCGGTGAGCGTGGAAGGCAGCCGATTCAAGAAAGCCTTAAGTTTTGTCCCATGGCAGGAGGGGAAGGTGAAGGGTCAGGTTCTGGAGGCTCCCCCACCCGGGGAGAGGAAGCGACGAAGAGGATGCTGGATGAGTTCAGGCGAGAGGTTCTGCAGACGATCAGCTTGGCCTTCTCGGCGAGAGGCGAGTGGGCCACCCCTCAGGTCCCTATAGAAGAGGTTCCGCTCTTGGGCGAGAACGCCCCGGGGCAACGCCCAGGAAAGGAGATCCCGGGCGAGGCTGGCGAGAGAGATATGGCGGCGCGGGAGCTATTCCCAGGCCAGAGCCAGCACCCGGGCAAGGAGGCATTAACAGAGCCAGGCGAGAAGGAGGCGGCGGTGCGGGAACTCTTCCCAGGGCACGGTCTCGCGGATCGAGCGAGCCAGCCGAGGCCGCGAGACGTGCCTTCTCGCCAGGCAGGAGGCGAGAGCCCATTTAGCGAGCTCATCATCTCGGCTCCGGTACCGGAGGGGTTCCGGGAGCCCGACATGTCCTACTACTCAGGGAAGGATGACCCGGTGCAGCACGTACAGTGGTTTGAAGACGTTGTGTCAATAAGACAGATGACGAATGCCTTCAAGTGCCGGCTGTTCGCCATCACGTTGAAAGAGAAGGCTCGGGACTGGTTCCACCAGTTGCCAGCAAGGTCAATATACTGTTTTGAAGATCTGCGGAGAAGTTTCCTGTTAAGATTCTCAACCTCAAAGAAGCGGAAGAAGGAAGCGGAGTGTCTGTTTGCGGTGAGGCAGAGGCCGGATGAGACGTTGAGTCACTATGTCGACCGGTTTCAGGAGGAGATCCTTCTGGTCCAGGAGGTTCCAGGGTACGCACTGATGCTGGCCTTCACCCTGGGGCTGAGACCGGGATTTTTTAGCATGAAATTGAAGAGGATGCCCCCCTCTCCTTTGAGGAGCTCATGGAGAGGGCGGCAAAGGAGATTGATTTCGAGAGAGCAAACCCAGCATTCGCCAGGAAGTTGGCCAAGCTAGCAGAGGATGACGGGAAGGAACCAGCAGCGGGGAGACAGAAGGAGTCGAGAGAGCAGAGGGAGCTGAGGGAAGAAAGGAGAAGGGAGGAGCCCCGAAGGTTTGGGCAGCAGCAGGGTTGGGGGGCCCGGGAGCCAGTCAACCGGTTGGGTTGGAGGCCCCAGGAGGGTCGCCCCCAAGGCCCAGGAGAAGGCTTTCGAGGGAGAGATAACCTGCGGGAGCCCCGGAGGTTCGATCGACCGGCATGGAGGCAGGAGCCGAGGGATCGTCCCCCACCACCGCAGGAGGCCATGGAGGTAGGAAGGGGGAGAGGAGCAGCCAGGGGAGCTCGAGGAGGAAGAAGAGGAAGGGGAGATGGGAGAAGGGGCGGGGAGGCGTTGCTCTTTTGTGACTTCCACCAGGAGGAGGGTCACGCGACGGCCACCTGCCCAGAGTTCTTAGAGCTGAGGGAGGCCAGAGGAGCAGGGAGGCAGGATCCACCGATGAGGATAGTGGAGGTGCAGCAGGGCGAAGCGGAGGACAGGTGCGAAGACCGGGTGGATGTAGGGACCCGGGGAGGAATCGGGGTGATTCATGGAGGAGTGGGGATTGAGGCAACCCGTAAGGGGAGTCTTCAAACCATGTACCGGAGAGGGGTGGCCTCAACCTCCCAGGTTCCTCCACCAGAAGAAAAGATTACTTTCTCATCAGCGGACATGCCAGACTATGAAGATCCATTCTGTGACGCCCTGGTGATCCAGACGGCGGTGGAGAACTATACCGTTTCAAGGATACTGGTAGATAACGGGAGCTCGGTTAATGTCATCTTCAAGAAAGCTTTCGATGAGATGAGGGTTGAAGGGAAGAGGGTCTTGGCATCGGATGGACCTCTGTTCGGGTTCTCCGGGGAGAGGAAGGAGGTAGAAGGAGGAGTAGGGTTACACGTAAGGTTGGGGGGCGTGTCGCGGAACTGCAGGTTCGTGATTGTGGACGCCCCGAGCAGCTATAATGCCATCTTTGGGCGTCCCCTCATCAGCGCCTTTCGCTGTGTCCCCTCCTCGTTCCATCAGTGTCTCAAATTCAACAATGGGGGGGTGCAGGTCAGGGTCAGAGGAGACCCGAAGGTGGCAAGGCAATGTTACGTTACTGCAGTCAACACCATTTCGTGGATGGCGGAGGCGGAAGAGTTGGAAATAGAGATGGCGGCCCTAGAGGAAGTTGTGGAGGAAGAGGAGATGGTTCTTGAGGAGGTAAGGAAGGAAGCTGGAGAGGAAGCCGGAGAAGGAGAAACCGAGAAGCTACAAGGAGATGTGCAGGTGGTCCGGGTGGACGAGGAGCAGGAGAGCCCGGAAGGGGCGATGGAAGTAGGAGGGCAAGCGGCAGAAGGAGTTGAGGGAGAGGTCCCGAGGGGCATAGGAGTCGAGCAGCAGCAAGAGGGCCGGGTGGAAGCAATGGAGGTTGAGGAGGAGGTAGAAGGGAGAGAGCTGGAGCAGGAGGAAGAGGCAAGGGCCGGCTGGAAGCAGTCGCGGCTGGAGCCGGCTGAAGAAGTAGTGGAGATGGAGGTCTTCATCAACGCAGGACAAGCGCAAAGGGTGCGGGTCAGCGGGGGCTTGAGTCTCGAGGACCGGGAGCGGGTGCGGGCTTGCATTCAAAGCAACGTCGACATCTTCGCTTGGAGCGCGGCGGACATGCCGGGCATCGACGCCGATGTAGCTTGCCACCGCCTGAACCTGGATCCCCGCGCCCGCCCTATAAGTCAGAAGATGAGGGCCATCGCTACAAAGCTGGAGGAGCCCATTCGCGAGGAGGTCAAGAAGCTCCCGGAGGCGGGCTTCATCTCAGAGATCCAGTATCCAGGCTGGATCTCCAATGTGGTAATGGTGAAGAAGGGATGTGGTAAATGGAGGATGTGTGTTGACTTTTCTTTGTTGAATAAATCATGCCCCAAGGATTGTTATCCCCTGCCTCGGATCGACGCGCTGGTTGATTCAGCCGTCGGTTTTTCTGTCATGAGTTTTTTAGATGCTTTTTCAGGTTATCACCAGATCCGGATGCACCCTCCTGACACCAAGGATGTTTCCTTCATCACAAGGGATGGATGCTTCAGTTACAAGATGATGCCCTTCGGGTTAAAGAACGCAGGGGCTACCTATCAGCGCATGATGGATCGGGTCTTCCGGGACCAGAGGGGGAGGAACTTGGAGGTCTACGTTGACGACCTAATGATCAAAAGCAAGAGCATAGCTTCACACCTGCAAGACCTCGAGGAAACATTCGCCACCCTGAGAAGGTTTAAAATGAGGCTGAATCCCTTGAAGTGTGTCTTCGGGGCAAGCCGCGGGAAGTTCCTCGGGCATCTCCTGACTCCGGAAGGAGTGGAACCCAACCCGGACAAAGTCAAGGTCATCCTGGATTTGGAGTCACCTCGCGACGTCAAGGAGGTCCAGCGCTAGACAGGCAAGCTGGCTGGGCTAAGCAGGTTCCTCTCCCGGGCAGGAGACAAGTGTTCTTCATTCTTTAAAGTGCTGCGGGGGAATCAAAGGTTCGAATGGACGGCCGAGTGCGAAGAGGCCTTCCAAGGGCTGAAAATACAACTCTCTCAGGCTCCCCTCCTTCAGAGCCCAAAGGATGGGGAGGACCTGACCTTGTACCTCGGAGTAGGGGCGGAGGCGGTGAGCTCCGTCCTAGTAAGGGAAGAAGGAAAGAAGCAGCTTCCCATCTATTACGTCAGCCGGATATTGAAAAAAGCAGAGCTTCGCTACCCTATCCTGGAAAAGCTCGCTTATGCCTTGGTCATCTCGGCCAGAAAGCTCCGGCCATACTTTCAAGCGCATTCGATTAGGGTGGTGACCGACCACCCTCTTCGCAAGGTCTTCGAAGGAGTGGAGCACTCGGGGAGGCTGGCTAAGTGGTCCATTGAGCTAAGCGAGTTCGACATCTCCTTTGTACCAAGGCTCTCCATCAAGGCACAGGCAGTGGCGGACTTTCTAGCAGACTACGTTGTTGAGGTCGGGGGGGAAGAGCAGCAACCGCGAGAAGCATGGAAGTTAATGGTTGATGGGGACTCAGGAAGGCACTCCCTAGGGGCAGGGGTGGTGTTGACAAGTCCCCAGGGGGTAACCATAGAGCAAGCAGTCATTTTACATTTCCCAGTGACCAACAATCAAGCAGAGTATGAGGCCGTTATTGCCGGCCTTCGCCTGGCAAAGGAGCTGGGGATTCAGGCGGTGGAAGTTGTCAGTGATTCAAAGGTAGTGACATCGCAGATCCGGGGAGAGTTTGAAGCTCGGGAACCCACCCTCATCAGATACCTCTCAAAGGTAAGGGCGATCATCGGAGGATTCTGGTCTTTCTCAATTCAACATGTTCCAAGGGAAGAAAGTGTAGCCGCCGATCGACTGGCCAAGTTCGGGCCTCAGGTAGGAGGGACCTTGACGGAGCTGTTCCGACCAGCTATCGAGGAAGGAGAGTTGATGCTTGTGGATCGGCAACCCTCGTGGGTAGATCCATTGGTGGCCTTCCTAACCACCGGTGAACTGTCTGAGGGGACCAAGGTGGGGAGAAGCTTCAAGCGTAAGGCGGCTCACTACTTGATGATGGAGGGAGGTCTGCATCGCAAAATGTTGTCAGGGCTTCTAGCCAGGTGTGCAACCGAAGAAGAAATCCCGAAGATTTTAAGGGAAGTGCATTCGGGCGAGTGCGGCAGCCACTCGGGAGGAAGGACGCTGGAGGCCAGGGTGGTCAGACAGGGCTACTTCTGGCCCACCCTAAGGAAGGATGTCATGGAGTTTGCAAGGAGGTGTCAAAAATGTCAACTCTACGCCCCACTCCAACTCTTGGCAGCTCAAAGACTACGGAGTATCACGGCACCATGGTCATTTGCCATCTGGGGAATGGACTTAGTTGGGCCCTTTCCTCCGGCTAGTGGGCAGAGGAGGTTCCTCTTGGTCATGGTTGATTATTTCTCAAAGTGGCTAGAGGTCAAAGCCTTGGCCAAGGTCACCTCGCAGGTCATAAGGAATTTCATCTGGGGGAAATCATTTGTAGGCATGGATTGCCCCAAGCAATAGTGACCGATAACGGCCCCCAGTTTGCCAGCGAGGAGTTCATCAGCTTCTGCGCTCAACTCGGGATAGATCTCCGGTTTGCCTCCGTCCATCACCCTCGGAGTAACGGTCAAGTGGAAGCAGCAAACAAAATCATTGTAAATCTACTAAAGAAGAAGGTGGAAAACTTGAAGGGAAATTGGGTGGAACAGCTCCCATCGGTCCTGTGGGCACTACGAACGACTCCGAACACGGCCACCGGAGAGACCCCCTTCAAGCTCTCTCATAGGTGTGAAGCCGTCCTACCGGTGGAGTTTGAGGTCCGGTCCCCGCGAGTCACAGCCCGGGCGAGGGAGACGAGGCATGGAGGGTGGAGAACGAGGAGGGGCAGCGCCTCTCGTTAGATATGGTGGAGGAACTGCGAGATGTGGCAGCTATCAGGCAAGAAGAGATCAAGCGACGGATGGCCAAGCATTTTGATAAGCATGTCAGGATCAAACAGTTTGCTAAGGGGGATCTGGTGTTGAGAAAGGTCGACGCAGCGGGAAGATCGGCTCCCGTGGGTAAGCTCCACCCGAACTGGGAAGGTCCATACATTGTAAAGGAAGTCCTCGGAACAGGGGATACTACCTCCAGGACGTGGAGGGAAGAGCCCTAAGCCACACTTGGAGTGGTGATGATCTAAAGCGCTTCTACCCCTGAAGAGAGAAGGATGTAATCATGTATCTCAAAAACGAACTTGTTATATTATACCGATTGATTCTCCTTTAACTAGTGTCGAATTTTTCATGGCATAACATAGTTGAATGTTTTGTGACACCCCGAGCTCGGCTCGGCCCCAGGTAGACCCGCTGCGCAGGCTCTCATCTAGCTGGCAGGTCCGAAGGCTCGCCTGTGGGGGATAGGTTTGGTTGGTTTGAGATCTTCATCGGCACCCCGAGCTCGGCTCGGCCCCAGGTAGACCCGCTGCGCAGGCTCTCATCTAGCTGGCAGGTCCGAAGGCTCGCCTGTGGGGATAGGTTTGGTTGGTTTGAGATCTTCATCGGCACCCCGAGCTCGGCTCGACCCCAGGTAGACCCGCTGCGCAGGCTCTCATCTAGCTGGCAGGTCCGAAGGCTCGCCTGTGGGGGATAGGTTGGTTGGTTTGAGATCTTCATCGGCACCCCGAGCTCGGCTCGGCCCCAGGTAGACCCGCTGCGCAGGCTCTCATCTAGCTGGCAGGTCCGAAGGCTCGCCTGTGGGGATAGGTTTGGTTGGTTTGAGATCTTCATCGGCACCCCGAGCTCGGCTCGGCCCCAGGTAGACCCGCTGCGCAGGCTCTCATCTAGCTGGCAGGTCCGAAGGCTCGCCTGTGGGGGATAGGTTTGGTTGGTTTGAGATCTTCATCGGCACCCCGAGCTCGGCTCGGCCCCAGGTAGACCCGCTGCGCAGGCTCTCATCTAGCTGGCAGGTCCGAAGGCTCGCCTGTGGGGGATAGGTTTGGTTGGTTTGAGATCTTCATCGGCACCCCGAGCTCGGCTCGGCCCCAGGTAGACCCGCTGCGCAGGCTCTCATCTAGCTGGCAGGTCCGAAGGCTCGCCTGTGGGGATAGGTTTGGTTGGTTTGAGATCTTCATCGGCACCCCGAGCTCGGCTCGGCCCCAGGTAGACCAGCTGCGCAGGCTCTCATCTAGCTGGCAGGTCCGAAGGCTCGCCTGTGGGGGATAGGTTTGGTTGGTTTGAGATCTTCATCGGCACCCCGAGCTCGGCTCGCCCCAGGTAGACCCGCTGCGCAGGCTCTCATCTAGCTGGCAGGTCCGAAGGCTCGCCTGTGGGGGATAGGTTTGGTTGGTTTGAGATCTTCATCGGCACCCCGAGCTCGGCTCGGCCCCAGGTAGACCGCTGCGCAGGCTCTCATCTAGCTGGCAGGTCCGAAGGCTCGCCTGTGGGGGATAGGTTTGGTTGGTTTGAGATCTTCATCGGCACCCCGAGCTCGGCTCGGCCCCATGTAGACCCGCTGCGCAGACTCTCATCTAGCTGGCAGGTCCGAAGGCTCGCCTGTGGGGGATAGGTTTGGTTGGTTTAAGATCTTCATCGGCACCCCGAGCCGGCTCGGCCCCAGGTAGACCCGCTGCGCAGGCTCTCATCTAGCTGGCAGGTCCGAAGGCTCGCCTGTGGGGGATAGGTTTGGTCTGGTTGGCTGGTTAATGTAAGGCAGGAAGCACGTTGGGAATACCAAATGAAAGTGAAAATGAAGAAATAGATCTCGGCAGAGATGGATCTCGGTAGAGATAGATTTCGGCAGAGATAGATCTCGGCAAGGACAGGTCTCGGCAGAGATAGATCGCGGCAGGAGAATCCCCATCAAAGGATCTCAAGGTGGGGAGGCTTTCGCAAAAAGGTTCCTCTCAGAGTTCTCGAACAAATAGGCGAGATCGTTATACGATGGGCTAGTGGGGACTCGCGCAGTCTAGAGGGGACGGTCCCGTCCTAAGGATTCAAGAATCACGCTTCCGGCTGGCCGGTTACCGCGGGTTCTTGCTGATTCATCGCTAAGGATTTCCTAAGAAGGCCAAGGGCCTTGGCGGAAGCCTACGCCGAAAGCGTTCAACCACGACAATTACATCAAACACATTCGCAAATAACAAGAAATGTTCGCAAGAAAAGCATTTACATTAATAATACAATGTGTGGGTACAAAATGATAGCGTCTCGCGCTTTACAGAGAGGTGAAGAACAGAAACGAGAAGGGGACCCTCAACGGGACAAACTGTACCCCTCGGAAGTCTCGCTGGAGCTTCCGCCGGAGCTCCCCCCGGAGGTCTCGCCACCCGCTGCGGGGGACTTTGAGACATCCGAGGGAGGGGTATCGGGGGGGCCCAGGGGCTTTGGAATGGGCTCGAAGAGCCATGGGACAAGTTGTGGAGCGGTAATGTCTTTGCCCCTCCCGTCCCAGCAGTTGATGTCGCGCAGCGTCTCCAGTGTCAACTCTACGGTGGCTTGCGCGTTCCCTGGAGCAGCTTGTCGATGTCATAAGCCGAGTAATACTGGCTCTTCAATCTCTCGTCCAGCGGAGGGGCTGCACTCGCCTCGAGGCGCGCGATCTGCTCTCGCAGGAGAACGTTGTCATATCGGGCCTGAGACAGCTCCTCGCGAAGTGCGGCCTGAGCGGAATCCTGAACAGCGGAAGGTTAGCATCAGAGAAAGGTTAGGATTGCGAGAACAAATGATTATGAAAGGTCTCGCTTACCCCTTCCGCTTGGCGCGAGGATAACAGTTGCTGGGTCTCGGCCAGCTCCTTGGCCAGAGAGGCCGCCTGGGCCACCGCATCGTCCCTGGCCTTGAACATGTCTTGGAAGTTGCGGTCTATCGTAATGCTCCGCCGGGCGCACATGTGCGCAAGCTCCAGCCCACGCATTAAAGCGCGAGTGGAGTCGTACGCCAACAGCCGGGTCGACATCCTGTCGTAGACGCTAGCGGAGGCTGTAGAGACCATAGCCTAAGGCGAAAGCTTCGCCGGTGACCTCGTCTCGCTCCGCCCAGCTCGGCAAGAGGGACGAGACCGTGACCTTGTTGGCGTCAGGGTCCCATTGCAGCAGTGGCTTGTTCTCCGCGTCCAGGCACCTCACGCCGAGACCAAAGTTACGATGACCCCGCGGCACCTCGTCAGACAGGGGTTGGCCGGAGGTCCCGGCGGCCGCACCCTCGCTCTCGGCGGCGCCAAGGGTCAGAGGGTTCTCGGCAGGAGTCCCGGGGCCGCCCCTGGTGGCCGCAATCCTGCTTACTGCCTCCAGGACCTCCTCGAAGGAGCGGCCGGCGGGGAGAGGTTGGACGGGCGGTACAACAACAGCCTTGCCCTTCTCGATATCCGTGGTCTTGGGCCTCTTGATTGGCTGAGGTGCGGAAGCACCCGGCTTTCGCTTCACAACACCGCTTGAGGGGGGAGGCCCGGCTCTTTTCGGCAGGCTTGCGCGGCGGCTTTCGCAAGAGCCAGCGGGTCCTTAGGAGGTTGGCTCTCTCTGGCGCGAGCCTCGTCGAAAGGCTGGCGGAGAGGGATCTCGCGCTCTCCTGCGAAACAATAGCGATCAATTCCAACCTTGGAAAAAGCAAGAAGGCAAATACGGGCGAGATCTTACCTTCTCCCGGAAGTACAGGATGAAGAGAATCGACGTCTCGCCGGAGGTAGAGGACGTCGAAATCCTTGGTTCCGAAGAATTCAAGGAGGGCGCTCTCGCGGGAGCCCAAGGACGGAGGCTTGTAGGCGGCATCCTCGTATTGGATGGGGGCGAGGGGTACGTTCCCGAAGTCGCCGGAAACGTAGATGAACCTCTCGCCCCAGTGATGGTGCTTGTTGGCGAGACCGATCGTTTTCAGCAGTTGCCCAGAGAAGAACACCACGCCTCCCTTCGCGCGAAAAGTAAATAACTTGCGGAAAATCGGCAAGCTAAACTCAATCCTCTCCGACCGCATATAGCATATGAAGGCCATGAGAATCGCCACGGAGTTAGGGTTCAGCTGCGCGGGAACCACCCCGTAGTACCGGAGAGCCTGTCGCATCTCAGGCCACAGCGGAAGGCGGAAGCCCACCTCGAAGTGTTCGATAGGGATGGCGAGCTCCCCCTCCCCTGCAGTGTTGACTTTGTCATGACTGCCCGGGGGCCGCGCGACGAAGCCAGCGGGAACGTGCTGGGTCTTGATCAGATTGAACTCGTCCAGAGTGAGAGTACAGGAAGGGAAGAGATGCTTTTGGAAGGCTTCCGCGCAGTTGGATCGTCCTTCACCACCGCCCGGCATCGCAATAGGGTTTGAAGGCGAGATCTACGGGGAGAAGGCGAGAGCGAGAACGGGGCGAGAACGGAAGTGGAAGACAGAAACGGGCGAGAGCTTTGCGAAGACCGCGAGAACAACAGCAAAGAGGAGAGAGACTGGAGTCAGAGGAATGAATGTGGTAGGTGAGCCTCCTATTTATAGAAAATCGTGGTAATGATGGCTGTTTTCAGAAAGGCGGCGAGGGTACAGCCGCCGCGTCCTAGGTCAGCGGCGCTTCGTTTTTCCCGCCCGAATCTGACAGCGACCGATTAAGCAGCTGGCGCTAACGTTGCGAAATGTCATATGGCCGGTAAGATAGGCGGAAGCAAGGTGGCTCTCGCCACCCCAAAGGCCTGGGAAGGTAACTCATACGCATACAAAAATATTACAGACAGAGCTATTGCTCTCGCTGAGCGGGAACGCGATAAAATAATAAGCGAATAAAGTGCGGGAACATTAGTTACAACTCCAAGCGAAAAAATGAGGGTACATTAGAGAAGGGAAGGCCAGGGGAAGAGGAGGGGAGGTCTCGCGCTTCAGTACGGCTCCCAGCGCCATTTCCCTTGCTCCCAACGCCACTTGCCTCGGTCCCGCAGCTTGGTCCGGGGAGGCGCCTGCGGGTTGAAGTAGGATGACAGAACGCTGCATCCCAGGTCAACCCGGCGAGACAGATCCCGGATTCTCTCGATGCATCTCTCAGGTGAGGACCCGGCGGTAGCTCCCCCGGGCCGGTCCATCTCGCCTAGAAGGAAGTCTCGCTCCAGGGACTCCAGCCTCTTCTCCACTGACTGGCGAAACTCTCGGGCCGCAAGGTCGCGGACCCGTTCTCGCCGGATGAGTTTCGACAGGATGGCGGCAACCTTCTTCCCTCGTCCTTTCGCGCTCCCGGCACCGGTCAGGATCTCCTCCATCTCGTCAGATGAAGGGAAGGGAGAGCTCTCGCCGTCTTCTCCCTCTCTTTCTTCTTCTTCTTCTTCTTCTTCCTCGACCTCAGCGCCAGGCCGCGAGTCCATGTCCCCTGTCGAAAGAATCCCCATTTTAGCGAAAGCTGAAGGATAGCAGCGATAAAATTGCCGTATACCTTCAGAGTGACGAGGCCCCCCGGTCGACGGCAGGCGAGAAGGCCCAGCCCCCCCCCCCCCAGCTCCAAAGAGGAGGTGGATTGGCTTTCCTTTGCCGGGGGGGTAAACTTTGCGGATGGTGATCCCGGCCTGATCGAGAGCAGGGGAGCGGGTCTCCTCAGCCGCTGGAGGGCTAGCGTCTAGCGGTGGCGCAGGGATCTCGGCATTTTTTCCTCTCGCCGGTAGGGAGGAATCAACCGCATGAGCAGACTGATTCGCAGTTCTTGCCCCACCATCCCGGGTGGCGAGATCTGGAGGTGCGGAAACTGACGCTGCGAGGAATCAGGTCAGCATTTAAAAATACCAGGCGAAGGCAAGAAGGGAACCTTTACCAGCGGTGTTCGGGTCTGGTGGAGGAGGCGCCTCGGGAACCTGTGGTTGATCATCGTGATGGCTAGAGGGTGGATCCAAACGTTCTCGCGGGGACGCGGCAGCGTCAGGAACCGTCTCCTGCGAGAGGTATCAAGTTAAACAATTGAGCAACTGGTTGTTAATTGGTATATCGAGCTTACCTTCCGCGGCGAGGTGCCGTCCGCGCAACTAGGGGTCGGGGTGGGCGGGCTCCTGTTCTCGCGGGATAGGTCCCGCTGAACCACCTTCGCCTTCTTCTTCTTCTTCTTAGGCAGAGAAGGCTCAGCAACTGACGACTGTCTCGCTAGCCATGGGGCGACCAGGGCGCTGTTAGCCCTAGCTCGCGCCTGCGCCGCGTTAATGCGGTCCTGCAAATCCTGCGGAAGCGGTTTATCGGCACGCTTGGAAGGCATAGCGAGGGAGATGGCGAGAGCTCAGGGGGAGAATGACGGCTCGAGGGAAGTGTTATGACCGTCTATCGGCACTCATATTTATAGGCGCCGTACGGCCCACCGAAAGATTCCCTGACGTTGACACGTGCTCAGCGAATATTTTGGGTTGAACATATCTTTTCGAGCGCGGCGCTAGCTCAAAAAGAGCGGGGATTGTGTACAACCTCATATTCGCTGAGCCAGACAAGGAGGCACAATGGTCACAGGAGGGTTAGCCAAAGTGGTCCCACCCTAAGGAGGATCTCGCCCACAGAAGGCGGAAACGCTCTCGCCGGATGCTATAAAAGAGAAACCATGGGCCGAGAGCGCCAAGCGCGGACTGCGCGGAAGCGCTCTCGCCCAAACCAAGCCTCAATCCCGAAGAGTTCTCGCTTGCGCTGGGCGAGAACGTTCGCGCCACGCCCTGGGCCGAAAGGTCTCGGCACCACCTCTCGCCGAGTGGGGCCCAGGGTCTTTGGAAGAATGTCCTAATTGCCCTCAGGAGAAATTACTTCAGTACCCTCAGAAAAACAGCGGGTTTTGGCTATTGGCAGACCAACCGGGGGCTTTTCAGTAAATTCAGGACAGCAAAATGCTATAAATAGACCCATAAGGGCTCCTTAGAAGGCAAGCTATCATCGTCTCCCAAATTCCAGTGCTTTCTGAGGAGCTCCTAGCCCAGCTTTGGCTTTAGAGGGGAAGCTCTCAGAGATCTTCCGGGTGTGAGGTGGGACCTCCCTGCTGAGGCTTTTGGGTCAGTCTTTGGTCCTTAGAATCCAGTCAAGGGGTGAGACTTGAGAGAAGTAGGTTTTGGCTGCACCCCTTTTTCTTCGAACTTCAGTTGGGGTCATATTTGGCTTCAACAGTGATAACTTCCCAAAAGAAGTTATCTAGCCACGTTTTCTGACATATTACTCGGCATATCCGACACGAATTAACACAGAAAGCTATAGAAATGAAAGTAATTGTTTGATTATCTAATTTGGTCTCTTTTCATTGTATGTTTACTAGTGGTGCAAGAGGAATAAGTGTTGAAGTTGGAGACCGGGCGGTCTGTCTTGGCGGGTTAGAGACCGCGCGGTCTGGCGGTTTGACTCGGCGACCTCTCTGCATCTCTTATTGTAAGCCGTGCGGTTAGTGCTTCTGTCTAACCGCGCGGCCTGTGCGGTTTACTTTGTACAGTCCGCTTAGCTTGTAAATTTTAGTCCCACATCTTTTATTTGTATTCTCTCTTCTCTCCTCCATTCTATATAAGGGAGGGCATACCTTTGTAATAGTTATCATTTTTGGATAATAAAATTTCGATTATTCAAAAGTTTATTCGGCTTGTTCTCTTCTTTTCGCTTCCTTTCTCTACTTTCTAACATGGTATCAGAGGACACGGTCTTTTCCTCCTGATTCTGTGCGCTCTCTGTTGTTCGCGGCTTGTCTTCCGCGTTCTGCGGCTTGTTCGCGGCTTGCCTTCTCCTCTGTCCGCGCGGTTTGTCTCTATCCGCGCGGCTTGTTTCTGTCCGCTGCCTGTTTGCGCGGCTTGCTCTTCTTGTTTCTCTTCTCCTCCTGCTCTTTGTCGCAGCGACCTGTTTCCGTGTCGCCGCGCTCCTTGCTCTTTCCTGCCGCTCCGACTTCCTAGTCGCTGCGGTCTGTCTCTGTCCGCGTGTGTTGTCTCTGCACTCGCGGTTTGCTGCTGTGATCTGCCTGACCGTGCGGGTTGTTCCTTTCTTACCCGCATCTTGGTCGCGGTCACCTGCTCTTCTCCTCTCTTCTGTTCGCTCGGCCTTTTCAGTCCGCGCGACCTCTTCCCCGCTGTGCCCTTGACCGCATTCTCGCAACTGCTGTGATCTGCCTGACCGTGCGGGTTGTCCCTTGCTTACCCGCATCTTGGTCGCGGTCACCTGCTCTTCTCCTCTCTTCTGTTCGCCCGGCCCTTTGCAGTCCGCGCGACTTCTTCCCCGCTGTGCCTTGATCTGGATCCTAGCCGCTCGTGTTCAAGCGGCTTCTTCCCTTTTGTTCCCGCCGCGGTTTCACGCGGATTCTTCCTTGTTTGAGCGGCCTCTCCGCCTCTTCGCTCTTAGCCGCTTCTCTTGTTAGTCGCCGCGACCTCCTGGTTTAGTCGCGCGGCTTGTGCTCTGCACCTTGGTCGTGGCCCTTCGTGCCGCTGGTGTGCTGTCACCGAGACCGCTGCAGTTTCTTCTTCCTCCCTTCATGGCTTTCGCCTCGGTTGTCACGTCTTCTGGTCGTGCACACGTTGTTACTCAGGGCAAATGGCTGATCGACACTGGTGCTACGAATCATATGACCGGCCATCTCTCGTGTTTCTCTCTCCTAGAAAAACATGCTCGCTTGCCCCCAGTTACTCTCGCTGACGGCTCTTCATCATCTGTTCATGGCACAGGGATAGTTCATGTCACCCCGTCTCTTCACTTGGCGGATACTCTATATGTGCCCCAGTTCCCGTGCAACTTATTATCTGTTACATCTCTTTGCAAGCAATTACAGTGTTCCGTCACATTTACTTCTACTTCTTGCTCTTTTCAGGATCCGGACTCCCAACGGACGATTGCTACTGGGACTGAGAGTGGCGGCTTATACTTCCTCGACAACATTTCTGCTTTTTCCACCTTCTCCTCCACCTCCACAGATCTTCTCCAATGGCATCTCCGCCTTGGTCATGCTCCTCCCCGTCTTCTTCGTCAACTTCTGCCCCACCTTCCTCCTCAAAGTCCTCCGCTCAACTGTGAGGCCTGTCAGCTTGGCAAGCATCACCGCTCCTCCTTCCCTCCAAAGCACGTTTGTAGCTCTACCCGTCCGTTTGATCTTAAACACTCCGACATCTGGGGTCCTTCTCCTACTCTTACCATTGGTCGGGGTAGTTCCTATTTTGTCACGTTCATTGATGATTTCTCTCGCTGTACGTGGGTGTATCTGTTAAAAGATCGCTCCGAATTATTCTCTGTATGGACATCCTTCTATCTCATGATCAAAACTCAGTTTGATGTTTCTATCAAAGTTTTTCGGTCTGATAATGCCGCAGAATATCTCAGTCGTGACTTCTCTACATTCTGCATGCAAAATGGGATTCTTCATCAAACTAGTTGTGTCTATTCTTCACAACAAAATAGTGTAGCCGAACGCAAAAACCGACACCTGCTCGATGTCGCTCGCACCTTGATGACCCAGATGCATGTTCCTCGCTCCTATTGGGGCTATGCTGTTCTCCTTGCCTGCTACCTCATCAATCGCATTCCCTCCACGGTTCTCCATGGCCAAACCCCGTTCTCCATTTTGTATCCGGGCAAGGAGCCGTTTCATCTCCCTCTCCAAATCTTTGGATGCACTGTCTTTGTGCATGCCCCTTCTGCCACCCGTGATAAGCTCTCCCCTCGCTCCACCAAATGTGTCTTTCTGGGGTATTCCACCACTCAGAAAGGCTACTGTTGCTTTGATCCCGTCCTTCGTAAGCAGTTCGTCTCTGCTGACGTCACCTTCTTCGAGAATACCTCCTACTTCTCGGATGCCTCTTCTCCTCTTCTCCCAGCTTCTGATTCTCCTGCCATTCCCTTCGTTCCCTCGTCTCCTCCTACACTCTCCACCACTACACCGTCTCCACCCCCTCCTCTTCCTCCACCTCTCTCTCTCCCTTCTCCACCACCCTCTCCCTCCTCTCCACTGTCGTCGCTCTCTTCTCCCGGGCCAGCTTTCTCTACCACGGATGCTCCGGATGCCGCGGGCCCGGCTGACCTGAATCTTCCTATAGCTCTTCGCAAAGGGGTGCGGACGTGCACCTTACACCCCCTTGCTGCTGTTGTTTCCTATGATCGTCTTACTCCTTCTCGCAGGGCCTTTGCACTGGCTATCTCTGCCACTGCCACACCCCGCTCCTATCAGGAGGCCCTTGCTATTCCTCACTGGAAGATGGCCATGGATGAGGAAATGGCGACCCTCACTGAGCGGGGTACCTGGACTCTTGTTCCTCCTCCCTTTGGCACTGATGTTGTTGGCTGTCGCTGGGTCTTTGTGGTCAAATTTAGCCCAGACGGCACTGTGGATCGGTATAAGGCTCGCCTTGTGGCTAAGGGCTTTACTCAGACCTATGGGGTTGATTACTTTGACACCTTCTCCCCTGTGGCTCGTCTCAGCACAATCCGGGTTCTTCTCTCTGTGGCCGTCAATCGGGATTGGCCAATTTCTCAGCTGGACGTCAAGAATGCCTTCCTTTATGGTGATCTTCACGAGGCCGTTTACATGGAGCAACCTCCTGGGTATGTTGCTCAGGGGGAGACACGAGTATGCCGGCTGCAGAAGGCAATTTATGGCCTCAAGCAGAGTCCTCGAGCTTGGTTTGACAAGTTCAGCGGTATTGTGGCGGCTGTTGGTTTTGTGCGAAGCTCTGCTGATCACTCTCTCTTTATTCGCAAAACTCCTTCTGGGCTGGTTGTTCTTGCTGTATACGTCGATGATATTCTTCTCACTGGCGATGACCAGGAAGGGGTAGCCCTGACAAAGCTACATCTTCGCCAACATCTGATCACTAAAGATATGGGCTCTCCAAAGTACTTTCTGGGGATCGAACTCTCTCGGAAGCCCGACTCCTTAGTTCTCTCTCAGCGTAAGTATGCCCTTGATCTTTTAAAAGAGGCAGGATTGACTGGAGCTAAACCTGCCCGATGTCCCATGGCTATTGGGGAGGACAAAACCTGGACAGATGATTCGCCTCTTCTTTCAGATAGTTCGCGATACAAGCGTCTGGTTGGTAAGCTCATATATCTCACAGTGACCAGACCCGACATTTCTTATGCTGTGGGCAAGGTGAGTCAATTCATGCAAGTGCCCAGGGATTGTCATCTTCAGTCCGCCTTGCGGATCTTGGAATATGTCAAAGCAGCGCCTGGGAAAGGATTACTGTTTCAGAAGAATGGTCATCTGAGGATTGAAGCCTACTCAGATGCAAGTTATGCTGATGACAAAGGGGATCGCAAGTCTACCTCAGGTTTTTGCACCTTTGTTGGGGGAAATCTGGTGAGCTGGAAGAGTAAAAAGCAGTCTGTTGTCTCCAGGTCCAGTGCAGAAGCTGAGTATCGCAGTATGGCGTCAACCACTTGTGAGTTGAAATGGTTGCGGGCTCTCATGCTAGATTTAGGAGAGGTGTACAACCATCCTCTACCTATGTTCTGTGATAACAAGGCCGCCATATACATCTCCAAAAATCCGGTATTCCATGAAAGAACAAAGCACATTGAGGTTGACTGCCATTTCATTCGTGAAGAGATTTTAAAAGAACAGATTTGCACTCCGTTTGTCACATCTGATAAAGAGCTAGCCGACATCTTCACCAAGCCAGTCTCCGCCTCGTTTCTGCATGTTTGCGACAAGCTGGGCATGATTGATATATATGCTCCAGCTTGAGGGGGAGTGTTGAAGTTGGAGACCGGGCGGTCTGTCTTGGCGGGTTAGAGACCGCGCGGTCTGGCGGTTTGACTCGGCGACCTCTCTGCATCTCTTATTGTAAGCCGTGCGGTTAGTGCTTCTGTCTAACCGCGCGGCCTGTGCGGTTTACTTTGTACAGTCCGCTTAGCTTGTAAATTTTAGTCTCACATCTCTTATTTGTATTCTCTCTTCTCTCCTCCATTCTATATAAGGGAGGGCATACTTTTGTAATAGTTATCATTTTTGGATAATAAAATTTCGATTATTCAAAAGTTTATTCGGCTTGTTCTCTTCTTTTCGCTTCCTTTCTCTACTTTCTAACAATAAGCTCATGGACGGAAATCTGCCAAAATATAAAAAATCTGGAAAAAGGTTGCAACGCGCGAAAAAATAAATAGTTGCAACGTCTCACTTACTGATTGGCAATGCAAGTAGGCACAGCGCAGGTGTTGCAACACCCCAAAAAAATGAAGGTTGCAACGTCACCTGGGCGGTTTTCAGATTTTGAAATTCGAATTTTGCCACCTTTTCAAATTTGGAAGGAGGCATCCCTTGGCATATCTGGAGGCGTTTTTAAAAGACAAAAGCAAGGAAATACGGGGGGGTACTGGACGAAAAAAAAAAGAGGGAGCTTTTGGAGGAGAAGATCCATCTTGGGAGACAAACCCTAGGCAAGAAGAAGAAGAAGGCTACTCCGGATCGTCAAGAGCAACGGATTTTGCACTTCCAAGTGAATGATTTCCTGAAACTTTTGAATTTTCCGAAGCATGTCTAGTAAGATCCATCTAATTTGGTTTCATCTCTCCGCCATGAACTAATTTCTTAGATCTTGTGTGTTGTGAGTACCTTACTTGTTGTGATGACTTGATTCAAGGTTTTGACTTAATGATTGTTTGATTTTCTATCTTTATTGGAATTGTGTTCTCTATTTGTGGATGTTTTGAGCAAGTATTCATCTTCTAGTTATCATGGCGAGATTCGAGAGAGAAGTTATGCTAGTCTAGGGTTGAATCCTTTATATTACGTGGCGAGATTCGAGAGAGGAGTCACGTATTTCTTTAGTAAAAATTCCATCTTTTTACTGCACTGCGAGATTCGAGAGAGGAGCGGTGTAAGTGTAACCTAATTTCTAATATAACTTCTGGAGAGAAAGAGATTTCCTCTTGAGTTAGCATTGTGGATTTGTGCGCTTTTTGTTACTTTCTTTCCACCCAAGTTAGAGATAACTAGGGGAATTTGGGTGACCGGATCTCGAAAATCGAGGGATAAAGAGATCCGCTTTTGCATCCCTGCAAGATAGAAGTCAAACAACTCATGAAAGCTTTTTCTATAAAAAAATCATCGCAATAAGTAAGGGAAACCAACATGCATGATTGCTTCCCTAAAACTTGGATAACAATATTTTCTTGTCCGCGCATTTTAGTTCTTGTCTAAAGAGTACTTATTTAAATAAATCTAGAAATTCACCTTAATTATTGTCTTGAATTTAGAGAACGGGAAGAGCTAGTAATTGTGATCACTAGGTCAATCACCTCCTCGAGGGAACGATCACTTCTCATTTTATATTACTTGATCCGGCACGTGCACTTGCGTTATTATATACATCTATTTCGGGCGTATCAAGTTTTTGGCGTCGTTGCCGGGGAGGTGCTTCTGAGTTAGTGTTACTTATTTTCATAATATTAGTGAATCCCTAGTATTTAGAGATCAAGTTTTTTTTTGTTTGATTGTTTGTTTGTTTGAATCAAGTTTATTTGAAACTCGGTGCAGTGTATGTCCAGGTATAGGCAAGTAGAATTATTGCCTTTGAATTCTGAAATTGAGCGTACCTGTAGACAAAACAGGAGAGACTTTAGGACCGTTAACATTATTCATCCTGCGATGGATAATCATGTGCAAAACAACGTTGATGATAATGAGGAGCATGTTGAACAAAATGTTCAACCTAATGCTCCTCGCTTGACATGCTACGACTATAATACACCTCTAGGTGGGGGTTTGCATTTCAACATTGCTCGTCCGGCAATTGCAGCAAATAACTTTAAAATGGACCCACTAATTATGCAACAAGTTCAATACAATAAGTTTGAGGGTCTCAATCATGAGGATGCAAATTCTCATTTAAAAACTTTCTTAGCCATCTGTGATATGTTTAAGTGTAACGGGGCATCCGATGATGCAATTATGTTACGACTGTTTCCGTTCTCACTAGAAGGGAGGGCTAAGGATTGGCTAGATTCTTTACCTGATGATTGTATCACAACTTGGACGCAACTAGTCAAAAAATTCTTACATAAATACTTTCCTCCTTCGAAGATTGCAAAGCTAATAAGAGATATAACCACATTCACACAGGGAAACAAAGAGACACTATATGACGCTTGAGAGCGTTTTAAGGAGCTACTGAGAAAGTGTCCCCACCATAGGTTAGCCCTACATCAGCAAGTTTCCACCTTTTATAATGGGTTGCAAACTGCAACCATGATCATAGTAGACGGGGCTGCTGGAGGATCGTTGCTTAAGAAGTATCCCGAGGATGCGTATGCAATCCTCGAAGATCTCACAGCTAATAACTATCAAGCCTATGAGCGTCAAGGGAACAACAACACGGTTGGTATCCACCAAGTGGACCAAATCACTTCCTTGGCCGCTCAAATGGCATCACAATTCAACCTAATTAATAAGAGATTAGATTCATTATCACAGTCTTCATCTAGTGCTCCATTGACGGTGGAGCAATTAAATCAAATTTCTGAAGAAGCAAATTATGTAGGAGGAGCACAAAGGCAAGGTCCACCTGGATTTGCCAATCATTATCACCCCGAGTGGCGAAATCACCCCAATTTCTCCTGAAAAAATAATCAAGGGGCGAATCACCCACAAGGTTTCAATCAAAATATGAACCACCCTCATATCAATAATAACTCTCAACCCCAACAATTAAACCAAAGGAAGATATCAGATGAGTTTATCTTAGGCATGTTCCAAAAGTATGACTCAAGAATGGGAGGAATAGAATCTTTATTAAGATCACTAGAAACAACTATGGGTCAACTTGCAAATTCATTAAGTCAAAGACCCATTGGAACTCTACCTTCTGATACCACACTAAATCCAACAAAAGAAAATCATAATAATCAATGCAAAGTTATTGCCTTACGGAGTGGTGTAGAGATTCCAAGTGGGGAGGGGTTGCTTGAGAAAGCTAGCGAAGAAGACGCAAGTAAGATGCCGAGTGAGTCGAGCACATTAGAGAAGGAGGTGGGAGAGAAGCAAAAAGAGAAATTAAATCAAAAGAAAGACGTAATCTACCCACCACCCTCATTTCCATCTAGACTAGCTAAATCCAAACTTGACATACAATTCCAGAAGTTTATGAATATTTTCAAAAAGTTAACTATAAACATCCCATTTGCCGAGGTCCTTAAGCAAATGCCTAGTTATGTTAAGTTTATGAAGGATATCTTGACAAAGAAGAGAAAGTTTGTTGATAAAGAGATAGTGGCGTTGACTGAGGAATGTAGTGCTATATTGCAGAAAAAGCTGCCACCTAAGCTTAAGGATCCCGGTAGTTTCACAATTCCTTGTTCTATTGGAGTGAAGTTTGTTGGGAGAGCGTTATGTGACCTTGGAGCGAGCATCAACCTGATGTCATTATCTATCTATAAAAAGTTGGGTCTAGGGGAGATTACACCTACATCTCTTACTCTACAGTTGGCCGATAGGTCTCTTGCATTTCCTAAGGGAATTGTAGAAGACGTGTTGGTTAAAGTGGAGAAATTCATTTTCCCCGCTGATTTTGTAGTACTTGATATGGATGAGGACAAGGATGTCCTCATCATTCTTGGTAGACCATTCTTGGCCACCGGAAGAACACTCATTGATGTTCAGAAGGGTGAGCTTACGATGAGAGTTAATGATGAGAATGTGACATTCAACATCCTCAAAGCCATGAGATTTCCGGATGATAAAGAGGAGTGTCTCTCCATTGAGGTGAGTGCACCTATAAGGATGATGCATAATGAAAATAATTGGGAGCACAAAATTCTTAGTGCTTTAACAAATGAAGAAATAGAAGAGGATCCAGATTCGAAGGAAACTGAGGAAACGTTATGTACTTTTGAGCATTTACCAAATGCTAACATGTTTGAGTTAATAAGCAGGTCAAGCGAGTCGGAGATCATGAAGCCTTCTATTGTAGAGCCACCTATGCTTGAATTGAAACCGCTACCCGAAAACCTAAAGTATTTTTTCTAGGTGAGGATAACACATTACCGGTTATTATTGATGCATCTTTAGTTAAGGAGAATGAAGATAAATTGATTGCGGTTCTGTGTGAGAACAAGAGAGCATTAGGCTGGACCATTGCAGACATTAGAACGATAAGCCCTTCAATTTGCATGCATAAAATCCTTCTAGAGGAAGAGTCAAGAGAGTCAATAGAACCCCAACGAAGACTTAGCCCACCCATGAGAGAAGTGGTCAAGAAGGAGATAATCAAATGGCTGGATGCAGGTATTATATATCCTATCTCCGATAGTCGGTGGGTAAGTCCTGTTCAGTGTGTGCCAAAGAAGGGGGGTATTACGGTAGTTAGAAATGAGAGCAATGAGTTGATTCCCACTAGAACGGTAACTAGATGGAGGATTTGTATGGATTACCGAAAGTTGAATAAAGCGACTAGGAAAGATCATTTCTCATTCTCATTCCTTGATCAGGTTCTTGATAGGTTAGCAGGAAATGAGTATTTCTGTTTCCTAGATGGTTACTCGGGGTATAATCAAATCATGGTAGCTCCCGATGATCAGGAGAAGACAACCTTCACCTGTCCTTTTGGAACATTTGCATTTAGGAAAATGCCCTTTGGATTATGTAACGCTCCTGCCACATTTCAGCGTTGCATGATCGCCATCTTTACTGAACTAATTGATGAGGGGATCGAGATCTTTATGGATGATTTTTCAGTGTTTGGGAGATCGTTTGATGAATGTTTAGAAGTGCTAAAGAAAGTTTTGAACAAATGCATTCAAGCCAACTTAATTTTAAACTGGGAAAAATGTCACTTCATGGTCAAAGAAGGGATTGTTCTGGGACACAAGGTGTCCAAGAAGGGTTTGGAAGTAGACCGAGCGAAGACTGAGGTTATAGAAAAATTACCCCCACCAACTAATGTTAAGGGAGTGCGTAGTTTTCTGGGCCATGCAGGCTTTTACCGTCGTTTCATTAAAGATTTTTCTAAAATCTCTAAGCCGCTAAGCCAGCTGTTAGAGAAAGATTCCCACTTTAATTTGGACGAGGAGTGTTTAGCCGCCTTTCATACATTAAAGCAAAGTCTAGTTTCTTCACCGATTATTATTGCACCTGATTGGTCTCTACCATTCACCATTATGTGTGACGCAAGCAATTTTGCTCTGGGCGCAGTCTTAGGACAAGTGCGCGACAAGGTTTTCCATACAATCTACTATGCTAGCAAGACACTGATCGGCGCACAAATAAACTACATCACTACCGAGAAGGAACTATTAGCAGTTGTTTTTGCTTTTGACAAATTCCGCTCCTATTTAATATTGTCTAAGGTGATAGTTTATACGGACCATGCAGCTATACGATTTTTGATAGAGAAAAAGGATGCTAAACCTCGATTGATTAGGTGGGTACTCCTCTTGCAGGAGTTCGACTTGGAGATTAAGGATCGTAAGGGGGCGGAGAATCCTGTAGCAGACTACCTATCACGTCTAGAGTCTGAGTATGGGAAGCATGTAAACATTGAGATTAGGGAGAATTTTCCTGATGAGAGTCTGTTGGCAGTATCGGAGGGGAATACCCCATGGTATGCTGGCATCGTAAATTTCATTGTGAGTAACATTTTGCCATCAGATTTAAATTATCAGCAGAAGAAAAGATTTCTTCATCAGGCCAAGTTTTATTTTTGGGATGCCCCTTATGTATTTAGGATATGCGCTGACCAAGCCATTCGTAGGTGCATACCTGAGATGGAAGTTCGTGATATCCTAGAAAAGTGTCATGCATCTCCTTACGGAGGGCACTTTATGGGAGAACGAACTGCTATGAAGGTACTAGAGGCTGGTTTTTATTGGCCAACGCTATTTAAGGATGCTCACGTGTTTGTCAAGGCATGTGATAGATGCCAGAAGACGGGCAATATTCATCGGGGGGCAAGTATGCCTATGACCAATATTCTGGAAGTAGAGGTATTTGATGTTTGGGGCATAGATTTTATGGGGCCGTTTGTGAATTCTGGAGGAAATTTCTACATATTATTGGCAGTAGACTATGTGTCAAAATGGGTAGAGGTCATCGCCACAAAAAAAAAACGATGCTAAGGTTGTACTCAAGTTTATAAAAGCAAATATATTTACGAGATTCGGCACGCCTAGGGCGATAATTAGTGATGGGGGCTCACATTTTTCTAATACACAATTTAAATTACTTTTAAAAAAATATGGTGTAACACATAAAATGGCCCTAGCATATCACCCGTAAACCAATGGATTAGCCGAAGTCTCCAATAGAGAGATTAAGTCCATCTTAGAGAAGACAGTGAGTACAACCAGGAAGGATTGGGCATTTAAATTAAATGACGCGCTATGGGCTTATAGGACCGCTTACAAAACGCCCATAGGTGTGACTCCCTTTAGGATGGTGTATGGAAAGGGCTGTCATTTACCGATAGAATTGGAACATAGAGCTTTTTGGGCGATCAAGAGACTTAACTTTGACTTTCAAGAAGCGGGTAAAAGAAGGCTTCTGCACTTGAATGAGTTAGAAGAGCTTAGATTTAACGCTTATGAGAACACGAAGCTTTATAAAGATCGGGTTAAAAAATGGCACGATTTGAGACTGCAGAAGAGAGAATTTAGAAGCGGACAACTTGTGCTTTTGTATAATTCACGCCTTCGATTATTTCCAGGAAAGCTGAAATCGAGATGGTCTGGACCATTCCGAGTTGTTGAGGTGTTCCCACATGGTGTAGTTACAATATGTAACGAGAAGGACGGATCAACTTTCAAGGTGAATGGACAGCGACTAAAAATTTATTATGAGGGTGGTAACCAGCGCGATGCGATGGTCATAAAATTTCATTGACGAGTACAAGGAGAGCCGTCTTGCCGAGACGATTAACTTAGGCGCTAGGTGGGAGGCAACCCATCGCTTTATGTTTAGTACTGTTTGAATTTAGTAGTTTTTCTTCAAGTTTTTCTTTGGTTTTGATTAGGAGAGTAGTGGTGGAGGAATGAATTCAAGTGCTGACGGAAAAATTGGTAGCAGCAGTCGTGGTAGTTGCAGCGCTGAAATATTTACTTTGACAGATTTCTGTTTGGAGAGTGTAAACCGCGCAGGTGTTACAACGACAGCAAAAATAAATGGTTGCAACACTTTAGTTTCGGCCCATATTGAAAAAATCGTCGACCGTGTTTCTTCCTTAATAAATACCGTCGACCGGGCTTTTTCTTTACTGGACGATTCCTGCCCTAGTTCGCGAAAATCCGGGAGGATAAGGCGAAGTCGGTGAGTTCTGCGGGGCGTAATCGGCGGCGTGAGTGGCGGCAAACTGCTAGAAGTTGATTCCCGGCGAGCCCATCGCCATTTCGCGACCTGACGACGAGTGCAACTTCGTCGGACCCCTTCCTACTGTTGCATCTCAGGCCCGATCAGGTAATTTTCGAAAACGCCTAACACCATTCTTATTCCAGTTCTCATCTCCATGCCTGAGTCTCGAATGTGTGAGGGTGAGGAGTTCCTGATCTTGCTAAGCCCATAATGTAGAAATGTCGACTAAAAGGAAAGAGAAATCGATAGCGAAGAAAGCGTCATGGTTTGTTAGCGAAGCTGCAGCATATAGATTTGAGAATCTAAAGACGTTACCAGTGATTTATGAAAGGGGATTCCTGATGGAGAAGCGAGCATGGAGTCTTCCCTACGTTCTACAAATACATGAGTTGCACTGGGAGACGTTCTGTCATCACCGGTCGGAGGCCATTTTATCCTGGGTATACGAATTCTACGCAAACGCTAAACAAATGGAGGATGAGGTCGTGACGGTACGAGGGAGGCTGATCAACATATCTTCCAATGTAATTAACGAGCTGTATGGAGTAGGTGCTGATGAAGAATTGGAGAGTCTGAACTATCAAATTACATCCGATGAACTGGCAGCTGCGATCTGCAATACACCAGACCCGGAATGGTCAAAGAGGTCGATGAAGGCGCTGAAATCAACATCACTGTCCATGGAAGCTAAGGTGTGGCTTCTTTTCATAAATGCTACCGTTATGCCTACCCGCCACCTGAACAACGTCACTTTGGACAGGGCAGAGCTGATATATCACATTTTGAAGGGGGATAGGATTAATGTGGGAGCTATAATTAGCAACCATTTGAAGATGAAGATACGGGAGGACAAGGCCAAGCTGCTATGGTTCCCAACCTTGATCACGGAGCTTTGTAGGCAGGAGGGGGTAGTCTGCGGTACTGATGATTTGATTACCCAAGTGCGGAGGCCGATAACTGGACAGGTGGTGGAGGTGAATATCAAAGTTGGGACTGAGATGGACAGCGGTTCTAAGACACCTCACAAAAGAATAGGAAGTAGACCTTCAACGTCATCGGCCGAAAAGCGGGAGAATGTAGCAGTGCCATCCGGGGAAGGGGTCACATTGCATGAAGCTATGGATAGTATTGAGTACATAAAAGTATACTTGAGATGCCAGCACTGCTACTTCAGTTCCCGACTGGATATTATGGAGAGGAAGATTGATAGTCTCTTGAAGAAAGCAAAGTTGCAGGAGGATGTAGAGCCGTTTCGATATCAGTGGCAGTTCAACAACAAGGGAGAGTTGCTAGCAGCTGATGGAAGCACTCTCGACCCAACTGAATTCGATGAAGAAGACGAGGATCAGGAGGAAGAAAGGAATCAGGAAGAAGAGGTGGAGCCAGAAGGCGAGGAGGATCAAGAAATGAATGAACCCGAAGAAGACGATGAAGGGGGGTCAGATTAGATCCTTTTGGCTTTATTTGTTTTTGGATGACTGTGTTAATGGTTGATGGATACTCTTTTGTTTCTTTTACGCTCTGGATGACCTTATTTTGAACTATTTTGTTTAACTGCAAGGTGAATGATTACTCTGCACTACTCACATGATATGATATGATTTTGCGTAATTATTTGGACTCATTAAGTGCTAGATCTTTTGGAAATCCTAAATTTAATTTACCTTATTACTCTGCGCTTATGTTCAAATTGATATAACATGATTTAGGCTATTGCTATAATTAACAGTTATGACATGAATATGAAGGCGATTAAGTTATTCTGGTTCATTGTTGTTGCTAATCCATGCAGTTACGAACTTTATTAGATTGCCTCCATGTTTTGTTCTCTTCTGTCATAGCCAAGATAAAAGTTGGGCTGGTAAATATGGTACGGAGTAATGTAGATCATCGGAGCACATGGGGAGCACATTAAAGAAACTCAAGAGACTTAGAGGAAATCATTTCCTTATCAGCGGAGTTTTACTGTTTCAATTTCATTTTTATTTAATTCATGCAAATGCTGAGTAGTATAGATAGAATATTATTTCTTATATAACACATTAACCTTGCTAGGGCCTAACAAGCCCTTAAGTGTGGGGGTGTTGGCTAATATCGCCCCTGCAATTGTGGTGGTAGATAATTTGATTTGATCACTCGTAATTGCAAGATTTCGTATATTGACCCGTACTTAGTGATAAGTTATTCTTGAAGTTCAATGATAATTAATTGGTACGGCTAGGGAATCCTAGGAGTTCAGATTTTGAATTTGAAATTAGCAAGATTTTTTTTTTTTTGATAAATCACTCTAAGGCATTTGATTCATGCACATCCTTCTTCAGTTTTTGTTTACTTCTCTGAAAACTTTTGATGTTGATTTCTAAAATTAGGAAATGGGGTGAGCAAGAACTAAGTAATAATGTGAGTCAAGATAATGTTTTAGTAGCTATACCATTTTGAACTTTCATGAGATTCTTTGATTGGTTCTGTATCATTTTGCTACCCACTACTGAATGACCAAATTCCCTATATTTCCCTAGTTTTATCTTAATCCACTAGCCATTTATTGGGTGTTCCAATTCAGTATTTATATTAAAAAAACAGAGAGAAAAATTGTGAATTGTCATAGTGATATGCGGCCTAAGTATGTACACGCCTATCTAGAATGATCCCAACTGTGACTATACATAAAAAAAGAGAAAGGAAATAATCAAAACTTTTGTTATAGTAATATGTGGCCTGGGTAGGCAATTACATACTTGGAATGATCTCAACTATAGACACAATTTGTTTATATATTCAAGGCTTAAGGATTGAACCTCGTAATATGGTGAAAGATTGAGATTATTAACTAGAGAATTACCATGCCACTATTTAAACCTATTCATGAATTGCCAACCAAGCCAAAGCTAAACCTATGCTCTCGTATGCTGCTAATTCTTGTCAAGGCTAGCGTAATGACTTAGCTTATTCTTACCCTTTTGAATTATTGAGGATTTTCAAAAAAAAAGTACGGGGGAGTAAATAATCTGGAAGAAGGCGCACACACTACACAAAATTCTTTAGTATGCTTTATCTTTTATCAAGCTAATGGATTTGTGATGTTTGAACTTTTAATAATAATCAAGTTTATCAGTTGAGTAAAGCGAACTTCTTGAATATCTTGGACTAATGTTGGTTAAGATAGGATTGTTCTGATTTGGAGAGTGATAATTATCGAACACCCATTTGAAATAATTATTTCTCCTTGCTCGGGACTAGCAAAGATTCAAGTGTGGGGGTGTGATAACTTCCCAAAAGAAGTTATCTAGCCACGTTTTCTGACATATTACTCGGCATATCCGACACGAATTAACACAGAAAGCTATAGAAATGAAAGTAATTGTTTGATTATCTAATTCAAGGCTAATTTGGTCTCTTTTCATTGTATGTTTACTAGTGGTGCAAGAGGAATAAGCTCATGGACGGAAATCTGCCAAAATATAAAAAATCTGGAAAAAGGTTGCAACGCACGAAAAAATAAATAGTTGCAACGTCTCACTTACTGATTGGCAATGCAAGTAGGCACAGCGCAGGTGTTGCAACACCCCAAAAAATGAAGGTTGCAACGTCACCTGGGCGGTTTTCAGATTTTGAAATTCGAATTTTGCCACCTTTTCAAATTTGGAAGGAGGCATCCCTTGGCATATCTGGAGGCATTTTTAAAGGACAAAAGCAAGGAAATACGGGGGGGTACTGGACGAAAAAAAAAAGAGGGAGCTTTTGGAGGAGAAGATCCATCTTGGGAGACAAACCCTAGGCAAGAAGAAGAAGAAGGCTACTCCGGATCGTCAAGAGCAACGGATTTTGCACTTCCAAGTGAATTATTTCCTGAAACTTTTGAATTTTCCGAAGCATGTCTAGTAAGATCCATCTAATTTGGTTTCATCTCTCCGCCATGAACTAATTTCTTAGATCTTGTGTGTTGTGAGTACCTTACTTGTTGTGATGACTTGATTCAAGGTTTTGACTTAATGATTGTTTGATTTTCTATCTTTATTGTAATTGTGTTCTCTATTTGTGGATGTTTTGAGCAAGTATTCATCTTCTAGTTAGCATTGCGAGATTCGAGAGAGGAGTTATGCTAGTCTAGGGTTGAATCATTTATATTACGTGGCGAGATTCGAGAGAGGAGTCACATATTTCTTTAGTCAAAATTCCATCTTTTTACTGCACTGCGAGATTCGAGAGAGGAGCGGTGTAAGTGTAACCTAATTTCTAATATAACTTCGGGAGAGAAAGAGATTTCCTCTTGAGTTAGCATTGTGAATTTGTGCGCTTTTCGTTACTTTCTTTCCACCCAAGTTAGAGATAACTGGGGGAATTTGGGTAACCGGATCTCGGAAATCGAGGGATAAAGAGATCCGCTTTTGCATCCATGCAAGATAGAAGTCAAACAACTCATGAAAGCTTTTTCTATAAAAAAATCATCGCAATAGGTAAGGGAAACCAACATGCAAGATTGCTTCCCTAAAACTTGGATAACAATATTTTCTTGTCCGCGCATTTTAGTTCTTGTCTAAAGAGTACTTATTTAAATAAATCTAGAAATTCACCTTAATTATTGTCTTGAATTTAGAGAACGGGAAGAGCTAGTAATTGTGATCACTAGGTCAATCACCTCCTCGAGGGAACGATCACTTCTCACTTTATATTACTTGATCCGGCACGTGCACTTGCGTTATTATATACATCTATTTTGGGCGTATCAAACAGCTATCAAGAGAGCCTCAAGATGGCTCCCTTCGAAGCACTATACGGGCGTCGCTGTAGGACCCCGCTCTACTGGTCAGAAGTCGGTGAAAAGGTGATTTTGGGCCCTGAGCTACTTCCGGAAATGGAGGAAGCCACCAAGAAGACTCGTCTTCAGCTCAGTCGTGTCATTGAGAGGCAGAGAAGGTATGCAAATCAGCGCCACCGTCCGTTAGAGTTTGTTGTGGGCGATCAAGTATTCCTGAAGGTTTCTCCTACTCCTGGGGTGAAACGGTTCGGTCGCCATCATAAGCTCAGCCCGAGGTTCGTGGGACCGTACTCCATCTCAGAACGTGTTGGAGGATCTGCCTATCGTCTGGAGCAACCTGCTTCTTTGGCCGGTGTCCATGACGTCTTTCATGTCAGCAGCTTCGAAAATACATCCACGATCCTAATCGTGTTCTTGAAGAAGCCCAGTGGTTCCTGAAACCAATCTGTCATATCCAGTCGAGCCCGCGAAAATTGTCGAATACCAAGAACGCCAGCTTCGCAAGAGAACCATTCCGATGGTGAAGGTACTTTGGCTGCATGGCAAGTCCGAGGAGTATACTTGGGAACTCGAATCTGATATGCGCAGCAAGTATCCACAACTCTTCTCTTGTTTCTTTGTACGTATCTAAGTCTGACTTTCATGTTATTTCAGTATCCTTCATGGTTACCTTTCATGTGTTAATCTGCAAATTTCTGTATGTCGTCTGAAACTTCGTTGTTTTAGTTCCATTCAGAGAATTCTCATGCAAGTTTCGGGACGAAACTTCCTAAGTATGGGAGAATGTAACAACCCCTAATATAACTTAATAAATATAATAATAATAAGAATAATAATAAAAAAATAAAATATTAAACAAAGACCTCAAAGGCCTATAACCCAAGCCCTTCCCCCGGTCCAAATCCTGCATCCCGCGGGAAATCCCGATCCCGCCTCCTTCGCCCCCGACGGTCCCGTCTCCGCCTCCCAAGCGCCCGGCAGCCCCCTCCTCCGCCTTCAGTGGCCGGAGAACACCCTCCAGGCCCGACGCCTCTTCCTCTTGCTTCCCCGCCGTCTCCGACGCTCCCCTTGGCCGGCAACTCCCGCAGCAACTCTTCTCTTGGCCGACTGCTTCCAAGGGGGACGGCCACCCTTTCTCCCCTCCTCTTCTCCTCCTCCGGCCAGTGAGGGCAAAGACGTTGTTTCTTCTCCGACAACCCTAGCTCCTCCTAAGGTTTCGCTTGAAACCCCTCTTCGTGGATTTCGGAGCCCCGATCTGGTCTCCTTGGGTAAGGAATTCCACCAACCTCTTGTATTTTTTTATTTCCCTAAATTTTTCTTGCAAATTTTCGCTCTCCGACCTAGGGTTTCTGTCGAACCAACTTATGTCCATCGTTTAACCCGCTAATCCCGGATTTGTTTGTGTTTTCCGGTGCATCTCCTCGGATCTAGTGGTGGAATCGCTCCAAGACCTCTCCAAATTATGGCTTTTCGCATCCAAACGCCGCCAAAATCCCTGATCCCCCGCGGTAGCCTCTTCTCGCCTCACTTTCGAGGGAGGTATATTCATAAACCCCTCTCCCTTTGTGTGGAACGATTATCAAACACATGTGTTGGCATAAGAAACGTGTTAATTCAATTTGGAATGCATTTTTGATCTCGAACAGGTATAGCTAGAGTTTTTAACCTCGCTTGCGCCACTTAGCTGTCGCGAGCATTTTTCGACGTCACTTTAAGGCAAGTAGAGAACCCTCTCTTACTTGCAAAACTTTAAATTTAATCTGGTTACCTGTTATTTTACAAATGCTTTTCCTACAAAATTCTGAACTCTCATAATGTTGACATAACATAACATGATAAGTAACCACCTAAGTACGAAACATAAAGACAAATCCGTAGTTGTAAGCAAATCCTTGAATTGTATCGTCTAACTGGGCATCTGTCTGCTAGCATGGTCACAACAAGCAGGATTACTTTTTCGATAAGACTTGCACATAGATCTGATCGTGAGCCATATGCGCCCGCTATAGCACCTACACACTTCATCGATCACGACTTACAACATTTTACATAAATAAATTTTATGCTATACTACGGAGTAGGCTAATCTTTCAGAAATGTCTGTTTGACCTGGTTTTTGGTATGTTTGGTAGCTTCGTACAAGATATATCAGTACTCGAATATGTCTGTTTGTTTTTGCTCACATTTTAATTAATTAACTTGCTCATGTTTAAATCATAAATTCTAAGACATTTTCCTCCTGTCTTGAATTTGCCTTAGGTTTCGTGACTGCGCCGCCTGCCCCCTGAGCTACTTCTCGTTCAGCTGCAGCTTTGCTTGGAGGTTTTTCCTTTGTAGTTGCTTACATCAGATTTTATGTATTTGAATCATTTACTGTCTGTTCGTTTATCATATACTAGTTATGGCAATACATTTTCTTTTGTATCATGGACAACTCCGATGATGTTTCTGATGTACTATATCGTTTTATTTATGACATTTTCATTACTGTTGTTATTGCATTTACTTCTAATTCAGCATTGTGTGTAGCATTAAATTTTTCAAGGAAATACATGTGCATTAATTCTCTTTGTTTTAAAACTTTAAGCGCTTCCGTACATTTACACTCAATAAATTGTTCAAACCAAATAACTATTTTTGTAAAACTATTTTCAGTATCATTGCATCCGCCTTATCAGGCATGGTTCCTTTCCTCCCATGCTTGTGGCATCACGGCCCGCCCGAAGCGCACGTTCACCTTTGTCGAGGCGGGTCGTGACAGATCCTGCATGACAAAAGAAGAGGGAGAGAAGATCAGACATCAATCAAGATCTTGAGCAAGCCTACTAACAGACAATAGGTTAAAGGGAGATCCCGAAACATGAAGGACCGAGGTTAAGGAGAGAGTAGGAGTAAGTTGCAAATCCGCAGCTCCAGACACAGGAGTAGTATCGTCATTAGCCACGGTGATAAATTTGGGATACTCAATGTGCATGTACTGAGGAGGTTTTTGAGAGGTAATATGATGGGTGGCCCCAGAGTCCAGGATCCCCTGAGAGCTGCAGGAGAGACAGGAGATACCTTCAGTAGAGAATAAAGTAACCGAGCCAGAGGAACGGTTGACCATGCCTTGAAGCTGCAGTATCTGTAAGCGGAGGTCATTGATATCCTTCTGAGCAGTAGAAGAGGGGTCGGTGGGACAGGGACTCGCAGGAGCAGGAGCAGGAGCAGCAACAACAGCAGGAGCGGAAAGATGAGGAGGCAAACCATGTTTGCGATAGCAGGTAGCTTCAAGGTGGCCATCATGACCGAAGTAAGTACACTTGAGAGTAGAGGGACTGGCACGTCCCCGACCTCGAGACGTGAAGCGGCCTCCCCGAGTAGAAGAGCCCCGGCCAGACGGAGCAGGAGTAGGGAGCAGGGGCTGCTGGAGCAAAGCCGGAGAAAAGGTTGTTGGAGCCTCGGGAGGAGGTGAAACCTTAAGCACCATGGAGCAGACATCAGACGGAGAGGGTGTTGTAGGAGAGGAGAGAATCTGGGCCCGAATGCTGTGAAGATGACTAGGAACAGGAGTCATCATCATAGCGATCCCAACAGCCTCCTTCTGTGCCCGTTGAGTAGCAAAGTCGACAGAGGGAGGTTGGTGATGTATCCAGGCCTCCACCAGGGTCCGGGTCTTGGCAACAAAGGAAGTTAAGTCACCAGTGGTGCCAGGGTCCAGAGACTGAAGAGCAGAGATGATGTCGAAGAGGTGTTGTAAGTTATCCCGGCTAGAGTAGAGGGAGCGCAGCTCATCCCACATTTCCTTAGCGATTTTGTAATGCATTGCATCCGGTAAGACTCTGTGTCCATAGAGTTGAGCAACCAAGATTGGACACGGTCGTCATCGCGGAGCTAGTCATCAGAGGGATCAGACGGTTTGGCCCGAGTAAGGTGATCGAGTAAACCCCTTGTTTGTAGAACACGTCGAACGGAATGAGCCCATTCGACATAGTTAGCATTTCCACTGAGAGAGATAGTGGTAATGTGAAGTTCATCACAGACCTCGGAAGGCAAGGTAGCAGCACGAGTGGGCAGAGAGGAGGTAGCTGTAGTGGAGTCGCTGGATGCCATGGCGGATAGCGGCAGCGGACTGAAGCAGCGGAATGAGGTAGCGGGCAGCGGAATGAGGTAGCGGGCAGCGGACTGAAGCGGAGCCCGCAAGAAAGAGAAGCGAGTAAGGACCCGGATGCTTGGAGCAAGTCGCTGTGACTCGGGCAGGTTGCGGCGACTAGGGCAGGTCGCGGCAAGCAGATCGCGGTGACAAGGCAGAGGAGCTCGGCAAGGCGCGAGATAAGATAGGTTGTGGCGGACTGGAGCAATCCGTAAGAAGAAAAGGTTCGCAGCGGACTGGAGGAGGAACCCGCAACGAACGGAAGCAAGAGTTCGCAACGAACTAGAGCTCGTGAAGAAGAGAAGGGTCGCGGCAGACTAAGAAGAAGGTTCGCGAGAAGAGAGTTCGCAGCGGGTGGGGCAGTCCGCGGCAGGTGATATCAGGAGGTCGCGAGCGAGGAGAGAGCTCGGACCGGACCGGAGTTAGGCAGCGGACTGCTGTAAGAGCCAGCAGCGGACTGAGGAGACGGAGCGAGAATGAGCTCGCAGCAGCGGACTAAGAGAAGAGTCCGCAAAAAGGGAGCTCGCAGCGGACTGAAGAAGAAGAGTTGGTAGGCAGGGAATAAGTGGACCCTACGGATCAGAGAAAGAAGACTATAAGAAGCCCGAGGAGGAGGGTGGAACCACGGGGAGAAGAGGAAGCAGACCTAGAGAAACCAGGCCGTAGGAGCCAGGCGGCTAAGGGAGCGGAGAGACGCAGGCCGTGGACAAAAACGCAGGCCGCGGGCGAGTATGGGTAGGCGGACAGAAGCCGGAGTACGCAGACCGCTGGCGATTAAGGTAGGTGGATAGAAGATTGGAGTCCGCAGGAGGGGACGAATTCCTCTGATACCATGTAAGAAGAGAGAAAACATGTAACGACTCCATCCGTTCATATAACATATAATAGAAGGTCCGGCCGGGGCCCCACACCATATGACACAAAACAGGCGGCGAAGTCACTGGTTAATATCAGAGTTGCGCATCCTAACTAATAGCATTCTAGCGGAAGCTTTTAACATAAATATTGAACTGCAACCATAAATGTCCACTGATATAAGTACCCACATTTATATAGGAATGTACATCAAATACAATATCGTTTGGCCTTATGGTCTTACAGTTGCTCTTTATAAATGTGGATTCCAAACATCGGTGCGCAGGCTGGCCACACATGAACAAAACACTACATTCTTTATTTAGCCTTCAAGGGCTAGCAACAGCAGCAAAGACTTCACCCCTTATGTGTCATGCTCGGCTCTCCAGCACCTGCACAAGGATAGCCCACCAAATGGTGGCAAACAAGGCAACGGTCAGCATTCAGCTAACCAATTTATAACGACCCTACCCCTTTCCCGGGGCAGTGGTATTCATTCCCTGCAGACACAACAATTCATAGGCAGATATATATATATCATACATTATGCGCTCACGCACAAACAATCCATCACAACCGTCAGTCACGCGGCCAGACGATCCGTTCACTCAGGGCACATTCTTGGTGTACTGGCGAACCAGGGTCCCACCACCGTTCCAGGGACGAAACCCAACGGTAAAATTTAGCATTTAGTCTTTCCGGTGCGCAGGCCTAAGACTCTCATTATGCGCTCCAACTGACCGCACTTTCAGGTCTTCAAGTCGGACGGACATAACGCAGGTACGGATCAGCCACCCCCCCCCCCCCCCCCCCCCGTTGCTCAAGTTGTCTTGCCATCACCGAATACCAACGTACTCGAGGCCAATTATAAGGCGCGGGTCGGTTTCACCTTTCCTGTTCGGCACTAGGCCTTTTCAAGAGCTCATCTTTACAATAGTCATACTGTCCACCAAGGACTGGCTTCACAATAGCCACAATGTCCACCACGGGACTGACTTCACAATCAACAAGGGGAGTTCATGCTAGCGTCCTTCACGATTACTTAGCGGGTTCCGCAGAACTCACTTTCTGCACCCAACTCCGCCCAAACCCTGCAGCATCCTGCAGTGCCAGAAAACTGGTCTTGCCACAGCACACAGCACAAGCATCACAAGGGTATTTTCTTGGACTACCACTCCAGTACTTCCTGTTACTGCCCTTCACAGGTCCAACCCATCGACTCCACAAACTACACGTTTAACCACGGAGTCTTCTCCGGTGTGTAAATGAAACATCACCAATCCAGACCAACCTGTCTAGATGTGCTTCACACAGCATGTCTATTCCGTACTACACACTTCCGAATCTATATGCAAGACTATTGGGGATTCCAAGAATCAACCCAAGGAAATCCCTTCGCAATCCACTCTCTGGTGGGGGAAATCCATGCACATGCCAAAACGAAGGACTTTGCATGTCCAAGAACGAAGATCGTTACCCTTGACGACCTCTTTGGAGCCATGGAATTCTGGCCGGTTGAAAAGCGCCGCAGCGGCCTTGCCTCCACAAATCTGGCCTCGGATCTCGATTCGGAACACTGAAGCTCCACCGGTGGCCGGCTCCTTAGCTCCTCCTCCTCCTTCCTCTCCCTTCTCTCTAACTCTCTTAGAAAGAGAATGGCCTAAGTCCAAATGAGGACTTTCTTCTCATTCTCGGCCGTAAAGCAGCAGGGAGAAGCCTGGGCCATCAGATCCCAGATAAAGGAAATGGACGGCCACAAATTTGCCACAAAGGTCTATTTTTTGTCTGACACGTCCTGTGACACGCCCGTGTCACAGGCTGTGTACCTTAAGCGGCACACAACCGACTTATCCAGAACAGGACAAGACCATGTGACACGCCCGTGCCACAGGCCGTGTGCCCTGACACGCCTTCAGACACGCCTGTGTCTGTGGCCGTCTACTTCATGCGGCACACACCCGATTCACCCCGAACAGGACACAGCCATGTGACACGCCCGTGTCACAGGCCGTGTGCCAATAGACACACCCGTGTCCTGCCCGTGTTCACCAGGCCCCATTGCCCTGGCCAAATCAAGAGAAGGACACGGCCATGTGACACGCCCGTGTCACAGGCCGTGTGCCTTTACACGGTTGCAGACACGCCGCCGTCGAGGCATTTCGTCGAGCGAAGTTCGTCGACCAAAGGAGGACACGGCCTCAGACACGCCCGTGTCGCAGGGCGTGTCCCCCCTCAAAATTTTCGTTGAGCTCATTTTGCCGACCACCCGCCAGGCTGCTCACCCATACCGAGCAGGACACGGCGTGGGACACGCCCGTGTCCCAGGCCGTGTAACTCAGTCTTAGGTCAAATGTGGGATTTGGGGTGTTACAAAACAGGAGAGAGAAAATCACCCGTAATTGTATATATTGTCAAAGTACATGAATACATACACTTATATAGAGGTAGATAGTGAGAGAGATATCTACATTTACAATGTGGGACTAAAGTAGCTATACATGGGTCAATACACATGTGCCTCTTAAATGGGCAAATTTCTATTTTATCTTTAACACAATCCTCTTGCCGACAACTTTTTTGAAATTTTGTACTTTGAAATTGCTACATAATCATGGATGATCAATATTTTTTTATTTTATAATGCCAAAAACTATTTATGTAAACATGAAAATGATAAGTATTATTTTCCAATTTTGTTTGGGACTGCAAATATCAGTGTGTAGACTGCAAATATCAGTGTATTATCTTCCAATTTTGTTTGGGACTGCAAATATCAGTGTGTGGACTGCAATTATCCAGGGGCTGCAATTATCTATTGAGGGCTGCAAATATAATTTCCCCTTATAAATTGACCTATCAAACCGAACACCTTAGAATTATAAGAAACATATATGATGGAGAAGATCATACAGAACGTACAATTAACGGACAGAGGACATAATCAACAAATCTATCACAGAAGAAAACACTTGATTGAGGATGTCAAGAGGGTCATCAATCTGTATAATTTTTGTGAATGGCTTCCTATTTTCGGTGGTCTTTGCAATCGTAAACTAGTAAGGTTTGCCTACATTTCACCCGTGTGGTGGGACCCTTTCCTGGACCCTCGTTGCGCGGGGATATTTTGTGCTCCGGGCAGCCCTTTTTGTGATTGCAAACTAGTAAGGCTAATAACTATGCCTAGAATTTAAGGCTTCGTTTGGTTCGGCGTTTCGCCTCCCCCGTTTGGAGCAAACGCAGCCGGACGGCGGGGATAGTTTGTCTAAATTTCACCCGTGTGGTGGGACCCTTTCCTGGACCCTCGTTGCGCGGGGATATTTTGTGCTCTGGGCAGCCCTTTTTGTGATTGCAAACTAGTAAGGCTAATAACTATGCCTAGAATTTAAGGCTTCGTTTGGTTCGGCGTTTCGCCTCCCCCGTTTGGAGCAAACGCCACCGGACGGCGGGTAAACAAACGGCCTCATGCGGCGTTTGCTCCGTTTTCACCTGCAGCAAGGAGGAAATTGTCCCGATCCGGTCCGTTTCGACCCCCCACCTCTCCCCCACCAGTTCCAAAGTGACGTTTCGACCCACCGGATGCACCCTCCACCGCCGAACCAAATATAGCCTAAAGTTGCTGAAATTTTAATGGCCACATCAAAATTTGCTTTTCTTCGGCCTCGAAGATGGCTCACCATAAATTAGTTATGATTCAACTCTAAATCAACACCCAAGAGAATTTTTCACCATTTCAAACATATCTTTAATATTTTGCTCTCATTTTATAGGCAATGGGGTTTTTTTGTTATATTTGAAGTGGAGAAATGAAGATTCTATTTTAATCCCCTATAGAAACAAGGTTGACCATATTACCACCACCACCCCCCCCCCATCATAAAAGCCCTTGGTACCTACTCCGCTGCTCACCATGCTGTCTCTCATTAGGGGGCACGTTTATCAACAAGCTCTTTTGGTCATCTTTGCCATCTCAGCATACATTCCCCAAAACTCCTGGCTGAATTTCAGTGTACGTCACGTGGGTATTGGTTCAACAAGGTCTTTTGATTCAACAAGGTTGACCATACATTCCCCAAAACTCCTGGCTGAATTTTCACCATTGTACGCACCTACCAACGATTGCAGCTTCGCTCTGTTGGTGTGATATGCTCAGCATCGCTGAACAATTCATGTCATCTACATCACCTACCACGTACATAGTACAACAATTCCTTTCCAATGTGCTTTTACCTTATCATTAAGATCCTAAAGACTGGTGGTTATGACTACATCTTCGTCGGTGTGGACCTTTTTCACAGTACAACCATTTTATTCCCTACACCACTTGTGCACCAGTCATTCCATCATACCAACGTTTATACATAAGATTTGGGTCCCAATTGTTTCACTTGTTCTATTGTGAGCAATATGAATCGTGTTTATACGAGTTTTTCTAGCTTCCCTTGTTCTACTGTGAGTGATAGGAATCATGTTTACATGAGTTTTTCTCAGGTCATGTTCAAGAGACTATCACTTTGCGGATGAGCACCTTATACCACCTACAGAACAATGGATGACCAAACATCCTCAATTACAATGAGCCACTTGTCTAGATTAGGCAAAATATTCTTACAACACTTACACTTCTTTCCACACAGCGGCGAACACCACCTCCTTCCACACAACAGTTGGCACCACCTCATGTCAGGTAGTTTTACGCATTCGTAGACCGGTACTCGTCGATGGAGAAGCTTTTTTTCATTCATAGACCAATGAGCCCAGGTCGACAAGGCGCTCGACGATCTTGCGTTTCACGACCGTCGCTCACAGCTCAATGAAACACAACCCTCATAACTTCACTAGAAAAATTTCGAGTCAATCAGGGTTGTTTCTGTTGAAAGCCAAGTTACCTTAGTCTCATCGGGGGGTGATTATTACAATCAGAGAGACTCAACGGATGACCAAACATCCTCAATTGCAATGAGCCGCTTGGCTAGATTAGGCAAAATATTCTTACAACACTTACACTTCTTTCCACACAATGGCGAAGACCACCTCCTTCCACACAACGGTTGGAACGAACTCATGTCAGGAAGTTTTACGCATTTGCAGACCGGTACTCGCGAATGGATATGCATTTTTTTCATTCATCGACCAACTCTAGACAAGGCGCTCTATGATCTTGCGTTTGACAACCGTCGCTCTCAGCTCAATGAAAAACAACCCTCATAAGTTGACAAATTTGACCCATTTGGTCAAAACTTCACTAGAAATATTTCGAGTCAATCAAGGTTGTTTATGTTGAAAGCCAACCTACCTTAGTCTCATCAGGGGTGACTATATCTCTTGCTTTGATGTATTATTACTGTGGGAAGACAATCGGAGAGACTCAGAACGTGAAGGAGAACTTCGTAACCTAAAGGTGCGTTCTTCGACATGGTATCAGAGGCGGCAAATCCCCCGCCAACGTCGACCTAAAAGCTCGATATTGATGTCTGTCTTGTTTTGTTTGTTTGATAACAATCCCAAATTCTCCATCCTCCTAGACCGATCAAACTTCGCACCTCCTCAATCGATCTTCGTGCTTCCTTGATCGATCTATGCATCTCCTCGATTGATTGATCTATGTGCCTCTCCGTTGATCCGTTGTTTCACGCTTGTTCCAGTCGTCCTTGGACCAGAGCTTCAAGTTTCCGTTCAGTTGTGGGGATAGACTGTCTACTGCAGTCGTTCCACCATGTAGCTCGGTTGCCTGCTGGATTGACAGCCTACTACAGTCGTCCATCATGTAGCTCGGTTGCCCACTGCAAGGGATCTGCCAACTACCGTTCTTCTAATTTTTTGTTGTTCTTCCAGTTTGTGTTGCTGCTTCCAGTTCCTTGGGCCATGAGCTTCCTGAAGGAGTTATTCTTCCTGTGTGTTCTTATGGAGGATTCAAAGAGCGTTATTGTCCCTGAAGGGGCTGTTGGTCAACCTAATTACTATGGTGGAGGAAGTTCATATGTAGATTTCACTTATGGCATGACTGATATAAAATTGAATGGGAGAAACTACCTCTTATGGGCGCGGTCTATGTGGATATTCATTGGGAGCCGTCAAAGAATTAAGTTTATTATTGGATCCAAACCCGTTCTAAGCAAGGCCAGTCGTCCACCATGTAGCTCAGTTGCCTGCTGCAAGGGATCGACAACCTACTGCAGTCATCCAACATGTAGCTCGGTTGCCTACTGCAAGGGATCTGCCAACTGTCGTTCTTCTAATTTTTTGTTGTTCTTCCAGTTTGTGTTGCCGCTTCCAGTTCCTTGGGCCATGAGCTTCCTGAAAGGAGTTATTCTTCCTGTGTGTTCTTATGGAGGATTGAAAGAGCGTTATTTTCCCTGAAGGGGTTGTTGGTCAACCTAATTACTATAGTGGAGGAAGTTCATATGTAGATTTCACTTATGGCGTGACTCTAAATTTGAATGGGAGAAACTACCTCTTATGGGCGCGGTCTATGTGGATATTCATTGGGAGCCGTTAAAGAATTAAGTTTATTATTGGATCCAAACTCGTTCTAAGCAAGGCCGGCCCCTCTTATGAGGAATTGGAAGGTGAGAATCTTACCGTGATCAATCTTATCAACTCTATAGAACCAGAGATTGTCAGCCAATTCTTATTTTATCAGACTGCTAAGGAAATGCGGGAATTACTTGAACTGAATTATTTTAAAAAAAACTTGGCAAGGATCTATCAACTTTAAACTGAACAGATACATATGATGTGTACATAAATGATTTTGAGGAGTGATTAAGCCGACTTATAAGTGGACAAAAATTGATCAATATACTGTTATTCAGACCATTGAAAATTACAAGACTGAGCTTATGCAACAAAGGGTATTTGCAATGCTCTCTGTCCTTCCTTCAGATCTTAAATTCCAAAGGGTTCAAAAGTTAGGAAGAGATTTTGTTACTGATTTGGAGACCGTTGTCCATTACATTCAGGATCTGATGAGTGGGAAGACGATTGGTAGTGGACATGAGTCAGGTGGTGTTTATGTTATGGACACTAGTCTTGCATTTGGTGCTCAAAAATCCTCAAGTACTGATCGATTGATGTTGTGGCATAAAAGATTTGGGCATGCCAGTTTGAAGACTTTGAAGTTTGCTTTCCCTAGCTCTTTTAACGTGGCTGAAACCGGAAATGATTGTCAATCTTGTGAATTTGGAAAACATTATAGAACCAATTATGCTCCAAGTAGAAGTCAGAGTATTAAATGTTTTGATTTGATACATTCTAATGTTTGGAGCTCTCCTATTATTCTGTGAATGAATTCCGCTATTTTGTTTCTTTTATTGACAATTACTCTCGTTTTACTTAGGTTTTTCTTATGAAAAAGAAAAATGAAGTGTGCGATATATCTCAGTTATTTTACAACATAGGAGTGATCATGATATTATTTTTCAAACTCCATGCCCTAGGACTCCTCAGCAGAATGCCAGAATGAAGTAGCAGAAAATAAAAATCGCCATATTATTGAAACTACTCGTTTATTATAGGAGATGCAAGTCCGTCCCTAAGGGATTGTGGGATGAGGGAGTTCTCACTTTGTCCTACCTAATTAATCAGATGACATTTGATACTTTGGAGGGGAAGTATCATCTAAAATTTCACTATCCAAATCATCAGTTATTTAATCTCCCTCCTAAAGTTTTTGGATTTGTTGCCTTTATGCATATTGTGGGGCAGCATAAGGATAAATTAGGTCCCTAGGCTATTAAATAGGTTTTTGTTGGCTATGTTGCTAACCAAAAGAGATATAAGTGTTGCTCACCTTCGTTGCATGGAAGGATTAGATTTAAAAATGTTACCTTCTTAGAGCACACTCCATATTATTCAGAAGAAGGGAAAATGTTAAATATCAAGAGAAATATGAAGATGAAGGTTGTATGATGCCACCTTCAGAAGAAGGGACTACCCACAGGATGTTCTATCTTCTAGTAGCTCGAATGGACCAATTGAAAGGGAAGTGTATAAATGATTTGCATGTCTACAACAGAAAGAAGAATCAAGTTTACAAAAGGAAGCATGTAAGAAGAACACTCATGGAGATACATCCTCTTCTCTCCAAATTCATAATGGTCATACTAAATATTTTATTGATAAATATGTTGAGTATCACTCTATCTCTCAATCACTAAAATCTTACCTTGTATCAGTTTCCTATATTTTTATCCCTAACAATTTTTTAGATGTTATGTCTAATCTCACCGAAGAAAGCTATGGAGGTGGAGATGAATGTTCTCCAACATCAAAATACTTACGAAACTATTCTCATCCCTCACGGGTGTCATACTGTCAGATGTAAATTGATATATACTATCAAATACCATCAAGATGACAATCTTGATAGATATAAAGCAAGATTTGTCTATAAAGGCTAAACCCAAATTGATAAAATTGACTTCGATGAGACGTTTGTGCTTACTGCCAAACTCAACTCGGTTAGAATCTTGCTATTTATTGCTTCCCATAAATATTGGCCTTTGTATCAACTTGATGTGAAAATTGCTTTTCTCCATGGTGAATTTGTAAGACCCGAAGTCTAATATTAATATGTTTGCATATATATAAATAAAAGGCTCTGTAAATATTTTCCAATGATGGAAAACAATTGATTTCAGTGTTGATTTGACGTCGCACTTTAATTTTGATGTTCGGATTTTTCCGTCTGATATTTTATTTTTATTTGCGATAGCCGCTTCGTTTTCATTTAAATTGAATGGCTTGAGTTGGCCGGCTTTGATATAGACTTGGGCTTGGTTGGAATTGGGTTTGGTTGTGGCTGTGAAATGGGTGAACCGGTGTGTGTTGGTTGTGGTTGTGCAATGGGTGAACCGGTGTCTGTTGGTTGTGGTTGTGCAATGGGTGAATCAGTGTGTGTTGGTTGTGGTTGTGCATGGGTTGAGACCGGTAGAACCGGTGGTGTGACCGGTTGCCTGGGTTCAGCGGTGGAATTATCCCGTGCTTTATGATATCGTGCTTTGTTCGTTCTTCTTCATATGCGACGGAACGAACCGTCGGAGCCGCTCCTGCGCCTAGCCGCCTCCAATCTCCTCTGTTTCGTACGATTTCTTCCTCTTTGGAAAGGTAATCTTCTTCCCTCCACTCCTCTTGTGTTGATCATGACGTTTGTGTACAGATTGACGATGGGTGAAAACCCTAGGGTTTGGGGTTTTGGTTTTAATTCACTCCTTTTTACATCAAAAGGTTCTCTATAGCTTTCCAAACCCTAAACCTTGAATTTGAATTAATTTTGGGAGAGATGAGGTTAGGGTTTCATTAGGGATTTTTGGCTTGACCTCCTTGCAAACTTTGTTTATCGGCTGGGTTGTTGAGGGCTGCCTGGATGTTGCCGGTTGTGCTTTTGGGCTGCTTTGTGTTAGCTGTTCGGTTGTTTTAGAGGGGATTTACGCCTTGGCTTGAGCTATTGTTCACAGCCCTTGGTGTTGCCATTGTGGCAACCCTTGAGGCTGTGCATTGGAGCATTTTGGATCGACTATCGTGGGTATTTGAAATCTTTTGTGGGCTGATGGTGCACCTCCTTTTTGAATCACCCACGCTCGTCCTTCCCTAAACAACTCCTAGAGGTCGTAGTTGTCACCGTCATAGGAGTTCGCTCGTAACTATTTATGGCGCAACCCTAAAGTAAATGATATTTTGATACTGCAGAGGATGGAGTCCGGCGATAGACGTGATGTGAAGCCTTCGAATGACAAGGGCAAAGGAATAGTTGGGGTGAGTCCTTACTGTTTTTGTTTCCTCTTTTGTGAACTTGTTAAGCTAGTTACCTTTCTTTCAGTTGTATGATTTCACTGAATATATGAATCGCCGAAAACGCTAACGTGGGTTAGCGAGCGATATAATTTTGAGGGGAACCAAATACAAATAAATTCTATTTGTGAAATAGACTGAACAAATCGAAATAATTGAAAATGAATTGAAATTGATAACGCGTCGAAGCATCGAAATGCTAAGGGTCAGCCTAGTAGGGGGGAATGTGTCAGACTCCTACACCTCGTGAGGGGGGTAGAACTCTCACACCTCGTAGGAGGGGTCGAACTCCTACAGATTATGATATGAATCCAATAGGAGGCGTTGAAGCCTGTAGCGCGTAGAAGCGCCCTAAAGTGGATAATGATACGAAGGGTCGACGAACCCAGATAATCGAGATATTCGAATGACCCTAAGAATTTTGAGAAACGAACTACGAATAAAAGGAAATATGAATTGATTTCAGATATAGAATTGTTGATTTTACCTGTTCCTAGCTTAGAAACATATTCATATAGATTTCATTGCTGCTGACTCTCTTGTCTGCTTGCAGTGCGAAGCTACTGGTAAGGGTAAGGAAGTCACTTAGTTTTCAAAACTAATTGGTTCCTCATTTTTTTAGGAACCGAGCACCAGCATACCAGACCCCGCTAGACGGGCTCAGGCAAAGGCAGATCGAAGATCAGTTGAAGACGTGGCTCGTCCACGGGTTAGCATGAGTTTATTCCGTGTACTTTTGTTAGATATTTGTAATGTAATAAATGTAGACACTTTTGTATATTAATGAAATGTGATGTTATATTTTCACTGGTACACTTCTTTTATTATCCTGCTGCGTATAATTATGTGAAAACCCACTCAGAAATAATGAATTTAAATTGTTGCGGTTTTGGGCCGTTACAGAATTAAAGGGAGAAATCTACATTATTCCACCGCTTGGCATGGAAGTACCTAAAGGACATGAATGTTGTCTTAAGAAGACTTTGTATGGCCTTAAAAATTACCTAGGGCCTAGTTTGAAAAGTTAAGTGTCAAACTCTTGAGTTTGGATTTTTCTCGTTGTATTTATGATCACTTAGTCTTCATCTACAGGAAGGATCAATATACCACTATTCTAATTGTCTATGTAGACGATATCATTATCACCGGATTTAATGATCAACACATTGCTCTTGTTAAAAGAGAATTGACCTCTACTTTTAAAATTAAAGATTTGGGTCTCCTTTGATATTTTCTTGGAATTGAGATTGCTAGATCTTTTGGAAAGATTGGATCATCTTAGTGACACTGGATATTTGGGAGTGAAACCTGTAGATAATCCCGTGGCTGCTAATTATGATATCCACAAGGACGATTCTCCTGATCTTGAAAGAAAGTTGCGGGGAGGTTAATTTACCTGACTATCATCAAACCCAACATCTCATTTATGGTTGGATTGATAAGACAATTTATGCGCAATCCTAAAGTTCATCACTATCATGTTGTTCTTTGGATCCTTAAATATCTAAGAAATGTATCTTTTATCAAAATCATGGTTATCTTAAAGTTCACGACTACTGTAATGTTGATTGGGCCGGTTCCTCCTCTAATAGAAAATCTACGAGTGGATATTCTATCTTCATAGGCTGCAATCTTGTTTCCAGGATGAGTCAAAAACAGAATGTTGTAGCCCAATCTTTTGTTGAAGCAGAATATCGAGCCATTTTCATTACAACATGTGAGTTGATATGAGTTAAATCTATTTTGAATGATATGGGGTTTCCTATTCTGAAGATCATAAACTTGTACTGTGATAACCAATCTTCTATCCACAATGTCACCATCCTCGTCTTACATGAGAAGACTAAACATATAGAAATCAATTGTCATTTTGTGTGAGAGAAAATTCAAAACCAAACCATTACTACTGTGATTGTTCCATCTATGGACCAACTTGTTGATATGTTCACGAAAGCTGTTTCTAGTAAAACTATTAACACTTAGGCTCCGTTTGGGAGGACTTATTTTCACCGGTCAAGTGGTTACGACCGCATGAATTGGACCATAATTAAGGTCCGATTCATGCGGTCGTAACCGTTTGACCGGTGAAAATAAGTCCCCCCAAACGGAGCTTTAGTCTCTCAGGCTTGGAACGATGAATGTTTATGGTGTTAGCTTGAAGGGGGTGTTGAAAATCAAGCTACCTTAGTCTCACGGGGTGGACTATATCTCTTGAATTTATGTATGATTACAATGGGAAGTCAATCAGAGAGACTCAGAACGTGAAGGAGAACTTCGTAACCTAAAGGTGCATTCTTCAACAGATTCCAGAGGTCTTCTTTATATGGAAATATCAAATTATCCAACAGAAACTCGACTAAAATTTGAAATGAACCCGAATCATCAAATTTTCGACAAACTCGAGCTTGTGACACTCATCACTTTGTTGGCTGCAGGAATCAACACAACAATTCATCCATTTCCCAACTACGTACAAAAGCTCATCGATGTGGCAACCAGATTGCAAAAATCATCTTTGTACACTACAGTTTTTTCATAAATCATGACAACACAAATGAACGTGGGTGATGGACCGATGGTAAAAAGATACCTCACGTTGTCAGCAAAAAAATTAGAGAATCCTTCTCCAAAATTTTCCCCTTTGACCTTGAGACCTCTTGTCTAGTATACGCATACCAATTCTTCCCTCTACAGAATTTGAGTATTTGGTACCACGCTTCAGTGGCTCTGTCACCTCATACCTATAGCTCCTCTGCACCCACCGCTCTAACATCCATATCGATGGAAATAAGATGAAAATATCAAGTGCATCTTATTCATCCCTTAAAGGGGATATTTAAAACATTTACAAGGACTCATAAATCAGAATAGGCAATAACAACACTCAAGCATTTATCCCACTATAGTGGGGTTGACTAAAACCAGAATAGACAATGTGGGACAAAATTCATAGATACATTCCTAAAGGACTCTAATACATTTACCAAAATATAAAAACACTAAATGCATAAACTCCAACAACCCCCCCCCCCAGTTGGAGGAGAAACATCCAGCTTGAAAACATCATAAAAAAGATAATGGAGATAGGCGGCGTGGGACAAATATCAGAAGAGACTACGAGGGAAATTCCAAACCGAGGAATCAAACTGGATATATAGCCACACACGACGTAAACCCACACATGACACAAGTCTCACACACACGACATGAACTAGCTGGGATCGGGTCAACCAACATTATCTACACACTCATGTGGAAGGTAATGAAAGATGTGAGGCTAATCATCATACGAGCAACTGATGATAATCCGTCAGGGATAATCCGCACAAAGGGCGGTCCCACGCGACATAGTCATGCACGACATGGTCCCACGGGATGTAACCCGCTGAAATTAGCACAACCAACAACAATCGTACCAAAACACATGTACCAATCAACAGAGAAAAGTAGAGAGGCACAAATAACACAAGACATACGCCTGGTGGTCGTGTGTAGCTAAGACGAGAGTCGGGAAATGTCATCTGAGTCGTTTTCAATGCAAGCACTCCCTCTTATGTTAAACATGTGCATGACGGCATAAAACACACAAACATTAAGACGACACAAATAACAACATTGCAAAGATGTTTAAGACACATAAAATGACCAAAAAACTACCATGAAGCTTCATCATCAGCAAGATCATTGCCCCGAAAGGGGCAGCAGTAGCTGGCATTGTCGAAAATATGTGGAGCAGCGGCCGAATCTGGAGCAACAGAGTGGCAAGGCTGAATCACAGCAACAAAAGAGAAAACATCTTGGACAAAACAACAAGCAAAATCGTCGAGAGGGGCCGCTGGATCAGAAGCAAAGTCGACCGTCAAGGGCCACGGAGGTTGCACTGACGTCATAGCCATGGCAGGAACTCGAAGGGGCGGCAGACAGGATCGACGAAGTCATCGGCAAAGGGAAGCATCATCGAAGCAGCGACAAAATTTGTTGACGGGATAGGGACGATCAGTAGCCGATCAGAAAGATTGTCGACGATCTGCGATAGGAACGCAAACAAGAATGATGAAACCAGTAGAAGACGATGACGGGAACGCAGCCGATCTCGTGCGGGAACAAGAACAAAGAGACAGATCAATGATGGACAGCAGAAAATGCAGCGGAATCGTCGACGAACACAAATAGGAAAGATGTAGACGGAATCAACATTGTCGACAATGAGTAGTCGCGAGGGAGTGAGCGGGATTAGCAGTAGGGCTCGACGTCTGGATTAGAAGCGGTGAAGGGGCTCGTGGAGACCAGTAATTGAAGTTGTCGAGACAGGAAGAGGAACGACAGGACTGTAGGGGTGCAAACGGGTCGAGCTCGAGTCGAGCATGGAAAAATTTCCAAGCTCGAGCTCGAACTCGAGCCAATCATTTCGAGATCGAGCTCGAGCTCGGCGAGCTCATTTTATCCCGGTTCGAGCTCGAGCTCAATGCCTTTTTATCGAGCTCAAGCTCGAGCTCGAGTTTGAGCTGTTCACGAGCTTTTTAGCTCATGAGCCTTACTTTTTATATATTTTTTATTTTTTTAAAAATATAGAAATAAAAGCTCGCGAGCCGGCTCGCGAGGTCGTGAATAACAATAAGTGAGCTCGAGCTCGACAAAGAAGAAGAGCGCGGGAAGCAGCGTCCCGCAAGAGAATAGACGCCCTAAGGCACGGGAGCAGAATCCGCCAGCTAACCTTATCTTACGGGATCAAGATTCTAAGGAGGAAATAAAATCTCCTCTAATATCATGATGGAAATAAGAGGAAAATACCATGTGCATCTTATTCATCCCTCAAAATGGAATTTAAAAGGTTTACAAGGACTCATAAATCAGAATAGGCAATGTGGGACAACCCGTAGACACACTCCTAGATGACTCTAATGCATAAACCTAAATATAAAAAAACTGAACGTGCAAACTCCAACACGTACAATGAAGTCAAACCTCATATTACAGGGAACAATAAACAATCCATCCTTGGCCAAAATTCATCATCCATCGCCAAAATTAAAGGTATATACATTTGCATCCAATCACACACAAGTGGCCACAAACAAAAAATGATTCCTCCAAGCACCATAAAAGCATGTGTTCCTCATCAGTGCACTTCTCCTACTAGAACAAACTTGACGCACTTCCATGTTGCTTATCTTTGAAACTTATGTTGAATCCCATGAGTCCACCAACACAAACTATCACAACAAGCGAGGTCAACTACCACGTCATCACTCACAAAAAGTTGTCCTTAAATGTTGTCACAATAAAAGATGTAATCTCAACACGCTTCACTGACTCCCCTTGCATTTGAAGCCTCTCATTGCCTTTCTGTTCAAAAGCTCCATTCAAAAATATCATGCACACCCACTTTGCATCTATGGATTTAGGTTCTGTTTGGCATAGTGGTGGAGGTCGTGAACGCGATGGTTATGAAGTGTCGTTTGTGAACGGCCAACCTCATCTAAGAAACTCCATCCACTTTTATGTTAAGAACTAGTTTTCTTTTTGTGGTGACAGTCATAACCATTGACTTGCCAAACATGCATTCCATGATGGTGGCGTTTTAGAAGCAGTGGACAGTTCCTAAAGAAGTGAAACTTTAAATAATGTAAAAATTGAAAGTCAAATGAAGAAACTCACGAAAACTTAAAATGGAAAAACTAATTGAAAATGGTGGAAACTGAAAATGACGGATCTTTCATACTACTTACTGGAGGAAGAAAGAAGATGGGAAAAGAACTGAAAATCGTGAAAAATGAAATTGGAGAATCCTTTATTCTATTGTCACCAAGAAGAAAATAGATGGGAAAAACTGAAAATGATGAAAAATGAAATTGATGGATCTTTACTTCATTCTCACCAAGAAGAAAATACATGGGAGAAACTGAAAAAGGTGAAAATTGAAGAACTTACATGTGCATGGACTTTGTAGATGACTGAAGCCCTACAAAGGAGAGTTGCACCGGAAGTTGTCTGTTGTGGCCCTTGCCCTTGGATCGTGTCACCGGCAGAGGAGCGATGGTGGCGGAGGGGGGAGCGCTGGTCGATCGGTGATTGCTGCGGGTCGGGGAAAGAAGCGGGGTGTCGGCTAGGGTAACGCAGGAATAAACACTCGTGGTTTAGAGAGAGAGGGAGAGAGGGGAAATAAGAGAGAGAGGCTTTTTTCTTCTAATTTCTTCCTCCTCTAAAATGTCCAAAACACACATATAAATAGGTTCCAAAATATACCCCCCGTTTAGGCTTACGACAATGGGTCGAATACGCTCAAAATAAATACGCAGAAATTAAAGATAAACGGCTTGACACGCCACGTAGCATCACCGCCCCCGTTCGAAGATAGCTTGTCCTCAAGCTGGATCAAAAGGCATTGGGGCCCCGGCTTCACCCGTCGTGTCATCCTGGGGTGGGTCATCGACTTCCAGCCAAAATAGGCGTTTGCATCTGTGTCCCGGCGTGAAAGGATCATCACAATTGTAGCATAGGCCCTTATCGCGACGTTCAGCCATCTCGGTGTGGGACAAACGGCGGCGAACAGTAGGTCGTGGAGGAGCGTCCGGGAATGGAGCCGTGTCAGGCCAGCTGGCGAGAGAGGAATCTCCTGGAAAGCCTTGACGTCCCAAGGGCGGACGATCCAAAAGCAGGCGTTGTTCACAAACTCTGGCGAGGCTTAGCCGTGTTGAGATTACGTGGTAGGAGGAATTCCACATCCCAACGTAAGCGCTCGTGGAGGACGGCAGTGAAGAGTGGAACTTGTTGCTCCGGTAAGACGGACGTCGCCCGAGACAGAAGAATCTGAAATTTTTTGAGGTAGGTGTCGATGGTACCATCCTGTTTGAGATTTACAAGATCGCCGAGTGGGTTGCCCTGTAGAGCCGGGCCAAACCGAAGGGTGCAGGCCGTTCTGAAATCTGCCCAGGAAATGTTGGGATGTTCCCGCAGAAGTTGAGTGAACCATAATTGTGTTGGGTCGAGTAGATGGAAGGAAGCGATGCCGACGTGTTCTTCATCTGGTGTGTGGTGGTATGCAAAAAAAATATCGCAACGCGTAAGCCACGGGAGAGGGTCGTCGCGGCCCTCGTAGATGGGGAAGTCCATCTGAATAGTACGTGCGTAGGGAAGATAGTCCGTGCCCGGAGGAGCGGCGGAGTCCACCCGGCTTGCCGAAGGATCATCGGCCGTAGTCAGAGGCGGAGGAGACGGCATGCCTTGTAGGGCATTCAAACGGGCGTTGAGGGCGTCCATCTTGGCGTTCTGAGTCGCGAACATAGAGTGGAAAAGAGTCATGAGCTCGACGAGGGAGGGAGGAGCATCTGCCATCGGAGATAGGGCAGAACGGTTGGCCGGTGGTGTTGGAAGGAGGCCGGCGGACGAAAGGAGGCGTGGGGCTATAGGAACGGGGCTGGAAGACCGGGCGGCAGCCACCAAATCGGCTGGTGAAAGGTCGTCGGCGCTGGACGACGGGTTGGCGAGCGCGGGGTTGGGCTGGTCGTGCGTTGCCGACGAAGTGCGCGTGTTTTCCCGTGCGCAGGAGAAACGCCCGGCGAAATCGGCAGATTCGGCGCGTGAGGGCGGTTGCGGCCGAGTGGAGGAGAGGTCGAAGATGCCGGCGTTGGGCTCTGATACCAAGTTGTTGTGGCCCTTGCCCTTGGATCGTGTCACCGGCGGAGTAGCGATGGTGGCGGATGGGGGAGCGTTGGTCGATCGGCGATGGCTGCGGGTCGGGGAAAGAAGCGAGGTGTCGGCTAGGGCAACACGGGAATAAACACCCGTGGTTTAGAGAAAGAGAGAGGGATATGGGAAATAAGAGAGAGAGAGAGGCTTTTTTCTTCTAATTTCTTCCTCCTCTAAAATGTCCAAAACACACATATAAATAGGTTTCAAAATGTGCCCCCCATTTAGGCTTACGGCAATGGGTCAAATACGCTAAAAATAAATACGCAGAAATTAAAGATAAACGGCGTGACATGCCACGTAACATTGTCTTTTTGGATTCTGGAAACAGGAAGATGAAAGTTCTCCATTTTGCTCCCTAGAGCTCAGAAATTGGAGGCTAGGGAAGTCGAGGAAGCTTTAACAGATAGAAAGTTGGAACATGGAACAATGCAACAGAAAAAATAGAACTTCGCGTACTAAAGTTTTAAAAGTCAAGTATGATAGCCTGGAAGGCAGGAAAAGTGCAACTGGTAGGAAAAAGCTTGTGCCAAAACAGTACAATCGACAACTTATTAATTTACTTTAAAAAAAACCGACACGGGCACATGCCCCGGTCTGCCTCCATATAGTTCCGCCCTTGTTCATTACTATTTATATCCGTAAAGGAAGGTCCAAACCTTGTATATACTTCTTGAATACTAGAATACAAGTATGAGTACAAATATATAGGAGAGAGGAGAGGAAAAGTAAGCTATACAACCAATGTGGGACTAAGCACTATAACCTTTATGGGCCATATTAATGGGCCAATACATCATATTTTCCTAATATTCTCTAACACTCCCCCGCAAGCTGGAGCGTACAAGTCGTAGTCACCAAGCTTGGATAAGAACTGATGGTACATTGTCGTGGTAATGTCTTGGTGAGAATGTCGGCAACTTGCCCAGACGCAGGAACATGCTCCAGTTCTAACTTCTTAAATTGAACCTTTTCACGAACGAAATGACAGTCAACTTCGATGTGCTTGGTCCGCTCATGAAACACGGGATTCTTCACGATGTGAATTGCAGCCTGACTATCGCATAAACAAGGTTGCTGGTGAGGGTAAAGTGACCCCCAAATCACCCAGTAGACCCTTAAGCCAGGTGAGTTCAGATACAACCGTTGTCATTGGACGATACTCGGCTTCAGCGGATGACCTAGCAACAACAGACTGCTTTTTTGCTACGTCAAGTAATAAGATTTCCTCCAAAGCAGGTACAGAAGCCTGTAGTAGAGCGCCAATCATCTAGGAAACCCGCATAGTCTGCATCTGAGTATGCAACAAAAGATAGGGAGAAAGATGGCTTATATACCAATTCTTGTCCCGGAGCTGTCTTCAAATATCTGAGGATGCGTTCCACTGCCTGGAGATAAGAAGTGCGAGGGGCGTGCATAAATCTGCTGACAACTCCAACAGCAAATGAAATATCAAGTCTTATAACTGTTAGGTAAATCAATTTTCCCACAAGGCGCCGATACTACTCAAGGTTTGTAAGCAGGGAATCAGAGTCAGACCCATGAACACATAACTTGTGGTTAGCATCCATCGGAGTTTCTACAGTTTTACACCCAGAATAGCCAGCATCATGGAGGAGATCAAGGCAATACTTTTGTTGTGACAGAACAAGGCCATCGGGTCGTTTGCAACCTCAAGTCCAAGAAAGTACCTTAAACCTCCAAGATCTTTTGTCTAGAAAACGGTGTTCAAGTGCTGCTTGATTTTCTGTATTCCCGTGGTATCGTCATCAGTAATCAAGATATCATCCACATATACCAAGAGAATGACAGTCCCAGTTGATTGATGATGAGTGAAGAGAGAAGATGATCGAGCTCCGCTTGAATCCAACATCGCGAATAGCCTTACTAAACTTTTCAAACCAAGCCCGGGGAGACTGTTTGAGACCATAAATAGATTTTCGAAGAAGGCATACACGAGACTCCCCCGTGGTCTCAAACTCGGGCGGTTGATGCACGTAGATTGTTTCTTGAAGTTCGTCATTTAAAAAACATTTTTAATATCGAGCTGATGGAGAGGCCAGTGTCGATGCACAGCCAAGGAGATCAAACCCGAACAGAATTCAACTTGGCAACGGGAGAGAAGGTTTCCTCATAATCAAGTCTCTGCTGTTGAGTAAACCCACGCGCCACAAGGCGGGCCTTGAGACTGTCAATTGTCCTATCCTGAGCATGTTTTATAGTAAACACTCACTTGCAACTGACACATGAATGTCTGGGAGGAGGAGGAACCAGATCCCAAGTCTGGTAAGACCAAAGAGCAGTCATTTCCTCGTCCATGGCCGCGCGCCACCCTGGATGTAGAAGAGCCTCCTACACTGAGTTAGGAATAGAAATAGAGGAGATGGAGAGAGCAAACTTGCGTAGAGGTGGAGCAAGGCGATGCATAGAGTCATTATCTCGCCATGGGGTGAGCGGTAGATGATGTTGTTGGATCGTCAGTCTGCGGGATAGCACTGGTACAGGGAGGTTGTTGCAGAGCTCCAGAGACCGAGGTATGACGAGTGTAGACACGAATAAGGGGTGGTTTGGATGGTGGAGGTGGAGCATGTGTCGGAGGGGGGGGTTGGAAGTAGCGGTGGTAAAGAAGACGTGACGGGAACAGTTAGACGAGGAACTGAAGGGGAGAAAGGAGGAGCAATGACAGACGATGAGTCATAGAATGGTTGAGCCTCCTGAAAGGTGACATCAGCAAAGATAATGACTTTGTCAAGAGGCGGAGAATAATACACATAACCTTTCTGAGTCCGAGAGTACCCGAGAAACATACACTTGCGGGCCCGAGGAGCAAACTTATTCATGATTGGACCGAGATGATGAACATGGCAGGTACACTCGAACACATGAGGCGTGAGAGTAAACGGTGATTGAGACGGAAAGAGGAGGCTAAACGGAGTGGCATGATCGAGGACAGAAGAAGACATGTGATTGATGAGGTGACATGCCGTAGAGACAGCAAAGCTCCAAAAACGAGTAGGAACATGCATTTGAACCATGAGGGGCCGCGCCACATCAAGAAGATGGCGATTCTCCCGCTCTGCCACACCATTTTGTTGAGGCGTATAAACACATGAGGTTTGGCGTATAATACGAAACTCGGTGCATAAGTTGGCAAATGTACGGCTAGTGTATTCCTTAGCGTTATTTGTGTGAATAACCTTGAAAGGAGAGGGGAACTGTGCACGTATTTCGCTAAGAAAGGCACGAAATGTAGTGGTAAGTTCGGTACGATCCCAAATTAAGTACAACCAGGTTAAGCGTGAATAATCATCAATAAATGTGACAAAATATCAATAGCCAAACATACTATGAGTTTTATAAGGGCCCCAAATATCAGAATGTACTAATGAAAATGGAGTATCACTCCGAGTACAAGTAGGAGAAAAAGAAACATGATAATGTTTGTCAAAGACACGACTCATAAGAAAACTCATGCAGAGAGACATCCGGAAGAGCCTTCTTGAGAGTCTGGAGGGGAGCATGCCCGAAACGACGATGCCAGTCTGTAGTAGAGAGCGGAAAAGGCGGAAGGAGTGACATCGAGGAGATAGAGCCTATTTGACAGGCGTCCCTTATCAATGATATTTTGCGCATTCCGATCATGCACAACAAAGGTAGAGGGTGAGAAAGTAACACAACAATTGAGGTCTTGTGTGAGGCGGTTAACGGAGAGTGGGTTAAATGGAGAACCGGGAACATGAAGAGCAGATGTCAGAGACAGAGTGGGTGTGAGAGGTATATCAGCAGCACCAGAGACGGGGGTGGTATCACCATTTGCCACAGTTATGAACTTGGGGTGAGCAGTCACTGAATATTGCGAAGGGCGTTGCGAAGTAATGTGATGCGTGGCACCCGAGTCCACAATCCAGTGAGAGCTTTGCGAGAGACAAGAAATATCTTCATTTGAAACAGAGGCGACAGAGCCAGACGAGCAAGAGAGCACCCTGAAAGTGCAGCTAGATCTGATATACTCTAGTATACTCTAGAGGGGGGTGAATAGAGTATATGGTGCTTGAAAACTTTTACAACAATTGTTGTAATGTGAGTGAGCAGGGAGCAATTATTTAAATCTAATCACAGAACTAAACTAATCACAAATAATCACAGAACAATCACAGCCAGAAACAAAAATAAAGACAAGCAAGTCAGATGACACAAGGAAATATAATGGTTCCCTAAACTTGGGTATATCCACTCTTCTACCACCTAGGTAGGAATCCATGCAGGATGAGTTGATCAGGTGTCCTGGGCACCAATGAGCTTTTGATAAGGTGCTCAAAAACCAAATCAGATTTTTTGATCAGGTGTCTTGCCACCAATGAGCTTTTGACAAGGTGCTCAAAAACCAAGCTCAAACTTTTGAAGGGAGTTTGAGAAACCCTTTACAGAGATGGGGGTGAGAGAGTGATGGAAGTCTTCTCTTTCTCAAAGCAGCTGAGAAGACTATGTGGATTTGATGGTGTCAAACCTCCCCCTGAGTCCTTGAGATGTTCAGGAAAAGAAGCTTTGCTGTAGGGTGATAGGCCTTCAAAAGTTGATCTCCAGCAAAAGATGATTTCAGCAACAACTGAAATGTTAGGTGTCTGGAGTTTTGAAAGATGTTGGCCTTGAACACTTGAGACAAGAGAGATCAGAGGATTTCAGAAAGTTTGATCTCTTTGGATGTGTGTTCTTCAGAGAATTCTTTGAGACAGAGAATATATTTTTCTTGTTCTTCTTGTCTTTGTTCTGAGGATTGTTGATGTCTTAGAGAGATTCAAAAATCTTGTCTTTTATTCTCTGGTACTGAATAGAAGAAACATCCTCTGTCAAGAATAGTCGTTGGCCTGCATTAATTGCATCCTTAATTGCAAAATGTCTTCTGGAGGAAAGTCCAAAGAAACATTTCTTGAAAATCCCTTGAAACTTGGTCCAAAAATAAATGAAAACGGCTAGAAAATCTTCTGAATTAATTGTAGAATAACTCCTTAACTGATCTGAAATTGAATCTTGAAAAATCCTTGAAGTTATCAGAAAACGTCGAACTGAGCTCTACTAACGTCGAACTGAGCTCAGCGATCTGGATTTTTACAACAACAAAATATCGTCGATCTGAGCTCAAAGATCGTCGAACTGAGCTCAAAGATCGTCGAACTGAGCTCAGAGATAGAGATCCAATACTGAGTCAAAGATCGTCGAACTGAGCTCACCGATCGTCGAATGGAGTTCGACGATATGTGGAAGTTGAGCTCAGCGATCGTCGAATGGAGTTCGACGATCTGTTGAAGTTGAGCTAGACGATCGTCGATCGGAGTTCGACGAATCGTCGTGCTGAGCTCGACGATATGACTTAGTCTCAAACTGCAAAAGTCTTGTTCTTGAGGGCAGCTTCCAAACTTAGACTTCTAACCCTTAGACTCAATTCTAATTGACCTTTAGATCTATACAGGAGGTCAAAAACTGGTTTCCTAGAGACATAGTGATCCTGACCCAAATTAGTAATAGGGTGTTCCAACAATCTCTCCCTATTTGGGTTAGGATTACTATTTACAGAGTTTAGAAAAATTAAAATAACAACATACAAGCAATAATACAGAAAAGCAAAAGACTGGACATTGCAGAATCACAGATATATATCATCCCAGATAATAATCAGAAATCAAGAGTGATTGTCACCTTACATAATCATTTCTTTTCCTTGCTCTTAATGAGTTTGATTTCTCTGTTGGGGTTGAGAGCTTCCTTCTTTGATCTTGTATCATCTGCTGCACCTAAAGTGGTTTGCTGTTTGGGCCTGGGAACTACAGCTTCAGGATGCAACTCCATGTATCTATCAGAATCAAAGAATTTGCTTGACCCATATCTTTCCAACTCTTTCTTTCTCTGTTCAGACATTGTAGTGATGTTGGAAGAGTCTTTGCCTTGCTCTCTAGCTTTCTTAATCTGGTCTAGTGCAGCAAGTTCTTTCATCTTTGCAGTCCAAGCAGCTGGATTGTTCTCAGGGTCTTCAAATGGCACTGGTGGCTCATATCTATTAGATGGATTGTCCTGAGGAGGCCTGGATGAAACTGTTTCCTTCAATTTATAGGGAAAAGGACCAGAGGTGGTGTCAGATGAGATTTGTCCTTCCCTGGAGTAGGGATGTTGCCTTGAGTATCCTTTAGAGTAAACTTGGAATTCTCTTTGATTGCCTCTATAGCCTCCTCTTCTGGATTGAGAGCCCCTGGACTGGCTTCCCCTATGATAAGATCTGGCATGTGGCTGATAGGGGGTTTGACTTCTAGCAGGGGGTTGAGCAGCTGAACTTCCACCTGCACCTGCATCAGGAGGAGGTGGTGGAGGAGGATGAGGATGTTGGAATTGAGAAGAGCCTTTTTCATATTTCCTTTTCTTCTTCATTGCTTTAAGTTGATTTTTTGAGTACTGCATCCAGTGCTCAGTTATGGGGCAATCATGAAGGATATAATATGGTATGTCATTGTTGTCCTTGACCTTGGCTGGAGGTACTCTCTTCATGGTTTTGCTCCTTGCCTTTCTCTTTCTGGCAATGGTAGCAGAAGAATCATCAGAATCTGTCTTAAACTCATCACTTTCAGAACTTTGATTGTCATAAAGAGCATCAATCTTTTTCATCAAATCTTGCTTGAGCTGGATTGAAGCAGATACAGAACTGGTAACAGGAGTTGATGCAGCAGCAACAGCAGCAGATACTGAAGGTGTGGCAGTTAAAGTTGAGGCAGAAGCAGAGATTGAAGCAGTAATAACAACAGTTGGGGCAGCAGCAGTTTCACTAACAGAAACAGCAATATCAGCAGCAGGAAAATCATCAGAAAACACAGAGGGCTCAAACTCATGTGTCTTTGTCATAAGGATATCAGCAGAAACAACATCATGTGTAGCAGTAACAGGAATATCATCAAAACTTTCAGCAGCAAGAGGGGCAGCAGCATCAGAGACAACAGCAATGTCATCAGCAGTATAAACTGAGTTAACAAAGGAAGTGATGATGCTGGGGTCACAACAAGAGAAGGGCACAAGGGCCTTGGACAAATCCTCTGGAGGCTGGATAGAAACTGTCTCTGGAAGACAAGCTTTCTCTGGCAGACAACTGAAATACATTGAATCAAATTCTGAGAGCAAAGACCTGAGGTCTATTGAAAAGACTGCAACAGGAGGTGGAACTGGATCTTGAAACACATCAGTAGCAGCAGGAGCTGAAGAAACAGCAAGAACAGCAGCAGGCAGTCTCACTTCATAGGGCATCTCCCCCTGCCTAGATTCAGACAGAGCTGGATCAAGGCACACTGCTGAAGGGACTGCCTGAGGGAATAAAGAGGAGAGCCTGGCAGAAAGAGCTGTCACTGACTGGATTAATGGAGCCAAGGAGGTCTCCAAAAGAAGAGATAGCCTGGGGGCTAGCAATTCATAAAGTCTGTCAGCAAGGGCTGGAATATCTACTTGCTCAGTAGTGACTGGAGCAGAGGTAGAGGATGGAGGTGTAGTTGTTGATGATGGTAGTGGAGAGCTAGTGTATGGAGGAAGAGATGGTTGAGGTGTGGGTAAGGTGGATATGGAGGACAGTGGGATGGAGATAGATGGTATGAAGGTGGGTTGATCAATGATTTCTTGCAGAAGATCTTTGTAAGATGTTGAGGATGAGGGTAGCTCAGGAGGAGAGGATGGTGAGTCATCCATGAAGGAATCATCAATGAGGTTGAAGGATGGAATGGAGGGTGATGAAGTGGCAATGTCTGTTGGAGGGTAGGAGTATAATGGATGGAATTGTTCTTCTGTTGTTGGTAGAGTAGGGATTGGAGATGGTGTAGATGTTGGAGAAGGGCTAGAGATGATGATAGTGGATGGAGTGTGAATGGTAGATGTAATTGGAAGAGATGGAATTGGAGGAGGAGAGGCATCAGCAGGCAGGTCAGATGCAGAGGCAGAGACCTGAGGGGAAGTGACTCTGACAGTCCTGGTGCCTGAAGGAGTGCTGGAAGAGGACCTGCTGGGCTTGATGATCTGCTTGTCCCATTTACCAAAAAGGGCACAAGACAGTCTCTTGGAAGCATTTATGTGAATCCCAGAGGATACCAGCAATGCAGGGCACCTATTCTGCAGAAAAATGTCTAATATCCTTCCAAAATTTACAAAACTTTTGTTAATTTTCTTCTTAATTAGGTCAAAGAAGACCTCTCCCCAGTTCAGATTCTTCCTGTCTACTATGGCTCCCATTAGGCAGAGCTGATACCTTGAAATTGTATCATGGGCAGAGTGCTTAGCCAATAGGACTTTCCCAACTACATCAGCCAGGAATCTATATTCCACAGAAAGATTCTTTTTCAACAGCTTGCTAGGGTTAGCCTCAGAATGACCCATTCTGGCAAGCAAATCAGCATATTCTTCTCCAGACAAATCAGTAGAATCTCCACCAGTACTTAACTCAAAAACCTCTGTCAGAATTGCTGGGGTCAAAGGTACCTGAGTGCCAGAGATGGATCCAACAATGGTGTTTTGATCCTGATTGTGGGCAATGTAGACCCACTCTTTAATCTCATCAGAAGCAAGCTTAATCCTTGTGGTCATGATTGCAGCAAGTTTCTGCTCTTTGAATAGCTCTAAGATATCCTGAAAAACCTGGTCTGTCGTGCTGAAGGATTCCATGTCTATGTCAAAGCCGGCGTCAAATTTCATGGCGGCGAGAACAGCAACAGAAACAGTCATAGTTACCTGCAAAGATTCAACAAACAAAACGACCAAGTGCAGAAATGTTTGGAGGGAAAGAAAGTTTTTGCAGAGAAATCGAAAGCGCAAAGGAGAACGACGACAAAAAATGAATTTTATATCAGGGTTCGACGCAGAAATGGAAAGATCGTTGAACTCAGTTCAACGATCGGGGCTTCTAAAGGAATCTGAAGAGTCTTCAACATCGTCGATCTCCGTTCGACGATATTGGAGAGCATCGAGCTCTGTTCGACGATCGTTCAGAGAACAAAATCGTCGAGCGCCGTTCGAGGATCGCTGACCGGAAGAGATAGTTCATACTATCTGAGAAACGCTGAACTCAGGTCGACGATTTCAGAAATCGTCGATCTCCGTTCGACGATCTGGGGGAAAATCGTCGAGCGCAGTTCAGAGACCAGAAAAACTCTAGACACTAAGAAAAATCAAGATATTTGTCTAGTCTTGGTCAATTTTTAAACTTTTAAAATCTTGGATATTATTTAAGACTTCCTCCATCTAACATTCCTAACTGATTTAGGAAAAATGTGTGTTTCTTTTCATCCAATGGCTTGGTGAAAATATCTCCCCTTTGTAAATCAGTTGGAATATATTGAATTTCAATTTTATTCTTTTCAACATTATCCCTTAAGAAGTGATGCATAATCTCTATGTGTTTTGTCCTACTATGGAGGACTGGATTTTGAGCTATAGAAATAGCACTGGTGTTATCACAAAAGATTTTAGACTTCTCTAAGTTGTAGTCATAGTCTAGGAGTTGGTTTTGAATCCACAAGATTTGTGAACAACAACTGCCTGCAGCCATATATTCAGCTTCAGCAGTTGAAGTTGACACAGAAGTTTGTTTCTTACAAAACCAAGAGACAAGTCTGTCACCAAGGAACTGACAAGTTCCACTGGTGCTTTTTCTGTCAATTCTACATCCAGCATAATCAGCATCAGAAAATCCAGTTAAATCAAATGCTGAATCTTTTGGATACCAGAGACCTAGATTTGGATAACTTGTAACATACCTGAGAATCCTCTTTACTAATGTTAGGTATGACTCTCTAGAGCTTACTTGGAACCTAGCACATATACATGTAGCAAACATTATATCTGGTCTACTAGCTGTAAGGTACAGTAAAGAGCCAATCATTGCTCTATATGTTGTCTGATCAACAGGTTTCTCATGTTCATCAACATCCAATACAGCATTAGTAGGCATACGTGTTTTCATACAAGATGCTTCAGACATGCCAAATTTCTTAACCAATTCATTTGCATACTTGCTTTGAGAAATAAAGATGTCTTCAGCATGTTGTTTGACTTGCAATCCTAGGAAGAAGGATAGCTCACTCATGCTACTCATTTCAAATTTAGAATGCATTAGGTTGGAAAACCTTCTGCACAATTTTGAGTCAGTAGAACCAAAAATAATATCATCTACATAAATCTGCACTAGTAGGGTATGAGACTTATGAGTTCTAATGAAAAGAGTTTGCTCTACTCTACCCCTTATAAATCCATTTTCCAAAAGGAAGTATGCTAGTGTCTCATACCATGCTCTAGGAGCTTGCTTGAGACCATATAATGTTTTGTTCAATTTAAAAACAAAATCAGGATAAGTTGGAGAGATAAAACCTGGAGGTTGTCTGACATATACTTTTTCTTTGATGTCTCCATTTAGAAATGCACTTTTGACATCCATCTGATATACCTTGAATCATTTATGTGCTGCATAAGCTAAAAAGATTCTGATGGCTTCCAATCTTGCAACTGGTGCAAAAGTCTGGTCATAGTCTATTCCTTCTTCTTGAGAATATCCCTGAGCAACTAGCCTTGTCTTGTTTCTTACAATTACTCCTTGATCATCCAGTTTGTTTCTGAACACCCACTTTGTTCCAACAATGGAGTGATCCTTAGGCTTTGGCACTAGTTCTCATACTTTGTTCCTTTCAAATTGATGCAACTCTTCTTGCATTGCAATGATCCAGTGTGGATCTTGCTCTGCATCTTGAATGGACTGAGGTTCAATTTGAGATAGGAAGCAGGTGTGCAACAGGTTTTGGTTGACCTGATTTCTGGTTTGCACACCAGCTGAGATGTCTCCAATTATTTGGGAAATTGGATGGTCTCTTGATGTTACTAAATTAACAGGGGGTGTTGATTGTTCACCAACCTGTGTTGTTATTATTTGGGAAATTGGATGGTCTCTTGATGTTACTAAATTAACAGGGAGTGTTGATTGTTCACCAACCTGTGTTGTTGTTTCCTCTTGTGGTACAACAGCTGGCTCTTCAAGTTGTTCTTCAATATGTTGAACACTTTCTTCATCTTCACTGCTTTCATCCCTTTGAGTAACATGTAACTTGTTCAAGTCTTCAACAAGAGAATGTTCCTGCAAAGGTTCTATGGTAGAAGGGATCTTCTCATTGAAAGACATGTTAGATTCATCAAATGATATATGAACAGATTCCTCAATTTTTAGAGATGATTTATTATAGACCCTATAAGACTTGCTGATCATGGAGTATCCCAGAAACACTCTTTCATCAGTTTTAGCTTGAAATTTTGCTAAATATTTCTTGTCATTATTACGTATGTAGCAAATACAACCAAAAACTCTAAAATAATCAACTTTAGGTTTCTTCCCTTTAAGTAATTCATAGGGAGTCTTTCCCTTTAGTTTATGTATCAAACTTCTATTCAGCACATAGTTGGAGGTGTTCACTGCCTCTGCCCAAAAGGATAGAGGAAGGTGAGCATCTGACAACAATGTAGTGGCAGATTCAATAAGGGTTCTATTTTTCCTTTCAGCTACCTCATTTTGTTGAGTAGTTCTAGGAGCTGAGAAAGTATGCATGATCCCTTCACTCTGACAGAACTCTTGCATAAGAAGAGAATCAAACTCTGTCCCATGATCACTTCTGATCAGGGCAATGTGAGTATTGAACTCAATCTGTATACATTTGAGAAACTCTGTCAGACAATTAAAGTTATCAGACTTCTTCCTTAAAAAGAACACTCAAGTGAATCTAGAGAAGTCATCTACAACTACTAAAGTGTAAGATTTCCCTCCTAGGCTTTGTACTGTGATGGGTCCAAAAAGATCCATGTGTAACAGATACAATATCCTAGGTGAATCACTCTTATTAAGTGACTTAAAACTGTTTTTAGTTTGCTTGTCTAATTGACAAGCCCTGCAGAGTCCTTCCTTCTTGTAGGGGCCAGAAGGTAGTGCTCTAACAAGTTTGTCCTTGGATAGCCTAGCAATAGTTCTAAGGTTTAGGTGTCCTAGTCTCTTATGGCATAAAATATTTGGTCTACAAACAGAATTGAACAGGCAAATATCTACATCTGTTGAAAGAAAATCTACTAGATAGATGTTACCTCTCCTTTTACCTGTCAACACAGTTGTGTTGTCCTCTGACTTGATTTTGCATAATGCTTTACTGAAGGTCACCTGGTAACCTTCATCACACAGCTGACTGATGCTTATTAAGTTGTGCTTCAGTCCTTCGACATAAGCTACCTTCTTAAATGTTACTGATCCAATCTGGACTGCACCATATCCTTTAGTCTGTCCAAAGTTTGAATCACCAAAGATAACTTTGGGTCCAAGCTTGGATCTAAAGGATGTGAGGTTGTCCTTGTTCCCTGTCATGTGCTTAGAGCACCCACTATCCAAGTACCATTGCTGGTTAGATGTTGGATAGGTCTTCACCTGCACATAAAATAATTCATTTGTTTTTGACCCAATTTACCTTGGGTCTAGGTTGATAATGTTATGCCCCCACACCCGCTTGGGTTCTCGGGACATAAGTACTCACGACGGATCAAGGAGCGCGCTCAAGACAACGGGGCTGAACCATCCGGTTCAGCCCCCACACAATAAACCGGCCGGGATAGGGGCTGAACCACTCCGGTTCAGCTCCACTTGAGGGGGCCGGCCGGCCCCCTCTTTCCCGGGTATTTATAGCCCGGGGATGCTTGGGATGATCATTCATGAACTATCAGGTATTCTCCTCCTCTACTCTCAAACCCTAACCCTAGTCTCTTCTTCTTCCCCTCTAGTTTCTCCTTTTTCCTCTCTACTTCTTGCTAGATCGTATCATTTGGTATCAGAGCAACTTTCCTGCGACCATGGTGACTCGCTCGGAGGCGGAAGCGTCACGATTGGCAACCCTAGAGGAGAACTACGTAGGGTTGGCGGATTCGGTGACGGCAATGGAAGCTCGCTTGAACACGTCCACAAAGAGCATGGAAGAACGCATGGATGGACGCATGGAGGAGATCAAGGCGCTGTTGATGCAGTCGTTGAAGGGAAAAGCGGTTCCGGGCAGCGATTCGGAGGCGGAGGCGTCGCAAAATGGCCAACCGGCAACCAATGGAGGGGCAGCCGGCTCCGGAAACCTGTTCCAGGGCGGGATCGGGACCGATCCGAGCCGCACGGAGCCCGCGGGCATCGGATCGGCTCCCCGCCTGGACCGGAGCGCCGCCCAGCCAGGCGGGCTGGACAGGGGCGTCGGGGGGCGCTGACTACAGCCGCCCAGGGGGCAGCTATCTCCCCGACACCCGCCGACCTGGGCCGCCCAACATCTGCCGCATCCGGGCGTGCCGGCTGGAAGCGGACCAGGCGGTCCTTCCGCCACCCAGGAGAGGGCCGCGGCAGAGCCCTGGCGGACCCGCGAGGCTCCAGCAGTGCCCTTGCGACCACCGGGGGCTGTCAACGCCAATTTCGGAGGAAGAATGGGCCTTCTACCGACGCCACAGCACGTGGGAGGGCCGATGAGGTTCGGCAACGGCGAAACATGGCACGAACAGCCTCCCCGACAAGGATTTCAAGGCGGAGGACAGCAATGGGGCGGCGGCCAAGGGGGAGCGAACTTCCATGACCATTACGGCCGACCACCACAGGGACCGGAGTTTAACGGGAGACACGGCGACATGCATCAACGACCCTACATGCCTCCGAAGAGAACTCGCATGAATTTCCCTAAATTCCGCGGCGGGGATGCGTTGGAGTGGGTGCAAAAGGCTGAGCTGTTTTTCACTTATCAGGAGATTCCAGATGACCAGTGGGTGCAGTTGGCGTCCTTCCATCTGGAAGACGACGCATACCAGTGGGCTCAGTGGTTCATACGGGCCTACGGATACGCAACATGGGCCAACTTTGTGGAAGGGTTCGTGGCACGTTTTGGGCCGTTGGAATACGAGGATGTGGAGGCCACGCAACAGAAGCTTCGTCAGAAGGGTACAGTGATGGAGTACCGAGCGGACTTTGAGAAGCTAGCAAACCGGGTCAATTGGGAGGAGAAGACGCTCCTCAGTTGCTTCATATCCGGCCTGCGGGATCATTTGAGGGATGAGGTCCATGCGTACATGCCGCGCAGTCTTAGTCATGCCATCAGTCTGGCGCGCATACAGGAGGAGCGCTTCAACCGACAGAAGAATCGGGCTCCACCAAGAGCCCCACCCATCCCAGCGGCAGGTAGAAGGGAGCAGGCACCGGCGGCTCGACCGACAGTGACGCGACTCACCTGGCCTGAGCTACAGGCCAGAAAGGAGAAGGGATTGTGCTTCAACTGCGATGAGAAATACGCCCCGGGGCATCGCTGCCAAAAGGTGCAAGTCTTCATGCTGCGCGAGGAGGATGAGGAGGAGGACACCCCGGGCATCGAGGACGAGGAGGAGTTGGACTTGGCGGAGTTTGGAGTCTCGATTCAGGCCATGGAGGGGTGTATGGCCCCCCTCACTATGCGGATCAAGGGCAGGATTGGCAAACAAAGGGTAACCATCCTCATTGATAGTGGGAGCACCCACAATTTCATCAACCCGGAGGTGGCACTGAGGGCAGGGCACCCAGTAGACAAGAATGCGGCTTTCCAGGTCATGGTCGCGGATGGTAGCAAGCTGCGGTGCGAAGGGGCACTGAAGGGAGTGGAGATACATCTTACGGGATATGTGTGTAGCACCGATGTCTACCTCCTGCCGATTAAGGGGTCCGATATGGTCCTTGGGGTACAGTGGCTCCGCCAACTACGGCGGGTGACTACGGACTGGGACCGCATGACACTGGAGTTCACGCAGCAGGGGACCGATTACTGCTTACACGGTATACGATCCTCCCCCCTCAAGGAGATCTCACTACGAAGTCTGCTGAGACTGGAGGAGCAGGGGAGTATGATGGCCATGATACTCGGGGTGACGGCTGAGGGACCCGAAACACAGGTGGAGTCGGACCAGTTGCAGCTTCTTTTAGCACAGTTCGAGGATGTCTTCCAGGAGCCACACACTCTTCCTCCGTCGCGCTTCCGGGATCACCAGATACAGCTGAAGACGGGGGTGGACCCTACCAATATCCGCCCCTACCGCTACCCGCACGTTCAGAAGGCAGAGATCGAACGCAGCGTACGGGAGATGCTGGCAACGGGCATCATTCGGCCCAGCACCAGCGCGTTCTCTTCTCCGATCATATTGGTCAAGAAAAAGGACGGTTCCTGGCGATTCTGCGTCGACTACCGGGGGCTGAATAGCTCCACCATCAAGGACAAGTTTCCCATTCCCATGATTGAAGAGCTGCTGGATGAGTTGCACGGCGCAAGTCTGTTCACCAAACTGGACCTTCGGTCCGGTTACCATCAAATTCGCATGAAGGGAGAGGATGTCCATAAAACGGCGTTCCGCACCCACGACGGGCACTATGAGTTCTTGGTGATGCCGTTCGGGTTGGCCAACGCCCCCTCCACCTTCCAGGCTGTGATGAACGAGATCTTCCGACCACTTCTGCGCCGGTATGTCCTGGTATTTTTTGATGATATACTAATCTATAGCAGGACTTGGGACGACCATTTGGAGCACGTGCGACATGTCCTCGCCACACTGCGGGAGCACCGCCTATACGCCAAACGGTCCAAGTGCTCGTTCGGGCAGAGCGAGGTCGAGTACCTGGGGCACCTAGTGTCCGCCCGTGGGGTCCAGGCCGACCCACAGAAGATTGCTAGTATGGTGTCTTGGCCCCAGCCCACGACAGTGCGAGCCTTGCGTGGCTTCCTCGGCTTGACGGGATACTACCGCCGTTTTGTGAAGGACTACGGCAAGATCGCTCGACCTCTTACCCAACTGTTACAGAAGGATGCCTTCCAGTGGAGCACCGAAGCAGATGAGGCCTTCCGGGCCTTGAAACAGGCCATGACTACTACACCGGTGTTAGCCCTGCCGGATTTCGCTAAAGAGTTCGTGGTTGAGACTGACGCGTCTGGCGTCGGCCTCGGGGCAGTTCTGATGCAGGAGGGTCGGCCGCTCGCATACTTCAGCAAGGCCTTGGCCCCTCGGACGTTGGGACTTTCGACGTACGAGAAAGAGATGTTGGCCATTATCCATGCAGTCGAAATGTGGCGGCCCTATCTTTTGGGACAGCACTTCCAGGTCCGTACCGACCATCAGAGTCTGAAGCACTTCCTCGAGCAGCGTTTAGCGTCCCCATTGCAGCAGAAGTGGTTAACCAAGCTGATGGGGTATGACTACGAGATTGTGTACCGACGGGGCCGAGATAATGTGGTTGCGGACGCCCTCTCCCGCCTACCTGAGAGCTCTCTCTCTCTCGTGTCGGGACCGGTCGTCACCACCTTGGACGAGATACAGGCAGAGGTACTCCAGGACCCCGAGTTATGCAACATTGTTGAGGCGCTACAGCAGGGTAAGGAGACGGAGCCGGGCTATCATCTTCAGGGCCAGCGGCTTTACTTTCAGGGCAGAGTGGTCATTCCATCCGCGTCGCCGTGGCGGACAACGATGATGCAGGAGTTTCATGCCTCTCCCACCGGCGGCCACGGGGGAATCCTGCGGACTCTTCAACGGCTTAGGGCCAATGTTTTCTGGAAGGGAATGCGGCGAGATGTGCAGCAATTTGTGCGGGAGTGTGAGGTTTGCCAGCGCCAGAAGTACGAGACCACATCACCAGCCGGGCTCCTCACTCCGCTAGAGATTCCGCACCAGGTTTGGGACACCATCTCCATGGACTTCATTGACGGACTGCCCAAGTCCCACGGCAAGACCGTCATTCTGGTGGTGGTAGACAAGCTCTCCAAGTATGGTCACTTCCTGCCTTTGAGCCATCCGTACACCGGGGAGACAGTTGCAGAGTTATTTGCGCGGGAGATTGTGCGCCTCCATGGACTTCCGCGCTCCATCATTTCCGACAGAGATCCGGTTTTTATCAGCAGTTTTTGGAAGGAACTCTTTCGGCTACAGGGTACCACGCTACGCATGAGCACCGCCCATCATCCTCAGACAGACGGACAGACGGAGGTCCTCAACAGGGGGTGGAGACTTACTTGCGGTGTTTTGTGATGGATGAGCCGCGCACGTGGACCCGTTGGTTGCATTGGGCGGAGTACTGCTACAACACGTCTTTCCACACGGCTAGCAAGCTCACCCCATTCGAGGTGGTGTACGGCCGTCCTCCCCCTACTTTGAGTTCTTATGAACCCGCCAGCACCGCTCTTCCAGCCGTGGAACGGACACTTCAGGACCGGGATCGCACCTTAGCCGTACTTCGGGACAATCTGCGGGTCGCTCAGGACCGCATGAAGGCGCAGGCGGACAAACACCGCACCGACCGGGAATTCGCAGTGGGCGATGAGGTTTTCCTCAAGCTCCAACCTTACCGCCAGCTGTCTGTCTCTCGGAGGGTCAATCAGAAACTCGCCCCACGTTACTACGGGCCATTTCGCATCCTACGCCGGGTGGGCCCTGTCGCATATACCTTGGATCTTCCGGCGGGGTCTCGCATCCACCCGACATTCCATGTCTCTGTTTTAAAGAAAAAGCTCGGGGCTTCCGTTCAGGCCAGCCCTTTCCTACCCGAGGCAACCAGCACGGGTGAGTTGCGGCCATCCCCCGAAACTATTTTGCTCACCAAGTGGAAGAAGTCGGGCACGGAATACCGACCAGCAGTGCTTGTCAAATGGCAACAGATGGATGCAGCTCACAACTCCTGGGTTGACTTGCTAGAGTTCCGAGAGCGGTTTCCAGACTTCCACCTTGAGGACAAGCTGGTGCTTGATGGGGAGGGGAATGTTATGCCCCCACACCCGCTTGGGTTCTCGGGACATAAGTACTCACGACGGATCAAGGAGCGCGCTCAAGACAACGGGGCTGAACCATCCGGTTCAGCCCCCACACAATAAACCGGCCGGGATAGGGGCTGAACCACTCCGGTTCAGCCCCACTTGAGGGGGCCGGCCGGCCCCCTCTTTCCCCGGGTATTTATAGCCCGGGGATGCTTGGGATGATCATTCATGAACTATCAGGTATTCTCCTCCTCTACTCTCAAACCCTAACCCTAGTCTCTTCTTCTTCCCCTCTAGTTTCTCCTTTTTCCTCTCTACTTCTTGCTAGATCGTATCAGATAACCTTTAAATTCTGAAATAAAAGACATCCCAGGTTGACTCTTATATTCTTCAGGATGATATCTCCTTGGAGGTATAATTCATTCAGTATAAGGGTTAAAGATTTGGGATGAAGGACCCTTAGGATTGGATTTTGATTTGCCCTTGAAAGACTTTCCAGAGCTCTGACCTCTGTTCGACGATCGTGGATCTGCGTTCGACGATCTTGGGTCAGATCGTCGAGCTCCGTTCGACGGTCGTCTATGACAGAGTTCAGGAACTTGAGATCGTCGACCTGAGTTCGACGATTTTGCTTGAGATCGTCGATCTGCGTTCGGCGATCGTCGATCTCCGTTCGACGATCGTCGATCTTTGTTCGACGATTTCTGCTGGGACTTAGTTTTTTGGGGCAGATCAGAATTTTTCCTAGCTACCTCTACAACTCCCTTTCCTTTATCAGAAATGAATTTGATTGGAGTTGTTAGAACTATGGGTTGGCTGGATGAAGCACTCAAGCCCAGTGTACTATTGAATCTGGAGTTCACTGTGCTTGTGATGTCCATCAGCTTGATGCTTCTCCCATTAAGGGATTCTTCAAGCTTCTTGACCTCAGATAGCTCACTTTTCAGTGAAGCTATCTGCTCCCTACAGCACTCCAACTCCTGAGAAAGTTTGAGGTTTTCTGACTTTAAGGTATTATGTTCAGATAAATGATTTCTGAGAGAGATAATTTCTTTCTCAGATTTTAGCAGGTCTAAACATAATGTTTTAAATTCAGATTTAAAGTCCTCTGAATTAAAATCAAATGAACTAATTACCTGATCTTCTTCAGGTTGAGTCTCTGAATCTGACTCTGACTCTTCTTCATCTGAGTTATGTTGTGAGGCATTGATTGCCATCATGCAGAACTCTTTCTCTTCTGCATCATCTTCATCATCACTGGAGCTGGATGAGGCTTCTGACTTCTCTTCAGTCTCACTCCAGGATTCAGCAACAAACTCCTTTCTTGTGTGTTTGTTTTTACTTGAGGAGGGTTTGTCATTGTCATTCCTCTTGTAGTCTTTCTCTTTTCTTCTTTCTTTTTTGTCCCTTCTGTCCTTGTTTTTGTTTTCTGGACAGTCAGGAACAATATGCTCTGGTTTCCTGCAACCAAAGCAGACAATTTCCTTATTATTAATTGACTTATCATACATTGGCTTATCATGCTCCTTGTATGATCTCCTTCTGAAGTCCTTTGTGGCCATCTTGTAAAATCTTTTGGCCAACAGACTGAGCAGTTCATCATTGTCTGTTACTTTGTCTTCAGGCTGATCTTCAGTTGCTTTGAAGGCTATTGTTTTCTCTTTTTTTGTGGCTGGTGAGGCAGCCTTCTGTTCTTCTTCTCTATTCTTGATGAGTAGCTCATAAGATTTGAGCTTACCCAATAGAGCTTCAGTGGTGATCTCATTCAAACTTCTGGCATCCTTGATTGGCCAGATTCTTGAATCTCAAGTGCTAGGGAAGCACATTAAAATTTTGTCATTGAGTTCAGTTAGTGAGATCTCTTTATCCAACGTCCTGAGTTCACTGACTATTAGACTGAGTCTGTTGTACATATCTCTCACTGACTCAGTTTCTCCCTTCTTGAAATTCTCATATTGAGATATGAGCTGGGATCTTCTATCCTTTCTCTCATCAACTGAGCCTGAAACTATTTCAGAGAGTTTGTCCCAAATTTCCTTTGCTGAATTGCATTCAGCCACCTTTTGAAAGATGTCATCAGACATTGTCTGGGCTAAGATGTTCATAGCCTTGGCATCAGCTATCTTCCATTTCTTGATGTCAGCATCTGTTCCTGATGGAGGTGGAACAATATTTGTACTTGAGTTCTCTGGAGGTCTTGGACAAACTTTCAAAACAGAGTTGAAGATATCCTCGTCAATAGAATTCATGTATAATCTGATCCTTGCTTTCCAAAGTGCAAACTTAGATAGATTGCACACTGGAGGTCTGGTGCTAGCATAATCTTTGTTTTGGGCCATGATTTGTGAAAACAAAACCTAATAGTAAACTCAAAAGAAAACAGATCTAACTAGGAATCTTTGGGTTCAGGTGTTAGCATGTGCAACCACCAAGGTGTGGTCTGTTTAACCAACCTCCCTCTGATACCAATTGAAAGTGCAGCTAGATCTGATATACTCTATAGGAGGGTGAATAGAGTATATGGTGCTTGAAAACTTTTTACAACAATTGTTGTAATGTGAGTGAGCAGGGAAGCAATTATTAAATCTAATCACAGAACTAAACTAATCACAAAATAATCACAGAACAATCACAGCCAGAAACAAAAATAAAGACAAGCAAGTCAGATGACACAAGGAAATATAATGGTTCCCCTAAACTTGGGTACATCCACTCTTCTACCACCCTAGGTAGGAATCCACTGCAGGATGAGTTGATCAGGTGTCTTGGGCACCAATGAGCTTTTGATAAGGTGCTCAAAAACCAAATCAGATTTTTTGATCAGGTGTCTTGCCACCAATGAGCTTTTGACAAGGTGCTCAAAAACCAAGCTCAAACTTTTGAAGGGAGTTTGAGAAACCCTTTACAGAGATGGGGGTGAGAGAGTGATGGAAGTCTTCTCTTTCTCAAAGCAGCTGGGAAGACTATGTGGATTTGATGGTGTCAAACCTCCCCCTGAGTCCTTGAGATGTTCAGGAAAAGAAGCTTTGTTGTAGGGTGATAGGCCTTCAAAAGTTGATCTCCAGCAAAAGATGATTTCAGCAACTGAAATGTTAGGTGTCTGGAGTCTTGAAAGATGTTGGCCTTGAACACTTGAGACAAGAGAGATCAGAGGATTTCAGAAAGTTTGATCTCCTTGAATGTGTGTTCTTTAGAGAATTCTTTGAGACAGAGAATATATTTTTCTTGTTCTTCTTGTCTTTGTTCTGAGGATTGTTGATGTCTTAGAGAGATTCAAAAATCTTGTCTTTTATTCTCTGGTACTGAATAGAAGAAACATCCTCTGTCAAGAATAGTCGTTGGCCTGCATTAATTGCATCCTTAATTGCAAAATGTCTTCTGGAGGAAAGTCCAAAGAAACATTTCTTGAAAATCCCTTGAAACTTGGTCCAGAAATAAATGAAAACGGCTAGAAAATCTTCCAAATTAATTGCAGAATAACTTCTTAACTGATCTGAAATTGAATCTTGAAAAATCCTTGAAGTTATCAGAAAACGTCGAACTGAGCTCTACTAACGTCGAACTGAGCTCAGCGATCTGGATTTATACAGCAACAAAATATCGTCGATCTGAGCTCAAAGATCGTCGAACTGAGCTCAGAGATAAAGATCCAATACTGAGTCAAAGATCGTCGAACTGAGCTCACTGATCGTCGAATGGAGTTCGACGATATGTGGAAGTTGAGCTCACCGATCGTCCAATGGAGTTCGACGTTCTGTTGAAGTTGAGCTAGATGATCGTCGATCGGAGTTCGACGAATCGTCGTGCTGAGCTCAACGATATGACTTAGTCTCAAACTGCAAAAGTCTTGGTCTTGAGGGCAGCTTCCAAACTTAAACTTCTAACCCTTAGACTCAATTCTAATTGACCTTTAGATCTATACAGGAGGTCAAAAACTGGTTTCCTAGAGACATAGTGATCCTGACCCAAATTAGTAATAGGGTGTTCCAACACACCCCTTGCATGTGTTGGAGTTGAGTGCGTAGAGCATCAATGTCTGGTCGAGCCACATCAAGAAGGAACATGCATTTGAACCATGAGGGGCCGCGCCACATCAAGAAGATGGCGATTCTCCCACTCTTCCACACTATTTTGTTGAGGCGTATAAGCACATGAGGTTTGACGTATAATACGAAACTCGGTGCATAAGTTGACAAATGCACGACTAGTGTATTCCTTAGCGTTATTCGTGTGAATAACCTTGAAAGGAGAGGGGAACTGTGCACGTATTTCGCTGAGAAAGGCACGAAATGTAGTGGTAAGTTTAGTACGATCCCGAATTAAGTACAACCAGGTTAAGCGTGAATAATCATCAATAAACGTGACAAAATATCAATAGCCAAACATACTATGAGTTTTATAAGGGCCCCAAATATCAGAATGTACTAATGAAAATGGAGTATCACTCCGAGTAAAAGTAGGAGAAAAAGAAACACGATAATGTTTGTCAAAGACACACGACTCATAAGAAAACTCATGCAGAGAGACATCCGGAAGAGCCTTCTTGAGAGTCTGGAGGAGAGCATGCCCGAAACGACGATGTCAGTCGGTAGTAAAGAGCGGAAAAGGCGGAAGGAGTGACATCGAGGAGATAGAGACTATTTGACAGCCTCCCCTTATCAATGATATTCTGCGTGTTCCGATCATGCACAACAAAGGTAGAGGGTGAGAAAGTAACACAACAATTGAGGTCTTGTGTGAGGCGGCTAACGGAGAGTAGGTTAAATGGAGAACCGGGAACATGAAGAGCAGATGTCAGAGACAGAGTGGGTGTGAGAGGTATATCAGCAGCACCAGAGACGGGGGTGGTATCACCATTCGTCACAGTTATGAACTTGAGGTGAGCAGTCACTGAATATTGCGGAGGACGTTGCGAAGTAATGTGATGCGTGGCACCCGAGTCCACAATCCAGTGAGAGTTTTGCGAGAGATAGGAAATATCTTCATTTGAAATAGAGGCGACAAAGCCAGACAAGCAAGAGAGCATCCCTTGCATGTGTTGGAGCTGAGTGCGTAGAGCATCAATGTCTGGCCGAGCAGAGGCAGCAGAGTCCGGGGCAGGAGCGGTAGGAGCAACTGGAGGAGCAACCAGAGCAGGAGCAGCAAGATGTGGTGGCAGGACATGTTTGCGATAGCAGGTGGCCTCAAGATGGACATCTCGTCCGCAATAGGTGCACTTAAACAGAGATTTGTCGGACCGACCACGTCCCCAAGTCGTGTTATGGCCTCCATGGGCTGAGGACCCCCGAGCATGTGGAGCTGGTGAAGAGTGTTGTAGAAGCACTGGGGAGAGAGTAACGGGAGTATCCGGGGGTTGGGTGACCTTCAGAAGCATGGAGCACACATCAGATAAAGATGGTGTGTTCGTAGATGAGAGAATTTGGGCTCGAACACTGTGGAGGTGAGAGGGAACCCGAGACATCTTCATCGCAATCCCGACAGCCTCTTTTTGGGCCCGTTGAGTGGTCAGATCTGTAGTAGGAGGCTGATGCTGGATCCAAGCCTCCACCAGGGTCTTGGGTTTAGCAACAAAGGAGATCATATCACCAAGACCAGGATCAAGGGTTTGAAGATCCGAGACGATGTCGAACAGGTGTTGCAAACTATTCTGCCCCGAGTAAAAAGAATGAAGTTCCTCCCACATGGCCTTCGCCATGTCATGATTCATAGTGTTCCTATAGGGCTCAGTGTCCATAAAGTTGAGTAGCCAAGATTGTATGCATCCATCATCGCGAAGCCACTCATCGATGAGAGCGGTTGGTGTGACCTTTGTGAGGTGATGAAGAAGACCTTTTGTTTGCAGGACACGACGAACCGAGTGCACTAATTCGACAAAATTACGCTTCCCACTGAGAGAGATAGTAGTAATGCGATGTTCATCGTGAAGCTCGGGAACTGGAGCCGCAACACAATCAGGGAGAACAAAGGAAGCATTGGAATTCTCTGACGCCATGAGAGCGCAGCGGTTAGAAGATGGCAAGAGTCCTAGGCGGATAGCGACTAGAGGAGGCAGAGGCCGGAAACAGGCTGGTAGCAAGTGTGAGACTGTGTGATTAGAGGAAGACCGTAACAGGCCGAAAGGCACGACGAACAGGAACTAGTTCGGGTGGCTAGGAGCAGGCCGCAAGTAAACAGGAACTAGTTCGGGCGGCTAGGGGCAGACCGCAAGCGAATAAGAACTAGTTCGGGCGGCTAAGAGCAGACCGCACCAAGAGCAAGCACGGTGAATCGTCACCAGACCGGGCGGTTAGAAGCAAATTGTACCGGAGCGGTAAAGACAGTCCGCGCAAATAGCAAATCAATCCGAGAAGCGAGAAGCGGCAAGACAATCGACAAGAGAGGGGCGAGCTCCCTGCGATAAGAAGGAAATCGTGCGACAAAGAGACCGCGCGACAAAGAGACCACGCGACAAGGAGGAGATTGCGGGGCAAGAGAAGAGGCCGCGGCGAAAAACACTGGGAAGAGACCGCACCGGGCAGACACAGGTCGCAGCGGGTAGACCGGGTAGCCAGATGTTAGAAAGCAACTGCGAGAGGCAAGAAGCTACCCGGCTAACAGGGGAAGCCACAACGGGTAGAAAGAAACCCGTGACGGTTAAGAAGACTAATCTGTATGGGAGTGGGGTCCACGTGCCAGAGATAGAGGAGGCCATAAAAGAGCGTAGACAAGAAGGATGAGGTGGATCCACGGGAGAAGGGGATGGAGGCGGGTAGAAATGGAGAGGCTGCAAAACCGTGCGGTTAGGCAAAAACGCAAGCCGCCCGGTTAACAGGAGAACTAGGCGGTTTGAGAAAAACAGGTCGGATCGTATGCCTCTGGTACCATGTAAAGGAAGATCCAAACCTTGTATATACTTCTTGAATACCATAATACAAGTATGAGTACAAATATATAGAAGAGAGGAGAGGAAAAGTAAGCTATACATCCAATGGGGGACTAAGCATTATAACCTAACCTATATGGGCCATATTAACGGGTCAATACATCATGTTTTCCTAATATTCTCTAACAATATCTGATACCAACTTGCTGAGATTTAAAATTACCAATGAGGATTAAAGAGTGTACCTGCAACGAGCAGAGATAAACTACACATAAACAGTAGATCAAATAGAGTTGCTCAAAATATAGATGGAGGGCCAAATAAAATTGCTTTAAATACAAATGGAGAGTCAAATAGAGTTGTTCCAAATACAGATGGAGTGTCAAATAGAGTTGCTCCAAATATAAATGAAGAGATTTCTTTGGAAAGAAATACATGCTTAAGAAGATATTTTTCTAATGCGATGGAGAGAAATCTAGTCATCAATGAATTCTTTAGGTTCATGGGACTTGGTCAAACTTTTAATAAGCCTGATAGTTTAAGAGTAGAGCTTCAGCGTTGCACGAAGATTAATGTAGCTATTATGGAACTTCAAAACCGAGGTTGCAAAATATTACTTTGAAGTTTCTAGGCCAACCTTCTCCATCCTCATGCTATGAGAGAAATTGAAGCACATACTCATTCATTCACTATTTGAGAAGAAACAAAATTCATCAACGAGCTAATGATTTGGTGTATGTACATAATAATATACACCTATTTTCAAGGAGAAATGATATCTATAATGAAAGGGGAAGTGAACCTGGGATATTAAAGGAGATGCATGGGCAAATACTTCTGATGGATTTAGCATGCTTACAGTTGCTAACTTGTCTAGACGAACTAGAAATTCAAGATGCATTGATCTCCAATAACTAGGGAAGAAGAGAGAAAATAAATGATAAACATCCTTAAATTTGAAATGATTATGAATATTTCAGATTTGAGAACTTCAGAATGATGCATTAGTAGTGGATTTGTATTTAAATTGATGATTTTTGCTTGATGTTTTTTAGTTTGAGGACATTTAATTGCATTTGTGATACATACATATAAATTAATATATTTAAGACAACATATCCCGCCATACTCACATCCTTATTTTTTAAATTTTGTCGCACTGTCATACCGGATACGTATATCGAGTACTCATACCGGTGTTTCCTACCCTATATCCATTGACATGTCAACAAATTGAATGTACAGGCCCATATGTCCAAGATTCTCCAACGCACTCATCATGGATCATAGTACCAAGGGAAATCCTAATTGACCATTTTAGAGTAACTCTGATGTAGAAACCTTTGATGTTTGACACGAAGAATAAAACAATGACCTACAATAGGGTCTTATTCACCTCCATTTTTGCACAAGGAGTTCACATGAATGAATCAAATTGAAAGAAAAACATACAAACACATGAAAGACATTCTATGTTTGTCTACAGAGTTTGATGAAACTTAGTACCGTTTGTAGAATTGTATCTCAAATCAGTTCAATTAGTATACAATTGCTTCTCAATTTGGTTCATTTTTTTTCTTTCCCTATGCAAGTTTTTGCATAAGGAGCTCATGAACCAACGTAAATGAATAATTGTATCCCCTGCTCCCCCTCAGCCTGACGCCCAATGTTTGCTCCAATAGCTCTATTCCTTCCCATTAAGCAACGGTTATATTCATTTCTCTCTTTAACAAACAAAGGAGCAAGGAGACAAGGGAGGAGAAATACGCACACAACAAAGAAGAGGGGGTGTGGCTATACCCGTTAATGAGGTTGAGGAGCTGTGGAAAGAGCTCGGCCTCTCTGAGCCTAACAATCTCAATGGAGGTGGTCTCAATGGCTTGACAAGAAACCATTAACTTGGACTCCAATCTCTCAATCTCCCTCTTGTTCTTCTCCACTTTGAAGTAGTCTGCGCCATTTGCCTCTTGCCTTCTCAGCAAATTCAGCCTCTTCTCCTTCTCCACCCTGGTTAACTCACAATTCTGCATAAGAAAAAGCACCATTAAAAGCTCTACATGTGACTTTTTTGTCTCTTTCATGGGGCCACAGTATAATTTAACCCAAAAAAGTGCCGTTGCAGTGCAAAGTAATAAATGACAGAGTAACAGAGCACGCACGATAGCATTAAAAAGAAGAAGATCGTCGCTTCGTGAGTATTGCTTTTGCCAGCTGCCATGTGCTGGCTCCGCAAACTCAGCCCGAGAAGGACGATAAGGAAAAATGCAAGGAAATGAACCTAGAGAGTTGTACCAGAGGGTTAAAAAAAAACCAAGTAAAAGAGCCGTTATACCTTCACCTCAAGAAAGAGCTTCTTCTCCCAAGCATACAGTTTCTCTATTGTGCAAGAATGGCTAACTCTGCTCATCTCCTCCCCAGATTTACTGAAACTGGCCAAACCCGAGGCCTTCGGGCTGGAGGAAATAGACCAGCTTTTACAATAACTGGACATTTTCCCTGCATTAAGAAGTAAACGGTATTGTAAAAATCGTTTCCTTAATTCAAAAAAAGGAATAAAGTTATAAAATTTTGCCCGTGAATCCATGGCTGAGAGAAGCAGAGCTGCAATTTGGGGCTTCTAGAACAACGGAAACTCTAGTCCCGGCGTCGGAGGCCTTTACGAAGTAAACGTCGAGTTCCTTAACTATCTCTGGGATGTCCTTCTTTCCCCTGGGAACGGCCACCACTAACAGCTCGACGGCGGAGTCTTTTGCGAATTCGCCGACGGTGGTAGGCGGGGGAATTGACGACGGGGAGGCGGTGATTTCCGATATGGTGGTCGCCGCCTCCTCCCATTCTTCTTCGGTGACCGAATACGGAGAGGAGGGAGCAAAAGGATCCCAGAAATCCCATGCGTAGGAAGAAAATGTGGGAGGAGGAGGAGGAGGAATGGAAGAGGCAGTGAGGGGAGGAGGAGGAGGAGGAGGAGGAAGAATGGAAGAGGCGGTGAGGGGAGGAGAAGGAGGAGAGGGAGAATGTGTGGATGGGGAAGGAAGATGAGGCGACGGAGAGGACGGCCATTGTTGGAGCTGGGCTTCAGCGTTGGAGAATTGGAGAAGGGCGGCGCCGGTTCTGCGGAGGAAATGGAGGTAAAGAGAGTGAGCGGCGGCGAAGGCCTGTCGTCCCTCTGAAAGCTGCCGCATGTAACGCCGCCGCGCTTTGCAGCGAGAGATTGCTTCCTTGCCCTCCAATCTCGAATGGCAACAACCCATCTCTTCTCTTCCGGTCGTCTTCTTCCTGAAATGGAGCTTCAATAATGTTCTTCAGTTAACGGTCAAATATACATTCTCTCGTCTTTCCCAGCTCTCGGCGGCCCGCCGTGCGAAGCGGTGAATGAATGAGAAACGGCGGAGACGGCGGCCGGAGAAGATTCACGGTCAGCGGAGGAACAGAGAGAGATTTTCCCCTTGGGCGGAGTGCAACGACGAGCGCATTATCTGATCAATCTGCTGCTTTACCCTTCCATTTTCTGTTGTTTCTGTAGGGAAATCTGGGGTTGTGGAAATAAGTTAAGGGTAGAAAGGTAATTTGATGGGGAAAACATTTCAAACCCCAACGGTGTGAAGAGAGAATGCGAAAAGACTATTTTATTTTATTTTATTTTATTTTGCTGAAATAAATTAGTATATTGGATTTCTTTTTTTCAATAAATCATTTAAAAACAGGGATGAATTAACCCAATAAGCCGTTCATATCAACATCAATGGGGCTCGGTTTTTTCTTTTTATATTTAACTTTTTTTTAAAATCATTTCAAGGGATCTGATTGTGTTATCGGTGTTGTTTTAAAAGAGAGCGGTTTAAAAGGGTGATTCTAAACTGTATTTTCAAAACTGAATTTATGTTTGGGTAACCTCCGTTTACAATCAGGTTCGAAACTGTATAATAATTTTTTCTATTTGGGAAAACATTGTTCCAATGACGACAAATTAGTATAGTATTGCTAACTCTTACCATTGGTTGCCACCACAGGTGTTCCAGGAGCTATTACATGGACTTGACGTAAAGAAATAAGACTTATAGAGGACTATTACCCTTAACAACATCATCAGTCCTATAGTTAGCATAATAGATTTATAGATTTACAATAGTTTGCATATTAACATTTATTCTACTTGACAAGTTTACTTGTGAGCCCTCAAACTTTCTGTAGACTTGTACTGAGATTAAGGCAAACAATTGAGGTTGGATTGAGAACTTCTGTTGAATTTTGTGAAGTGGAAGTGGTTGACGGGACAGACCGGGCGGCCTGGGCGGATAGCTTTGGCGGACTAGGCGGACTGGGCGGACTGTGATGTGCGGCCTGGTGGAAGGTCTAGTGGAAAGACGGCTGTCGTCTGAGCGGGTTGTTGCATGGAGTCCGCGGACTGTGCGGCCTGGTATCTGCGGATAGGACGTTGGCTTTGGTTTAGCCAAGGAGCGGACTGAGCGGACAGAGGCTTGCGGATTGGTGCATTGCTCAGTGGGCCGCGTGTGCAAGCTTGTGCTGATAGGCGGTTTGGCTCATGTCCGCGGGAAGCTTGTGGACTGGTGTGTCCGCGGTGTGGGTTGTTGCGGACTGTGCTTAGAGCTTGGCTGAGGCCTTGTCGAGCTCTGGTGACACAGCAGGTGCTTTGCTGTGGAGGTCTTTGGCGGACTGGATTATGAAGTCTGGGAGATGGCTGCTGCGTTGGGCAGGAGTGCGAGGAACTTGCGGACTGCTGGCGGTCTGTGCTAAGGTGGTTGGCGGACGGGAGTTTGAGTTTTCTGCTGGTTCAACGTGAGAACTGGGTAGTTCCGAAGATATTAATTTGGCGTTTGGGCTATCTTGCTGACCACGTTGAGAAAATTTAACATGGTATCAAAGCGAGGTTCAGTTGCGTGAGCGGAAGTCAGCCAGTGTTGTTACTCAGTGATTGAGTGGTGATCAACCTGTGTTGTTGCTCGGAGCTTCTGAAAGGTTGCCAACAGGTGTTGCAATGAAAGGGAGTTTTGCAAGAGGTCTGGGTATTGAACTTTTAACGCCGACTAACTTCAAGAAGTGGAAGTCGTGCATGAAGAGTTATCTTCTTGGCGAGGAGCTGTGGGAAGTCGTTGGTGGTGACGACAGGCAGGAAGTCACTGCTGCTTTCGGTACTGCTGAGCAGGTTAGGCTCTGGAGAAGAACAAATGCTAAGGCGGAGTTCATTCTGAAGAGAGCTGTGTCTCCGGAACTGTTTGATCACATCGTTGGATGTGAGTCGGCTGCTGATATTTGGACAACCATTGATGAGTTGTTCAATAGGAAGAATGTGACGCGGCTTCAGTTCCTGGAGAATGAGTTGGCCAGGGCAACTCAGGGAGACCTTTTCATCTCCAAGTACTTCTTAAAGATGAAGAGCTTGTGTGCTGAGCTGTCGGCACTGGATCCTGATGAGCGTATCTCTGAGGCGAAGATGAAAAGGCACATTATCCGAGGCTTGCGGAAGGAGTATGTGGCCTTTGTCACATCTGTTCAAGGGTGGGCTACTCAGCCGTCTTTGCTGGAGCTGGAGAATCTGCTTGCCTCGCAGGAGAGCTTAGCAAGGCAGATGGCTGGAGTGAATCTGAATCAGGAAGGCAGCGAAGCTCTCTTCTCAGGCAAGAAGAAAGGATGGGAAGGGAAGAAGAAGAAGAAGGTGCAGGCCACTGGTGAGAAAGAGACTTCAACTTCATATCCACCGGAGAGGAGCAATGCTCCTAAGGACTGGAAGAAGAACTTGAAGTGCTACCGGTGTCATCAGCGAGGGCACTTCAAGCGGGACTGCAAGGTCAAACTGCAGCCTGGGCATGCTGCGGGAAAGGAGGAAGCTTGCTCGAGAAGTGAAGAAGCAGAATGGGGAGGAGCTTTTATGACGGGCACTTGTGTCCGGGCCTTGTCTGCTGAGGACTTCAACGGCGAGTGGATCGTGGACTCCGGGTGTGGTCATCACCTCACCGGAGACAAATCGAAGTTCACCTCCATGCAGGCTTACTCAGGTAATGAAACTATTATCACTGCTGATAATACTGTTTATGCAGTAGAGAAAGAGGGGGTCGTGTCTTTGGGTAGTGATCAGGGGCCACTCACATTAAGGAGTGTGTATCACGTACCGGGCATGAAGAAAAATCTCTTCTCGGTGACCAATGCGGTGGACGCTGGTTATTACGTTCTGTTTGGGCCAACAGACGTGAGATTCCTTCGCAACGTATCAGCGGTGAAGGCTGATGTTGCTCATGTAGGGAGGAGGGTGAAGAACTTGTTTGTTCTTGCCACCAATTCTTATATTGATAGAATGAGGGCCAATGATAGCGCTGCTATCTGGCATGAGAGGCTGGGGCATGTTGGCATGGACAAGCTGAAGGCGATGGCGAGTAGAAGTCTGGTTAGGGGGTTGCCGAAGTTGTCCTCCTTTGGTGATGGGCATGTTTGCGTGGGCTGTCAATACGGTAAGGCACATCGTCTTCCGTTTGATAAATCACAAACAAGGGGCAAGAAACCATTGGAGTGTATTCATGGCGACCTGATGGGACCGACGGTTACTGCCAGCCTTGGTGGAAGCAGATACATGCTTGTCTTGGTTGATGTCTACTCAAGGTATACTTGGGTGTACTTCTTAAAGGAGAAGTCGGAAGCCTTCCGGTTGTTTGTGGAGTTTAAGGAGTTGGTAGAAGGCCGTCTTGGCTTGCGGATCAAGAAGTTTAGAACTGATAACGGGGGTGAGTTTGTCTCCTCCGAGTTTTCTAACTTCTGCAGGAAGCACGGGATCCAACGGGAGCTTACTTGTGCTCACACTCCACAACAAAATGGGGTAGCGGAGCGGAAGATCCGTCATTTGACGGAGACCTGCAAATGTTGGCTTCATGCGAAAGATGTCCCAAGGTCCTTTTGGGCGGAAGGGATGTCTTGTGCTGCTTATGTTATCAACCGGATGCCACTCAGCCCTATCAACATGAATACTCCTATTGAGCTGTTGTTGAAGGAGAAGCCGAGTGTAGGACACCTTCGGGTGTTCGGTTCAACTTGCTACGTGCATGTCCCGGATGCTTCACGGACAAAACTGGATGCGAAGGCAAGGAAGCTTGTCTTTGTTGGCTACGATGAGCGGAAGAAGGGATGGAAATGCATGGACCCTATGACGAAGAAGTTCGTGGTATCAAGAGACGTTGTCTTTGACGAGCTGACGTCATATGGAGGTGGCTCGATTGAGCTAACCGGAAGTAGCAAGGTTGATGAAGCACCGGTGGCGGCTGCTGAAGACTTGGAAGAGGAGCTTGCTGTTTCACCAGCAGCTCCTGTTGCTTCTGACTCCGAGGCTGAGCCTTCTGACTCAGGAAGCAGGGGGAGCACTGCTCAATGCTTGCCCCAGGTAGGAGTGGAGCCCGAAGAAGCAACGGAAGAAGTGAGCAAGGAGTCGTTTCTTCGGAGATCGAAGAGGGTGGTTAAGCCACCGGCTTGGTACTGTGATGGGAATGCAGTGAGCTTTGTCTCCTGCTTCTTTGCAGGTCCTCTGGATGAGCGAGAGCCTGCAAACTTCAACGAGGCCACTGGGGTGAAGGAGTGGGAAAGTGCCATGAAGGAAGAGGTTGATGCTCTGAAGAAGAACGAAACCTGGGACCTTGTGCCCAAGGTTGATGTCATTACTCCGGTTACTTGCAAGTGGGTGTACAAGTTGAAGAAGAAGGCTGATGGGAGCATTGATCGGTTCAAGGCTCGCCTGGTCGCTAGAGGATTCTCACAGTAGTATGGAGAAGACTATAAGGAGACATTCAGTCCAGTTGCAAAGATGACTTCAATAAGAGTGGTGATCGTCTTGGTTGCTAGCAAGGGATGGAGGTTGTGGCAACTCGATGTGAAGAATGATTTTCTTTACGGAGAGATTGACAAGGACATCTTCATGGATCAGCCGCTTGGTTTTGTCTCTGAAAAGCATCCGGACTATGTCTGTAAACTCAGGAAGGCTCTCTATGGGTTGAAGCAAGCTCCTAGAGCTTGGTATGGGAAGATTGCAGAGTACTTGCAATTCTGTGGATACCTTGCTTCCAACTCAGATTCAAGCTTGTTCGTCAAGAAGAAGGGGGAGCTGCAAGTCTTGGTCCTGCTGTATGTGGATGACATGATCATCACAGGGAACTCGGAGGGGGAAGTAGCAAGGCTCAGGGCTGAGCTTGCTATACGCTTCGAGATGAAAGACTTGGGAGAGTTGCATCACTTTCTCGGTCTTGAAGTGGAGAGGAAGGAGTGTGGGATTCTCATTTGCCAGAAAGGGTATGCTGATCGCATTGTGAAGCGGTTCGGCATGGGCGAAGGGAAGAAGTGCTCTACTCCACTGGAACCTGGGCTGAAGCTTCGACGAGATGAGGGAAGGGTTCTCCATGATCCCTTGGTGTTCAGGGCTCTTGTTGGGAGCTTGATTTACCTGACGATTATAAGGCCGGACATTGCTTATGCTGTTGGCCGAGTAAGTCGGTATATGGCTGAACCAAGGCAATCTCATCTAGTGGCAGCGAAGGGTATTCTGAAGTATGTCAAGGCTTCTTCTGACATGGGACTCCTCTATAGAAGGGACTCAGAGTTTGCGTTGCTCGGGTACACGGATGCTGACTATGGCGGTGATTCGGATGATCGAAGGTCCACTTCAGGTTATGTGTTCACTTGCGGTTCAGCTAGCATCTCGTGGTGTAGCAAGAAGCAGGACTCGGTGTCGGTTTTAACCACGGAGGCGGAGTATAAGGCTTCGGCCTTGGCTGCTCGGGAAACCGTTTTGTTGAGGAGGCTTATAGAGGATGTTCATGAAGAAGTGCAAGGGCCTACTTTACTCCGGGGTGACAATGAGAGTGCTCTAAAACTGGTAAACAATCCAGTGTGTCACGCCAGGACCAAGCATATAGAGATTGATCATCATTTCATCAGGGAGAAGGTGTTGGAAGGATCTCTGCTGGTCGGGCATGTACGGAGTGAAGATAATCTTGCTGACATCTTCCCGAAGCCACTGTCAAAGGGGCCCTTTGAGCGCTTGCGCAGCTTGCTGGGCTTAGTCACCACTTCCCACTTCAAGGGGAAGTGTTGAATTTTGTGAAGTGGAAGTGGTTGACGGGACAGGCTGGGCGGCCTGGGCAGATAGCTTTGGCGAACTAGGCGGACTGGGCGGACTGTGATGTGCGGCCTGGTGGAAGGTCTAGTGGAAAGACGGCTGTCGTCTGAGCGGGTTGTTGCATGGAGTCCGCGGACTGTGCGGCCTGGTATCTGCGGATAGGACGTTGGCTTTGGTTTAGCCAAGGAGCGGACTGAGCGGATAGAGACTTGCGGACTGGTGCATTGCTCAGTGGGCCGCGTGTGCAAGCTTGTGCTGATAGGCGGTTTGGCTCATGTCCGCGGGAAGCTTGCGGACTGGTGTGTCCGCAGTGTGGGCTGTTGCGGACTGTGCTTAGAGCTTGGCTGAGGCCTTATCGAGCTCTGGTGACACAGCAGGTGCTTTGCTGTGGAGGTCTTTGGCGGACTGGATTATGAAGTCCGGGAGATGGCTGCTGCGTTGGGCAGGAGTGCGAGGAACTTGCGGACTGCTGGCGGTCTGTGCTAAGGTGGTTGGCGGACGGGAGTTTGAGTTCGCCATGCTCGCATTAGCCCTTGATGGTTTTGGACTTGGTCACATTCTGTGTCAAGACCATGGTGTCCGCGGTATTCGCCAAGTCCGCTGTGACCGGGCGGACTATTGCTATCTGCCTTTGGTCGTGGACTTGTGGCGGATTGAGGTGTGAGTCTTGCGGACTGCTTCGGGTTGGTGCGGACAGCCATTGAAGGGGGTTGATGTCCTGCAGTGGTTGGAGCTTTGCGGGCTGATGCCTTGTCCGCATCGCTTGGGCGGACTGGTGAGAGTTCGCCAATGATGCATTGCTCCTGGCGGTTTTCCTTGGTATCCGGCTAAGTCCTTGCGGACTCGGCGGACGGTGTTTTGCTATCGCGCGGGCTGGGGCGGTGTCTCTATCTCTAGGGCGGTGACCACACTCCTCACCTCGCCTATAAATAGGACCCCCCTGGCAGGTCTACAGTAACTTGAGTGAACAGTAAGTTGGGTTGGGCAAGGAGCTGCGGTCTGAGTTCGTCTGTCCGCGCGGATTGTTTCAGTGCTGACGTTTGCTGTGTGCAGGTCGCGCGTGTTGCTGCAAGGAGCCAGGAGTTTGGCTGTGACTTCGGTCAAGTACTTGGAAGTGTGCGGTCTCTGCGGTCTCAGCAGGAGGTCGCTCTGCGGCTTGTCAGTTCTGTTTCATCTTTGTCAGCTTCAATAACCTGTTCACCGGCTTCAGGCGGGTAGGGGGTGTTCCTCAGTTCAGCTTCAGCAGGAGACGAATAACGGTGTGTCCACGCGGCCTCGCGGCTTCGGCGGACTCCGTGCTATTCGACGGATTGCAACTAAGTTCGGGCGATCTCAGCGGACTCGGCGACCTCGGCGGTCTCGGCGGACTCCGGTGCTGTCCGCCCGGCTTGTGTTTTGGTGCTTTCTGTTTACAGCTGTTATACTAGCGAAATCATGTCTCGCTATGTATGCCTTGTGTTGTAAAGAAGTGAATGAATAACAGACCTGCTTGTGCTTCCATTGTTTGTTGGGCTTAACCTTTGTTCCTTGGTTTTCCGCTGGTTCAACGTGAGAACTGGGTAGTTCCGAAGATATTAATTTGGCGTTTGGGCTATCTTGCTGACCACGTTGAGAAAATTTAACAACTTAGAGTGGATCTAATTTAGAAATATATAAATCTTTGCATGTCTAATGACCCGGTCTATCCTAAATCACCAAATCAACTTGTTAGTTTAGTTCAATATTTTTATGAGACTTAATCTCAATTGAAATAATAGGTGATGTATCACACTTAAATCTAAATGGTCATAAGTAACAAGATAACATGATTAAAGATGTGAGCGTGATTAGTTTCCTGAGAGCATAGAGTAGCGAGCTGATTGCCTACCCTAAATGGTAATGAATTATAGTGTACTATGTCTGTACGAAATGATAATCCTCCTTTTTAATAAAAAGGTTAATAATTCTCTTTTTTATTTGTTTTGGTCTGTTTTTTTTTATTAAAAAAACAAAATTAAGCAATATTGTAGCAGGTTGCCCAGTTTTCCTCTGATATGGATAATTAGACCGCATGAACTCTGAGTTGAACTGACCGTGCAAATAGTCATGCAAAAATCAAACTTCAATGATAAGAGTATTTTTTTGCCGGGGAAAATTCGGAAAGGGTTTAAAACCAGCTGGTTGAATCTTTGCAGGGCCGAAATCCCCTAGTTAGCTTTGTTTAAAGGTATTTGGAGTTACTTGGAGGGTGACGAGCCCCCTCTCTGTTACAAGCTTTGAGTGCAAAGAGAAGAGAAAAAAAAAAATTTAAGCCCACGGAGCTTCCATGATATGTCATTGAGAGCGTCCGCGAGACCATTCTCTTGCATTTTTTCCGGGCTCACTGAAGTGTACAAGTGAGTGTGGAGCATTGAGCGGACAAGAGAGGGTGCGGAGCAAGTTCCAAGCGAACGAACGATCTAAGTCTCATGTTATTGCCGAAAAACCTCATAGCTCTTTATAGTCTCTGGAGTTGTTTGTCCTCAAATGAAGACTTGTGAGCATTTTTATAGTTTTTCTGGAGGGTCGTGCTGCTAATTACACCGGGCTGAGTCTTGAGTTGGCGGATGACGTCGCTCCATTTTGATCCCCCGGATCACTAAATTTGGCAAAATGATGAACATGCATCTCGAGCGTTCAAGATGCACGGGCAGGGGCGGACCCATCTTTGGGGTATTAGCCACGACCAAAATCTGTGGCTAATAACCCTTTAAAAACTTAATAGTATTAGCCACGACAAAAAAGTCATGGCTAATACCCAATTCTCACCCCCCCCCCCGACAGCTCCTGACAAGGCAGTGAAACCCTCCCCCTCTTTGGTTGACGGAATTCGGAAGCCCTCGCCCTCTTAATCGGAAAGGCTTGGCAGTCAGAAAGGGATGAATCTTGGCTTTTGTGTTGTTGTTGTTGTATTAGTGGGATTCTCGGTTTCAAAAATGGTTTTTGACTTCTTTAGTTGTGATTGTCAGGACATGGTGAATCTGATATTTTTTGTTATGCGGTCCTAAATCTTGAAGAAAACTTTGAAGGTCAGACTTCAGTGGTGTTGACCGGTTGTTCTCCCTTTGAACTCTGATTTTGACTGGTTGTTCTTTGAACTCTGATTTTGTTGCTCGGCTTCTATGCTCCTTACTTGGTCGAATGTTGTGTTGTTGGGGCTTTGTTGTGACATGATATATATGAGTTAATAAGTGGCTAAAAATTGAGATATCGATAGTTGAATTTGTTTTTTAGTCTTGCATTTTGTAACATTGTCCTCACCTTAGACAACTTTTGAGTTGTAGTCGTGATCGTAGTTGTTGAAGTCGGGAAAATCCCTTACTCCAAAATTCGGATCAAGGCAGTCTGAGGTTACCGGTTCAGCGTTCGAGCTCGACGGCTAACGAGCTAGGACGCAGAAACAATCAGACAACAAAAAGAACCTTAAGCGTTGGGGCAGGGAAGTCCCACCACGTACACAGATGCTTAAAAAAAGCTTCCCCTCCACAACCAAAGATGACTGAGCAGGGTACGAGGTAGACTCTAGATGGTGACAAAGTTATAGCGACTAAGAGGGATAGACTCTAGGTCGCAACCTGTCTCTCTGAAGAAAGGATTCAAAGGCTCAGCTCAAAGTCTAGGAAATAAAGGTGGTCGAGATATTTTGCGAGATTTCGAAGTCCGTCTCCTCGTACCCTTGGGGTCCTATTTATAGGGATATTTAAAGATATGGGGGGGTCTTATTTATATCCCCACCCCTGACAACTAGGTGACTTCTTGGGGGAGCTCGCTCGGCTGGGCGAGTAACAGGCCTAGTCGCCTACCTGGCGAGTATGTAAGTGGAGCTCGTCATACTCGCTCAGGCCTTCTGTCATCTTGCGTGTTAACACTGACTTTTGTCTTGACTTGCTGACTTTGACTCTTATTAACCTGGCTTTAAATGCGTCCAACCTCGACGAATATGAGTCATGCAGTAGTAGTAATTAAATCATGGTTGATTCTCCTTAAATTGATGTTGTGTTTTTATGAGCAAGTTCGAAAGTAATAAGAGGAGAATATTTTGCAAGTAGGACATATTGCATATTGCTCTGCGGCCTGCTTCAAGGGTAATGATCTCTTTCATTGGGTTGATTGTGTTCGCCCCCGACATTAAATTGCATTAAAGGTATTAGAGATTGGCGGTTTGATGGACTAGTCTCCGCGGCTTGTAGTTCAGGTGGTCATGCAGTTTATCCAGGCGGTCTAATTTTGTGGTGGTTTGGTTAGAGGCAGCGGTTATGTCTGGCGGCTATCTTGGCAGGATTATCAGTCTATCTGTTTTGCAGTGTTGCAGTTTTATAGTCGACTTCTTGCAGGGCTTTCTATTCTTGGAGGTCTTCTCGCAGCTTCAGTCTGGAGGCTAGCCGCAGTAGCGGTCTGAGGTTTAACCGCAGCTGCTGTCTGGAGGATATCCGCAACAGCGGTCTGGAGACTTGTCGCAGCAGCAATGGTGGGAGTCCGCAACTGCGGACAGGCGGCTTGTAGTTGCGATCAAGCGGCTTGAAGTGGCAGTCTGGCGGCTTATCTCTATTGTCGCTGAGTGATCTTCACATGTTCTATGTACAGTGTTGCGGTTTGACAACGTCAAATCGCTTAGCTGCTTGGATTGTATTTAGTCTCACATCTCTTGTTGTATTCTCTTATCTCCCTCATTTTCTATAAATAAGGACGCATACTTATGTATTGTTTATCTTTTGGAGCAATAAAATTTGTCTTTATTTAGCTTTTTTTACATGGTATCAGCACTAATCGGTCATTTGCTCCAATTTACTTGCAGTTTGGTTTTCTCATCGCTTTCGGTCTTCTTCCTGCCCTGCCCTCCCTTGCTTATCGCTTTTCCTGCGACTTGTCCCTTTGCTTACTTTTTTTGCACGGCTTCACTAGTGTTCGCGCGGCTTCTTTCGCATGTGCTCCTACGGATTGGTTTTCTTCTCGCGCAGGTTGTGTTCTCTGCTCGTGCGGTCTCTTCTCTGTCTGCTCTTTTTTGGTGGCATATCCTCTTTCTGCAATCTTTTCTGACTTCTCACTCAACCGTGTGGTTTGAGACACTGTCGGTCTTCTTTTATTAGTTGTGGTCTTTTTGCGATATGTTTGTCGATCTGTTTGTCCGCCTGTTCTCTTTCGACTTGCGCTTTTGTTTGTTCGTGCGATCTCTTTTACTCTTTTGTCATCTTGTATCTAATCGTGCAGTTAGTCTCTTTTCTTTCTGGTTTCTTTCTCCATGAGGTCGGTTTCTCTTATCTCCTCTACAACTCATGCTCTTTTGGACCTCTTCTGATAAGTGGCTTATTGACTTTGGTGCCACTTGTCACATGACCGACAATTCTCATTTGTTCTCCTGCTTGAACAACCAGAAATGTGTAAATCTTGTCGTTATTGTCGATGGAACTTCTGCTCCTATGCATGGTGTAGGCATTATGCACATCACTCTATCTTTGCAGCTTGAGGACACTATCTATGTTCCCACATTTCCATTCAATTTGCTGTCTGTTCATGCTCTCTGTACACAGTTGCACTGCACGGTTACTTTTACTGTCATTACTTATTCTTTATGAGATTTTGTCTTCAAGGCTACGATTGCTACTGAGACTGCGAGTGATGACCTCTTCTTTCTTGACAACATCGTTGCTCTTTCTGCTTCTTCTTCCCTTCATTAATGACATTGTCGTCTTGGTCATCCTCCTTACTTCTTTTATATCTTCCTTAAGAGGATTCTCCTTTGAATTGTGAAGCATGTCAGCGTGGTAAACATCATCGCTCTTCTTTCCCAGCATGAATGGACGTAGTTCTTTGCGTTCTTTTGAACTAGTTCACTCTGACATCTGGGGTCCCGCTCTTACTGCCACTGTTGGTAAAGATAGCTTGTACTTTGTTACCTTCATTTATGATTTCTCCAGGTGTACTTGGTTGTATCCCTTGAAAGAGCGTTATGAACTTTATTCTGTGTTTACCGTCTTTTATAATGAGATCTTCACATAGTTTAATGTGGATGTTCAAGTTCTTCGTACTGATAATGCTAAGGAATATATCAGCCGTCAGTTTTCTGATTTTTGCACGAGCTACGATTTGGTTCATCAAACCACTTGCCCATATACCTCTTAACAGAATGACGTTGTTGAATGCAAGAATCATCATCTCCTCGATGTTGCTCGCAACCTTCTCTAATAAATGAATATTTCTCATGCTTATTGGGGTCATGCTATTTTTTTCTTGCTATCTCATAAATAATATTCCCTCATCTATTCTTCAGAGCATGACTCCATTCTCTATTTTATACCCCAGGGCCGAGCATTTTCCTTTACCTCTCAAAGTTTTTGGGTATACGACGTTTATTCTCATACCTTCTCATGGTCGTGATAAACTTTCTCTCTGTTCTGTTAAATACATATTCCTTGGTTATTTTCCGACCGGAAGGGATATCGCTATCTTGATCCTCTTCTCTACAAACAGTATGTCACTGCGGATGTCACCTTCTTTGAGGATACACCGTATTTTCACCTACTTCTTCTCTCTTGCCCTCTGATACTTTCTCTTTAATAACTATTGTCTTGGCACCTATGCTATACCAAGTTCTTTCTACCAATGTTCCTGTTATACCTTCTCCTTTTCTCGAGATTGGATCTTTACCCTTTGAGCCTTCTATGCATGTTCCCGGACCTCTTCCCTCTTCTGACAGTGGATCTGCTCCTATGGACCAGAGTGATCTTGATCTTCTTATTGCCCTGTGAAAGGGTGTCCGCCAATGCACTAAGTATCTTATTGAACATGTTGTCTCATATGCTCGGCTTTATCTAGTTGCCAAGTGTTTTTGCTCTTCCTATATCTTCTACTGTCATCCCGACTACATATCAATAGGCTCTTGTTATTCCGCAGTAGAAAGTCGCTATGGATGAAGGAATGAGAACCTTAACTGAGAGAGGTACTTGGACACTTGTTCCTACACCTTCGGGCACAGATGTGGTTGGTTGTCGATGGTTTTTTGTTGTCAAGTATCTTTCAGATGGTTCTGTCGAACGCTATAAGCCGATTTTTGTTGCCAAAAGATTTACTCAAACGTATGGTGTCGACTTCTTTGATATTTTTCTCATGTTTCTCGCATCAGCACTATACATGTTCTTTTCTCTATCACGGTTAATAGAGACTAGGAGATGTCTTAGTTAGATGTGAAGAATGTCTTCCTCTATGGTGATTTGCAAGAGGTGATTTACATGGAGCAACCTCCTGAGTATGTTGTATTGGGAGAGTCTCAGGTATGCAAGCTTTAAAAGACGATTTATGGTTTAAAGCAGAATCTACGAGCTTGGTTTGATAAGTTTAGTGAGGTTATTTCTCTTTTTAGGTTCAATCAGAATTCTGCTGATCATTCTTTATTTATACGCAAGCCTACTAAAGGCATTGTGGTTCTTGATGTCTATGTTGATAATATCCTTGTTACTGGTGATGACAAAGAAGGCATTGCTCTGACAAAATGACATATTCGATAACATTTTATTACTAAGGATATGAGAACTCCGAAGTACTTTCTAGAAATTGAGATTTCACAAAAACGTAACTCTGTGATTCTTCCACTGTGGAAGTATGTGCTAGATCTCTTAAAGGAAACTGGTCTTCTTAGCATGAGCAGGTGCCCGATAGCTGTTGGGGATGATAAAGGATGGACTGAAGATTTTTCTCTTCTTCCAGATTGTACTGTGTACACGCGACTTGTAGGCAAACTCATCTATCTGACTGTTACAAGACTAGATATCTGTTATATAGTTGTGAAGGTCAGTCAGTTTATGCAAACTTCTAAACAGTGTCATCTGCGTTCTGCCATGAAAATTCTAGAGTATGTGAAAGAGTCTTCAGAAAAAGGCTTATTGTTTCAGAAGCATAATCATTTGAAGATTGAAGCGTATTCTGATGCCAGCTATGCTGATAACAAAGAAGATATGAAATCTATATTAGGTTTTTGTATCTTTGTATGAGAAAATCTTGTTAACTAGAAAAGCAACAAGCAGTTAGTAGTTTCAAGGTCAAGTGCTGAAGCTCAGTATATGAGCATGACTTCAACAACTTGCGAATTGAAGTGGTTATGAGCGCATATGCATAACCTGGGAGAAGTCTATGATCCTCATCTCCCTATGTTCTGTGATAACAAAGTCGTTATTTACATATCAAAGAATCCCATCTTGTGTGAGTGGACAAAGCACATTGAAGTCGATTGTTATTTCATTAGAGAAGAGGTGTTGAAGAACCAGATCTGCACTCTGTTTGTCACTTATGATAAAGAACTGATAGAGATGTTCACCAAACTAGTTTCCCTTCTCTTTCAGATGTTTGTGGCAAGCTGGGCATGGTTGATATATATGATCCAGCTTGAGGGGGAGTGTTAGAGTTTGACGGTTTGATGGACTAGTCTCAGCGGCCTGTAGTTCGGGCGGTCAGGCGGTTTGTCCAGGCAGTCTGATTTTGTGGCGGTTTGGTTAGAGGCAGCTGTTATGTCTGGCGGCTATCTTGACAGGATTGGAGGTCTGTCTGTTTTGCAGTGTTACGGTTTTATAGTCGGCTTCCCGCAGGGCTTTCCAGTCTTGGAGGTCTTCCAGTAACTGCATTCTGGAGGCTAACCACAACAGCGGTCTGGGGGTTAACCGCAACTGCAGACTGGAGGATAGCCGCAACAGCGGTTTGGAGACTTTTCGCAGCAGGAGTGGTGGGAGTCCGCAACTGCGAACATGCGGCTTGCAGTTGCGGTTAGGCGGCTTAAGGTGGCGGTCTGACGTCGTATCTCTATTACCCCTGGGTGATCTTCAGATGCTCTTTATATAGTATTGCGGGACAGTGTCAAACTGCTTAGCCGCACAGATTGTATTTAGTCTCACATCTCTTGTTGTATTTTCTCATCTCCCCATTTTCTATAAATAAGGGGGCATACCTATGTATTATTTATCTTTTATAGCAATAAAATTTTCCTTTATTTTGCTCTTTTTATAAGAGGTCCGCTCGAGGCAGACTCAGACATGATGTGTGAAGCCTACCCATGGAGATAGGCCCAAATCGATGATGTTTGATGTGTGCATCTGATTTAGGCAATGATTTTTGAATGTAATTTTCATAATTTATGTTAGGTTACTTCATAAAAGTTTTTTAAAAGAAAAACAAGTGAATGATCATCTAGTTCTTCTAATAGACCTAATGAGAGGGATTAAGTTGATGATTATTCGCGGTTAGAACTCAATGTAGATGATCTTTCAGCGAACCCAAGCTTACGGAAGGAGATTTATGAATATGATCCTAACGGGAGGGAGAAAGTTCAAAGATGATATTTGCAAAAAAAAGCTTTCCAACCTAAAAATCATAATTTCCCAACAAGGCTTATTTGAAAAGATCTGCGTAGATTATTCGTTCATGGTTTGAGGAATACAGTTATTAGTTGGAGTATAACATAGTGGAAGACATTGCATTTTGCTTATGTTGTTATTTATTTAGCCCGAGCATGGTGATCATGGTGGCATAGATTCTTTTGTTAGTGGGGGGTTTACAAACTAAAGCATAAAGACAGATTTTATGTTCATGTAGGAAATCACATTATCATCCATAATTAGTGTTTGAAGTCTTATTTTGATTTGATGAACCAAAAACAACGCGTTGAAGTTGTTTTGTGCACTCAATCTGATAGAGCTCAAACTGATTATCACACTCGTCTGAAAGCTTCAGTGGATTGCATTGGATTTTTTTAAAAAAATCAATGATTAATATTTCATGGTCATGATAAAGCCGATGAATCTGGCAATAGAGAAAATTTTATTGCAGACCATAATGATAACATCAATAAAGATGTATTGAGAAATGCTTCTGAAAATCTGAAATTAGTAGCACCAAGTATCCAAAAAGAAATTGTCTAAGCTGCAATAATAGAAACTGCAAATATCATCATTAAAGACAATGTCAAGCCGAGTTATTATCTATTTAAGTTGATGAAGCTCGAGATTCATTTGTTAAAGAGCAAATGACGATAGTTTTACCCTTTGTTGATCAGAAAGGAACGATAATTGAATGCTTCCTAGGAACTGTTCATGTTGAAAATACAAATGCTTCATCACTTAAGATAGCGATTGAGCATATTTTTTCTAAATATGGGTTGAGCATAACAAGCTTACGGGGACAATGGTACGATGATGCTAGCAATATGCAAGGTGAATTCAGTGATCTTAAAACATTAATTATGACAAAAAATCAATCTGCATATTTTGTATATTGTTTTGCTCATCAACTTGATCAACTAACACTTATTGCGGTTTCAAAGAAAAACAAAAAAAATTGTTCTTTTGATAACTAACATGAAATTGTCTTTTTGAATATAGAAGACAAATTTGTTGCTCAAGGGAGATCAAGACATAAAGTTGAAGAAACTACAAACCTTTATTTTTATCATGTCGATATATTTTATGCAGTGATAGATCTACAACTTGTTAAGCTGAATTATCGATTTGATGAGGTTAGCACAGACTTGCTTTTATGTATGACAAGTTTAGATCTAAGAAATGGATTTCATGCATTTCATAAACACAAATTGATTTGATTTGTTGAACATTATCTCATAGACTTCTTTGAAATTGCATTAATGAAGCTTGATAATAAATTAGAATGTTTTATTTTGGACGTCCGCTTAATTGATGACTTCTCAAAGGTGGCTGGGCTTGGAGAATTAGCTCAAAAATTAGTTGAATTGAAGAAAGATGTTCTTTATCCACTGGTATATTTGTTTGTGAAGCTAGCACTACTACTACATGTCTCAATTGCAATTACAGAAATAACTTTTGCTGCAATGAAAATTATCAAGTCATCATTGCGTAATTGGATGGGGAATGAATGGAATGAATGTTTGTTTAGTGACATATATTGAAAATGACATATTTTTCACCAACAACAATGATGACATTATGAAATGCTTTCAAAACATGAAAACTCGCAGAGGAGTCCTGTACAAAAGGTTATTTATATTTATGCGCAACTTTTGTATACTTTTTGTCATATTAATGTACTTATTTCATATTTTAATTTATTTATTAATTATTGTAATTTTTAAGTTCCCTCACTCTGGAAAAAATTCATGAGTCCACTAGTGGGCATGGGCAGGATGTCCGGCGACAACAAAGGCCGATGGTGGTCAGAGGCAGCGGAGGCCAAAGCCAGAGGAGATTGCGTTTGGGAAACCATTTTGGCCCCATTTCATTTTAACCCATCCTTATTTTGCGTCCACCAAACTTTTCTTCGGCCATTTAATTAGAATTTGTTTGGGTCAGCCGCAACGATGAGAACATGGGCGAAAAAATTTGTTATTTTACAGTGGTAAGAAAATTATTAGAATTGTTTGGAGGATAACATTTTCAGTGGTGTTCAGAAATTGAAAAATGTTTTAATTGTTTTGAAGAAATAATGACAGGACAAATATTTAGATAAAAGATTAACCAAAGCAATCAATCAAATCTCTATGCTCATCATTTTAGGTTACAATGGAAAGAGTCAACTTCTACACATTCTTTGTTGAAATAACATGATTATTAGCAGGCACTTAACATAGTTGAGCAATACATGAAATAATACACAACAAATGCAGTGTTATTATTCATTGCTTTCTGCAACAGTTCAAAGTGCTTGAGAGCATGCTTCTATACATGATATTTTACAATTATTAACCCCTCGCAGTTAAAAATTGAAGTGGGAAGAATCACTATTAACTTTTAAGCAAATTTATTAACATTAGTGATTCATGCAAATACTGCCCAGCTCTTCTATACAAGCTCAATTATAACAAAGCTTCATCGAGAAAAATGATGTTTACAATTATTCTTCAGTTACATCATCCACAAGTGGTGCGTACTCATTGGATCCAAAAAAATTTTAAACAAAAAAGTAAAGATGATATAAGTCTTCTTCCAGCTTCAATGCACTTCTTCGTCAAATCATTACTAAAACTCGTGAAAATTTAATAGCAACATAAAAAGGCAGCATCAATACAAAAATTAATCAAAATAATGATATTTTTACTAAGATTAATATGAAGATTAATGCATATAGTGCCTTTATGTTTTTTTTATTTACATGGTTATGAAATCTATTAACTCAACCATTTCAGCTCACCAGACCCTTCATTGGTAGGAAGATATGTGTTAGGATATGCATTATTTTGGTTTTCTTTTGATCCATGTTCGCAAGCCAATAGGTACACCACAGTCTCATCATCATCACATTGACCAAACTCTAGATCAATGTGCATATGATTTAACAAAATATAGTTGTGTAGAGTCATTATTGAGATCACAATCACTTTGTTTTGAGAACGTGTATGTATTGCAACATGTCTCAAAGGATACCTAATTTTAGTCACAGTATAAATGTTCTTTCAATAATGTTTCTAAATGGAGAGTGCACTTTATTGAGCATTTCATGACGTCCTTAAATCAGTCGTGCACTCTGAGCACAGTAGAGTGCCTTCAAATAGTATCTAGTTTCACGACACGACTTCAGTAACTTTTTTTAAATAGATCCCTGCATCCACTATATAATATTTTTCTACAAATAACAAATAATTTAGAAGAGTGTAAATATTTGTATTTAAGGATTGCTTACAAATAGAAGAAAACTGAAGCCGCGCCTTGTGGAGGATATGAAACCCTACACTTTGCATATTGTCATCACATTCTAAGTTTGTGTTATGACGTACAATGTATAACACTTGTTCTTCTACAAGAATATACACATCAACATGCGTTCTATCAATCGCTCCAATATAATCTCAGAAAATGACATGTCTTTCATCATATAAAACATGTGATGAAATTTCTCATAACAAATTGTTTATGAAATAATGTTTCTAATAATAAACGAGTAATTGCTTAAATACATATATTGAAGTACCTGCTTATAGTTTCAATATAATGTCAAAACTTTTATGTTTCTCACTTGACATTGTGCACCAAAAAATTGTAGAATAATTGGTAACGCCTCCCTTGTATTGATTCATTGTTACTTTGAGGATTTTAACCCATGAGCAGTCCAATAAATTAGCAAGTGTAAAAAAATCTCTTTTAACATCCAAAAATATTATGAAATCTAAATAGGCAACCAAAATGTAATTCGTACAATGATTTATCTTATGTTAGTATAAATATCATACAAGATGCGTTGTCACACTATCTTGAAACACATTCATTTAGTACACTGACTGTCGAAGCATCTAAATTGCAATAATGAACGTAATGACATTGTTGATTCAATTGTTGTGTTAGTAATAATGCAAATTCGTCATCATCAATAAATTTTTCCTTAGTTTCCTCGATCATTACAAAGAACTGAATAAATGACAACCAAAACGAATAAACATTCAATATATATAAACAATCACAAGGGTAGCGAAAATTAAATGGAGCTATATAAAGGTGCTCAATATGGATAAACAAACACAAGTGAAAAGAAATATTTGGATACTAAAATTTACTCCAACTTATCAACATGAATTGAATGGTCAAACATAGTAGCTTACTTGAAACCTTACCCAATAGCATATAAGTTTTTGTACTCCCAACCTCACCAAATTATCCATTTTACTATAGTGGACATAAACTTCCATACATATTAATATTGTCTACACGCGTCAGCAAACTTCAAGCTAATGAAACATACTTAACCACAAAGGATGAAATTTTAGTATGGCTATACTATAATTTGAAAACAAAAAATGATAATAAACTCAACACATAATGAAACTAAATAAGACAAAGGCATCACACGCCAACAGTATATCATAACAAAAGTTTTAGTTGAAAGTGTTGTTCTAGTATTAATACAAATCCAAAATAGTCCATCATAAGGAAAGTTTCAAATTCTACAACACAAAATAGAATTCATCAAAATAAACATATACTTAAAGCATTCAAAATAGTTCAGCAATGCATGTACCAGGAGCAGAACTATGATTTTGCAGAGCCTAGGTACAATAAATTTGAACATAGAAATCATTGTTAAAAATATTGCTACAAATATTTTTACTCTTTCCATAATGTAAAATCAAAACATACAGGATAAATAATGTATTATTTGTCTGATATTATCAAAAGATAATGCAACTTATAGGAACAATGTATCAAAAAACTTTCAAATCAACAAGTTACTTTTCATTAAGATATGTTATGCAAGTGTGAAATAATTGTTTTAGTTGTAATTGTATCAACAATATTTTTTAATATAAGAAATCAAATTATCATTCATCCATTCATCCCCTATCCTATCATGCAAATGATGACTAGTAATCTAGTCATCATTTTGGGTGAAAACCTTATTGATATTTAAATAAATAATCACTTTTATTCATTGTAATTCATTAAAACTAGTAAAAATAATATTTCACGCTCTAAATCATATATTTTCTATTTTGTATGATTACGGCAGACCAGGGGGGATTTACATGCGATATCCCGCCGCTGCATCCAAGAGTTCGCATGCGAGTCCTTGTCAACATGGGGCTTGGTCGGATATATTCAACACCGCCACCACCCTCCAAGGATTAACCCGAGCTCCTTCGACACCCATGCAAGCTACATTCATGATATTTATATATATATGTATATGAATGTATATATATATATATATATATATATATATATATATATTATATATATATATATATATATCAATATATATATATATATATATATATATATATATATATATGTATGTATACACACACACACACATATAGACACACACACATATATACACACATATATATACATACATACACACACACACACATATATATATGTATATATATATAATATATATATATATAAATATAATTATATATGTATACATACACACACACACACACACATATATATATATATATATATATATATACAGACACACACACACACGTGTGTGTGAAAACAGCAACCGCCGACCATCAAGCTGCCCGAGCAACCATGCAGCTGCTCCAGCACCTCTACATGGCCAGCTCCACCAACAACAGCTCCGGCCAGCAGCTCCACCCCATGAAGAAGCAGCTCCTCCAAATCCAAGTCAGATTTACCATGCATCACTTTCGTTCCCGGCCACCTACCTCAACCCGACCAGCTCATTAATTCACCACCTCCAGCTGCTCTTAAGAAGCTCGGCCACCAGCAGTACCTCCACCACCAGCCGGCCTCCTACTAGTAGCAGCTCGCCGCCACCAGCGTTTCCAAAGGTCCCGCCACCACCTGTCGTTACACTTGGAGATACCGCCAATGTCAGTGCAACGTTGCAGCAGCTCGGCCACCACCTTCACAAGGAATTCTGCTATCCGGATTGCTGACATGGCTCTCCAATAGTTAGGCAGCGGTTTCAACCCGAAAATGCACAGTAACGCCTCCTCCATGCATGAAACCTGCCTCCACTTTATTAACCCACCATGACTCATTCAGCCTATAAAAAGGCTGTCCTCGAGAACAACCAAGAGGGGGAGGGGCAAGAGAATTCATTAAGTCAGAGCTGTCATTTCATTTTGAGAAGAGTTTTGAGATTAAGATTGGGGAAGTTTAATTCAGAATCGCTCGTCAAGTTGCCTCGTTTTTCTGTTTTGATTTTGTTCAATAATCTTGTATGTCTTTTTGATTACTTCACTTTGTCCCCCCCCATTTCTTCGAGAAATAAAAGTTCAATTTTTATTTTCACTTAAAAATAATACTATTTCAATTTTGTCTCTTGTCACCTTCATTTTTTTTTCTTTTTATGATGTCGCATTTTATAAGAATGATTTCTCTCATCTCCATGAGTAACTAATCACTATAGTGCTCGGTCGAGATGATCCGAGGATGAGATAATATCGTTATGATTTTAGATTTACTTCTTTCTAATTGTTAAACACCCGCGATTTACCTTTGAACAATATTGCTATGGGGCTATATTGTCGATATATAGTTTTCATTTTGTTTTCGTTCTTTTGTTAGCCGAAAGGCTCGTAAGACGAATCTATCGCTCATAGGATAAAAGAGTAGAATGCAATTCTCGAGTGAGGACGACGTAACTCTTCCGGATTGGAGTAAAATCCAATAGTGATGGTCATTACCTAAAGCAAGTCTTAGGTGATGCGATTTGAGAACGAGAGTTCGGTCAATACACTTAAGGTTAGTTGAACCTAATCCTCGAAAGAGGGGTGTTCATGCTTTGGGAACCTCCAGGGTCAAGGCTTTTTCAACAAAAGAATTGCATTCTATTTTCATTTTGTATCTTCTTTTTCCGAGGTGATTCAAAGATCGGGTACTAACTTTTAAACCATCGAATTCATTTCATTAAAATCTCTAGTTTTTACTATTCGCAACCATCGAATTCATTACTGCAAAAATCTCTAGTTTCTCTTAATTCAAAGTGCTCGGCAGTTGTTTTAAACAAACTTCTGGAAAAATTAAATGACCCTGCAGGATGATTTTCCATCCCGTGCTTGTTCGGAAATTTATAAATTAAACACGTTTTAGCCGACTTAGGAGCCAATATTAACTTGATGCCATTTTCTATGTTTAAAAAGTTTGGTTTGGGCACCTCAAACTCGACTAAAATGAGCATTCAACTAACGGATAGATCGATTAAGTACCTAATAGGGGTAGTAGAGGATGTTTTTGTAAATGTTGACAAGTTTATCTTCTCGGTAGATTTTGTCATTCTCGACATAGAAGAAGATGCCGAGGTACCCCTCATCCTTGGCCGACCCTTCCTTGCCAAATCTCGGGCGATAATAGATGCAAGTAACGAAAAGCTTCTCTTACGAGTTGGGGATGAAGAAGTTATTTTTAGTATAAACTCATCTATGAAAAATTCTTTTTCTAATGATGACTCTTGTTTTACTTTAGAAACAATTTTGAAAATCCGGAATTTGCTACTGCTTTTTGTCTTAAGGAAATAACTCAGTCGTTAAAATTTGAACAAATAAATTCAAATAATCTTAAAATTAAAACACCTATTGTTAGAAACCACGGTGGGGCCCTCGTCGGGCACATGAACCTAGATCCGGTGGCCGACTGCAGTCGTATGGCTAAATTATCCCCAACCAAATCTCTCGGGCGCGTGTGGGACCCTCGTCGGTACATGAACCCAGATAACGCAAAATAAATTCCCAGATAGGTTGTTGAGGTCAGGGCTTGATCTCTGGACCTCCTTTATCAGGCAACTATCTCAAGTCCTGATACCCAACTGCGTTGCAGGGTATCAGGACTTGAGATAGTTGCCTGATAAAGGAGGTCCAGGGATCAAGCCCTGGCCTCAACAACCTACCTGGGAATTTATTCCGCGTGATCTGGGTTCATGTATCCGACGAGGGTCCCACACGCGCCCGGGAGATTTGGTTGGGGATGATTTAGCCATACGAATGCAGTCGGCCACTGGATCTGAGTTCATGTGCCCGACGAGGGCCCCACCGTGGTTTCTAATAAAAGATGACCATCTTTTGTTAGAAACCACAGTGGGGCCCATTTGAGGGGGGCACGTGACATCCAGATCTGTGGCCGACTGCAGTCGAATGGCTAAATCATCCCCAACCAAATCTCCCGGGCGCGTGTGGGACCCTCGTCGGGCACATGAACCCAGATCACGCGGAATAAATTCTCAGGTAGGTTGTTGAGGCCAGGGCTTGATCCCTAGACCTCCTTTATCAGGCAACTATCTCAAGTCCTGATACCCAACTGAGCTGCAGCTCAGTTGGTATCAGGACTTGAGATAGTTGCCTGATAAAGGAGGTCCAGGGATCAAGCCCTGGCCTCAACAACCTACCTGAGAATTTATTCCGCGTGATCTGGGTTCATGTACCCGACGAGGGCCCCACCGTGGTTTCTAACAAAAGATGGCCATCTTTTGTTATAAACCACGGTGGGGCCCATTTGAAGGGGGCACGTGACATCCAGATCTGTGGCCGACTGCAGTCGAATGGCTAAAACGTCCCCAACCAAATCTCTCGGGCTCGTGTGGGACCCTCGTCGGGTACATGAACCCAGATAACGCGGAATAAATTCTCAGGTAGGTTGTTGAGGTCAGGGCTTGATCCTTAACCTCCTTTATCAGACAACTATCTCAAGTCCTGATACCCAACCGCACTGCAGCTCAGTTGGGCATCAGGACTTGAGATAGTTGCCTGATAAAGGAGGTCCAGTGATCAAGCCCTGACCTCAACAACGAACCTGGGAATTTATTCTGTGTGATCTAGGTTCATGTACCCGACAAGGGTCCCACACGCGCCCGAGAGATTTGGTTGGGGATGATTTAGCCATTCGACTGCAGTCGACCACGGATCTGGATGTCACGTGCCCCCCCTCAAATGGGCCCCACCGTGGTTTATAACACTTATGAAGAACCACCTAGTTTAGAATTAAAACAACTCTCGAATCATCTTAAGTATATATTTCTAGAAAAAAATTAAAAATTATCCGTAATTATCTCATCTACGCTTAACGATTCGGAAACTTCTGAATTAATAAAAATTTAAACTATCACCGTCATGCAATTGCATGATAAATTTTTGATATTACGGGGATTAGTCCTTCGTTTTGCACACACAAAGTCATGTTATAAATTAATTCTCGCGGCACCGTTCAGCCACAACGACGCTTCAACCCAAATATGAATGAGGTCATTAAGGCTGAAATAATAAAATTATTAGACGCTAGAATTATCTATCCAATTTTAGATAGCACTTGGGTGAGCCAAGTGAAAGTAGTACCTAAGAAGGGCGGGATAACAGTAGTCTTCAATGAAAATAATGAGTTAATCCCAACCCGTATTGTTACGGGCTGATGGATGTGCATCAATTATAGGAAATTAAATGATGTCACTCACCCGCAAGAATCACTTTCTGTTACCCTTCATTGACCAAATTTTAGAACGCATATCCGATCATTCTCATTATTGTTTTCTTAATGGTCTCTCGGGATACTTTTAATCCCAATTGCGCCCGAAGAGCAAGAGAAAACTACGTTCACTTGTCCTTTCGGCACATTCGCATATCAGAGGATGTGTTTGGTCTTTGCAATGTGCCGGCTACATTTCAAAAATGTATGTTGACAATTTTTAATGAATTAGTAGAGGACGTCATGGAAGTTTTATGGACGATTTTTCAGTCTTTGGCGATTCTTTCAAAAATTATTTAAATAATCTTGATCGTGTTCTTCAACGCAGCAAAGACACAAATTTGACGCTCAATAGAGGAAGATGTCACTTTATGGTCCGAGAGGGCTTAGTCCTCGGACATAAAGTTTCTAATAAAGGGATTGAGGTTGATAGAGCCAATTTGAGGTCATAGAAAAACTTCCTCCGCCTACCAACATAAAATCTATTAGGCTGCATTCGTTTTGCAGGTTTTTAGAGACAGGAATTGGTTTTGGCCGAAAACCTATGGCGCAGAGGTTTTGGAATTGAGTCAAAACCAATTCTTGTGTTCGGTTGCAGGAAGGTTTTCAGTCACAGAATTGAATATTTCAACATTTCTGTTTGATTGCAGGATGGAATTCAGAGACAGAAATTGAAAGGAATGTTTATTCCAATCATTCCAATCAGATTTTTCGGCATATTCAGACAATCTCATATGAACATTATCGATGAATCAACAACATTAGTGACAACAATTAATGATTAATCAACAATCAATCTACGCAAATATGACATAAAAAATAAAATATAACAATACACATAGTAATATAATCAACACAACCGTCCAAGTCAGAAAATAGAAATGCATAATAATACATCACCGTTAAGGTAAGAGTCCATTTCAACAAAATAAGAAACTACGACTTCCGCAAAATAAGAAACTACGGTTTCCGCAAAATAAGAAACTACGACTTCCGCAAAAAAAGAAACTTCAACAAAAGGTGCTCATCACAGCTCCACTCTGTTCAAATATATGAATGTGCAACCACCTCCTCCTAGCAATCTCTGGCAAGACCAAGAAGACCTCGCACTTTATCGCGTCAACGCTGAGCAAATCAATGGCCTTTATAAGATCATCCTTTGAAAGGTCTGTCATAACAGATAATGCCTGATACACAGCTTCAATCCTCGACCTCGAAGGTGCTTCGATCGGGGAAATTTCAACTGTATTATCCATGTTATTTGCAATATGAGTGACAGCAGTTGCAATCATATCAATAGCTGATGTGGTTTTGGATTTCTTCTTCATAGGAACACTTGGCTCTGCCGCAACATCCTCTTCATGATTCTCTTCCACGACAAATTCATTGGCCGCTTCCACCCCTGTTGCCATATAAGCATCATTTGCTCTATCAGTCCCATAGAGAGTTCCCAAATCACCCAAATTACGATCACTTTGTCTTTGTAGTGTTTCAGGGTCGGATGTGTATGCATTAATGAAATAATATCAGAAACAAAAGTGCATATATAAACAAAATAACATAAGTGGCACTAGTAATATAAACAAAATAACAATCGGTACCTTAACATAATCAGCCCAGACTTGCTCGCTATCAACTTGTACAACATGTCGTTCCCAATCCCACCCAAATCCACTTGTATCTAGCATAACAATATTTCCTGATAGTATTTATTCCAAGTTTTCATGTGGGCCGCAATGTTTTCTTTGCTAACTCGAACTCGACATTCATCCCACAACGAAGTAATAGCAGCGGTAAATGTCACTCCTTTCCACCCATTTGCACCCTTATTACCAAGACTTAGCTGCTCTAACAGAGAAGCAGATAAAGCATAATCCATTTCATTCGTCCAATAAAGGTATGACTTCTCCTTCTCCTTTAATGACTGATTTTTAGTCTTTTCCATTCCAACACTGTAAAATTTAATATCATGAATATTTTATAAATAGAAGATGATTGCGCTACAAAATATAAGAAGAAAACATTTAAACCACCACAAAATTGACATCTACTACAACACTATGATAGAGAGATACGCATTGACAGATACCCAAAATGATAGCTAGTACAACATTATAGTGTATTCATATTGTTCATTCGAGTTTGATACTCATTGAACATTGTTATCGCTAAGTGATCTCTGAATGCAGTCCACTCATTTGACGTCTGAATGGGTTCACTTGTATCAGCATACTCAAAACTATCACCACTATTATGTTGTGTCAATATCTCTGCATCAACCTCCGCCAACAATCTGGCATCAGTCATAAACTCTTGTCTATTAGGAAATTGTAGAGAATACAACAAGCATTAATAATTTGAACCTGTTTAACAAGCTAGCACAATTAGAATATATGAGAGTTCATAATAAGGGAACTAAGTTTCTCGTCTTTGATTTTCGTACATGTTGCTTGATATTAAAGAAAGATGGTTGGCGTAAGATAGCCCATCTTTTTAAGTAACCCGAATGTTCTTTCGATCACGTTTCTTTTCTTTGAATGACGAAGATTAAATAACTCCTTATAGGTAGTAGGATTGTTTCCTTTGAGTTGCCTATTCCTGAAGATGATAACGTGTCGAACCATAAGGAGCTAGGTATCCTGGACCATTTGTATAGCCTGCATCGACGAGATAGTACTTGCCTACAATGTTAAATTATATGTTACATGTACCAAATAACTCTTGTTGTCTGATTAGTGGATGGTTCGACACAATCTTACCTAATGGAACTTCAAAGGAATCCTCTCTCTCCAATGCATTATGAAGAACCCTTGAATTGATGCAGAGCCCTCCCAACCAAGTAAAACGTATATAAATTTCATGTCAGCATAACATACTCCAAGGAAATTGGTTGTAATAGCTTGTTTTCTATTACGGTATCTTCCTTGGTCACTTAGTGGTACAGTGCCATCAATGTGTGTCTCATCAATAGCACCAACATAATCTTTAAAGCACCCCCACCTATGTGTTTGTGATGATTCTGGATTTTTGATATACGCCGAGCTCAGCTGCAAGATTGCCCTCAACACAAGGTTGAAATGTCGGCTTACGGTATCGATGGATCGTAAGTATGTCCCGCCAACAACCCGAAATTTAGTGTTATGTGCTAGGACATGTAGGAACAACTCTACTGATTCCTGAACCGTTATATATTGTGCCTCACTCAAAAGGCCTCGATCAACTAATATCTTACACAAACTACGGAAAGCATTCTTGTTTATACGCAAGTGGTTATAGCAGTTCAGATCTGTGTCGTTATATAACATATTTAAAAGCGTAAATCTTAGAACACCGCGTTTTTCCCTATTACTTGGACAATTAATTCGATTATTTTTTATCAGAAGAACAGCCGCAACAGAAGATAAAACAGCTACCATAGCTCTCTTTCTCATATCCATCCTTCTTTTTTTATGAACCTCGATAAGGTATCCATCTACGAAACAAAAATAATAATATATTATGAGAGAACATTAACACGCATCTATACTATTATTTATCTTCGTAGCAATGAAGAGTGGATGATGGTTACTAGGTAGTTATATGGTAGTGGGGTAGTTTGTCTGAGCTTCAACACTATGGCCGTATTTCGGCACCATGGATTAAAAAGATGAATTTCTCTCAAACTATTATGTTCCTGTCCTCCTCCATGTTGTCAGGCATTGTTCACTATGCATTAAGCATGCCAGACTAACAAGCCAGATGGAAACTTTAGACATTCCATATGTAGAAGAAGTTGGTGTAAGAGCATCATCTACAAATTTGTGGTTTCTATTACCACTTGCTCAAGACGGCTCATGGTAGCATATATGCTTGCGTCTAGGAAAACCTGGAAGCTTGTCTTGGGATGTCAGAATAAATGACCAGCATTTTCAGGAATTATGGGAACTTCATAAGGGAAGTAATAGCACATCATGGCAGCATATATGCTTGTGTCTGATTTAAGAAGGCTTTCAAATACAAGATTATTTGCTCGTGGTATGAGGAGGCTAATTGGCGCTAGAGGAGATGATAAATTAACCCTAGAAATACCTAGCTTAGAGGATGAAAGTATTATACCTAGCTGGGAGAAAAGTTTTCCAACACTGGTTGCCGGAGAGGAGGAAGATGAACAGTTCTCTACCGCACCTAGGTCAGAGCTGCAGTTGGGAAGGAGAGTTCATTAGGGCCGGAGAAGGAGGAATACAGGAAAAATATTAATTAGGGAGGGAAAACATACCGGAGGAAGGAGAGGCGGGCCGCTGGAGCTTGTCGGAGCAGTCTCGCTGTCACAACCCGCATTTTCTCCGAAATTAAGAAGTATCAGAGTAGGAGAAAACATGCGTTGTGATTCCACGTCGAGTAGGGGATAACTGCTGACGCTTAGGCAACCACCAACTACCAAGACTATGAAAAAATCATAAGCTATAATGATTTGAAAATCAATTATGTTTTAGAGCCGTATCCCTCGGCTTAGTGGATCAGCTAGTGCACAATTAAAAACTATACTTATACGCAGCGAAAAAATACTTTATTTATTTCTAACATCCTATGAAAGTGCATAAGTGTCCCCCGAGGCCCACTTATACTATACAAGACTCTAGATTTATTGTATATTATAAGTAAGAAAATGATCCTTTTTACATTGCTTGAAAAGTAGTGTATGAGTTTTATAAACATGCTGATCATGAGATATACTTATAATTGTGTTTTATGTTTAAAAGTAACTAGCAACCTAGCATAAATCTTCCCAAGAGCAAATAGACTATCTCCAGAAAGGTAGCAGTAAAAGAAACATATCTAGTATCATAAGCAAAAACCACCAGCGGGCGTCAACAACCTGACACGAACCCACTGGCGAGCATGTATGTCTGTAAGAAAAACAAAAAACTAGCTCACAAGACCAAGAAACTGATCTCTACAGTACAAGAGATCACCAGCAACAGCACAGCAAAACTAGCCGCCTACTCGGCTACTAATCAGAACCCGAGACATTCAGAGAAGAAAAGAATACCTCAGCAAGTAAAACAAGAAAATCTGAATAAGAGCATTATATCAAAATGGAACCAATGAGAGTAAGTAAACATGACAGTAAAAAACAAAGGCTGTCCAAAGTAAGCCGAAGTACACCAAGTATAAGGAAACAACAACAAACCCTGCTCAAATCCTACAGAGGCTACAAGGCAAAAGTAAACCAACAACATGTTGCAATCTATAAAGGAAGAAAACATCAAACGATCCTAGCTTGTGAGTAATGACAGTAGTAAAAAAACAACATGGACTTGAGTTGGTGACCAAAAACAGTCCCCCAAACAAATAGTTCCAACTAAAAAATTCACTGCATCAGCACAAGCCCACCATATACCCAGCCCGTACCTGGGTTTAAAAGGTGGCAGCTACGACAATACCCAACCCATACCTGGGATTAAAAGGTGGCGGTCACGGCTCGCACACAAAACCATCCCACTCCTTTAGAGTGTCAAAATACCACTACCTGCCATAACCCACGATTCGACGTTCAGAAAATAGCCGACAAACAACCCCAGACCCAACGGGATTCACTCGGGAAAACAAGGGAAGACAGAGGGAAAAATCGTCGAACACAGCTTACAGGAATCATCGAGCTCAGTTCGACGATTTTGTCGAACTCTGATCACAGGGAAACAGAGATCGTCGATCTCAGTTTGACGATTTTCATCGAACTCAGATTGACGATCTTCGTCGATCACATGCAACCGGAGATCGTCGATCTCAGTTCGACGATTTTCGTCAAACTCAGATCGACGATCTTCGTCGATCTAAGGCAACCGGAGATCGTTGATCTCAGTTCGACGATTTTCGTCGAACTCAGATCGATGATCTTCGTCGATCTAAGGCAACCGAGATCGTCGATATCAGTTCGACGATTTTCATCGAACTGAGATCGACGATCTTCGTCGATCTGGCAGCCGGCGGTCGTCGATCTCAGTTCGACGATTTCCGTCGAACTCAGATCGACGGTCTTCGACGATCTGGCAGCATTGAGTGCACTCAATGCTATCAACACTACCCACAAAATGCTGCAAACATGAAAATCTAATGCTTCCTAACTTACTGGGCAACGACTCCCAACATGAGGGTCAATTCCAGCACTCATCTGCACTACCCTAGCACCCGAACTGGCAAACTTAACAACAAGGAAGGAATAAGAAGAAGGCTAAATGCTACCCAATCCGAGTTTATAGGTGAAAATCTGATAAAGGTCAAGACTACAGCGCCCGGCCAAAATCCTGGAGGTTCAGAACTTGAGAAAGAAAGAAAAAAAAGAAAAAAACGCAAAGGTGCATTCATGATTCAAGATCCGATGATTTTGACGGGAAAATCAGGCAAAATAAATGATCTCTGGAAAATGTATTATAACTGCAAATGTGAACATAAAAGGAGAAAAACTTGGCAAGGGTAGGAGCACCACTTGCCTCAAATTCCAGCGAAGCTTGCTCGGCCCCTTTCTTTCACTCGCACCAGCAGCACAGTACAAGACGAAAATTTAGTCGGGGTGCAGGTCTAGGCGAGAGCAATCCAAGTCCGCCTTCGAAATCGAATTCCGCCAGCTAAAACTCCGGGAATCAGCGGTGGAAGGCAAGGGCAGCCCGCCGATTTTCCTCTCTTGCACAGGGACGGCGGTTGAATTCCGAAAAGACAAAGAACATCAACAATGACTTTTTTAAATAAGGCTATATATAGATAGCAGCTAAATCCCAAATATTTTCTATTCTTAGCCAATCCAAACGCTGACAGCCACCTATTCACCATAACTGCTACTATCTAAAAAAATATCTATATATAATATCGCATTAATATAAATAAAATACAAAACGTTGCGAAACCTGAACATCCTCGGAATTCGACGAAATTTGCACCGTAGCTAAATACCCACGCTACGAACGCAACGGCAAAGTCGAAATCAACTTTCGACGAACAAAACTCGGGTTATCACCACCCGAAGCCAAAACACAAGCATCCCCCGAGAGGCCTCACCGGTCACCAAAACAGACCCGGCTTGCTAGGGAATCTTACCAAATATGCTACCAACAACCACACAAGGAACCTAAAGAGCTAAGACCATGCTCTAACAAACGGCACAAGCCGGAACGCGCCAACGTAACGCCAAATGAGAATTAAATAATCGCAGAAAAATCGAGGGCGTTACAGTCACTCCCCCTACAAGAAACTTCACCGCAACTTCCATTTCTTCTAGTGCATCCGGACCCAACACATGCCTCTCACCGACCTCGGTCCAAAACAAGGGAGTTCTCAGCGCCTCCCATACAAAGCTTCAAACGGAGCCATTTCAAGCTCTCCTGGTAAATGTTATTGTATGCAAACTCCATAAAGCCGCAAACGCTCATCTCACGCTCCACCGTGGTCCAAGATGTAGCACCTGATCATATCCTCGACTATCCGGTTCACCTCGCTCAGTCTGAGCTTGGTCTGCGGGTGGTAAGTTGTAGAATACCTCAAATATGTACCCAAACCCTCCAGCAGACTCCTCCAGAAGCGAGATGTAAAAACGGGAGTCTCGATCCGAAATGATGCTAAACTGGCACACCGTGCAATCTGATGACCTCGCTCAAGTACAGCTCTGCTATCTTCTTCATCGGGTAATCTATCTTATAAGGTACAAAGTGCGCACACTTCGTCAATCGGTCCACAATCACCCAAACTGAATCAAATCCCCTTGGAGATCTCGGTAAGCCCGTAATGAAGTCCATAGAAATACTCTCCCACTTTCAAGTCGGGATCTCCAACGGGGTCAAACTTGCCACCAGGCCTTCCATGATCGGCCTTCACACGCTTGCAAGTGTGGCACTCAGCTACAAATCGGGCTATATCACCCTCATCCCATACTCACCAACCAATCTGCTTCAATTCATGATACATTTTTGTAGATCCTGGATAGTAGGCAACACTGGATCCATGAGCCTCTCTGCATAACATAACCCGGATGTCTCCAACAGCGGGGATGCAAAACCTGTCGCGGTACTTCAAAGTACCCGCATCATTGATAGAGAAATCTGGCAAATCCCCTCTCTCAGTCCTGAGGTATAAGTGCAGAAGATCTGGATCATCCTTCTGGTGCAACCTGGTAAGTGAAATCCAAAACGGCTCTGCCACTACCAAACTGCTCTGCACGTCACAGCGTCCCACAGAGATATCCATCAGGAGGAACTCTTCCACTAAACGATCGGCGGTGAGATTAAAGATCTTCCCCGTCTTCCGGCTCAGGGCGTCAGCCACCGCATTGGCCTTGCCCGGATGATACTGTATCTCCACATCATAATCGGCCACATACACTAGCCGCCGCCGTTGGCGCAGATTCAACTCCTTCTGAGTGAACACGTACTTTAGACTTTTATGATCTGTGTAGATCTTGCACTGAGCACCATAAAGTAGATGCCTCCACAGCTTTAGCGCATAAATCACCGCTGCATACTCAAGGTCATGCGTAGGGTAATTTCTCTCATGAGTCTTTAGTTGCCTTGACCCATATGCAATCACTTTTCCAGCCTGCATCAACACGCAACCCAGACCAACATGCGAAGCATCCACGTACACATCATACTCCGCACCCTCAGTAGGCAGGGTCAGAACTGGAGCAGTGCACAACCTGTTCTTTAGTTCCAGGAAGGCTTCTTCGCACTTCTCGCTCCAAACAAAGGTCGTGTTCTTCTGAGTCAACCTGGTCAAAGGTGCCGCGAGGGTAGAGAAACCCTCCACGAACCCTGTAGTAGCCGGTCAACCCTAGGAAGCTTCTATTCTCCTTGGGCGTGCCCGACCTGCTCCAATCCATCACTGCTGTGATCTTTTCTGGGTCGACCGAGATCCCATCCTTATTCACCACGTGGCCCAGAAACGAGACCTGAGGCAACCAAAATTCGCACTTGCTCAGCTTGGCGAATAACTTATGGTTCCTCAACTCCGATAGAACCAAGCGCAGATGCTGCTCATGCTCCTCAGCACTGCGAGAGTAGATCAACACATCATCGATGAATACCGCAACGAACTTGTCTAGGAAGTCCTTGAACACCCGGTTCATCATATCCATGAAAGCTGATGGCGTTGGTCAAACCAAACAACGACATCACTAGAAACTCGAAGTGTCCATGCCTCGATCTAAACGCAGTCCGTGGAATATTTGCCTCACGGATCCTGAGCTGATGATAGCCAGAACGAAGATCGATCTTGGAAAACACCATGCTACCACGCAACTGATAAAATAAGTCATCGATCCTCGGCAGATGGTACCTGTTCTTAATGGTGACTTTGTTCAGCTCCTTATAATCAATGCACAGGCGAGTTTTTAATGATTTTTCAAAAATTACAAAATCGTTGACGCAATTTTTAGAAAAAGAAACTGCTTTTATTTTTGATGAAGAATGCTCTAAGGCATTCAATAAAATAAAAAATAAACTTATCAGCTCTCATATTTTAATTGCGCCAAATTGGTCTCTTTCGTTTGAAATTATGTGCGATGCAAACGATTTTGCTGTAGGGGCTGTTCTAGGCCAACAAGTGAATAAATATTTTCACCAATTTATTACGCAAGTAAAACACTCACATTCACTCAAGCTAATTATACAACAACGAAAAAAGAGCTTTTGACAATAATCTTCACATTTGATAAATTTTGCTCATATATAACGCTATCAAAAATTATTTTTTTTATTGATCACTCGCTCTTATGTATTTAATGAATAAAGGAGACGCCAAGTCCTGATTACTAAGATGGATTTTTCTTCTATAGGAGTTCGACTTGAAGATCTGGGACAAGAAGGGAGCGGAGAATTTGGTGACTGATCACCTCTCAAGGTTGGAGAATCCGGTTGCAGGAACACTAGTGGAAGCCAAAATAGACAACAAATTCCCTAAAGAGTGCCTCCTCGTCATGAAAAAGGTAATGACTTCTTTCACCCCTTGCTACGCAGATCTTGCCAATTATTTAGTGGCATGGGTCGTCCCAAAAGAATTTTCAAGTCAACAAATGAAGAAATTCTTTTCGGACCTAAAAATTTATTTTTGAGAGGATTCATTTTTATTTCATGTTTGTGCGGACTAAGTGGTAAGTGTTGAAATTTGTGAAGTGGAAGTGGGTGATGGATAAGCCGGGCGGCCTGTGCAGACTGGTTTCGCGGCCTGGGCGGATTGCAGGTTGCGGCCTGGGCGTTGGCTGTCTTGGTGGCTTGGCTGATTGAGAAGCAGAGTGAGCGGCCTGAGCAGACAGAGGTTTGCGGGCTGTAGGTTGTGCTCTATTCAACGGACCTTGTGTGTTGTGTGCCTTATCCGCGGGAGGCTTGCGGACTGTCGAGTCCGCGGTGTCCGCTGTTGTGGACTGGCCTTGGTGTTCGGCCATGGCCCTTGCCGAGCTCAGGTGGTGCAGCGATGTTCTACTATAGAGGACTGCGCGGACTGGTGTTGGAGTCCGGCAGGTGACCTTTGTGGAGAGCTGTTCGGGTAGAGCTTACGGACTCTGCCCTTTTTCGTGCTTTGGCGTCCGCAGAGTCCGCATCTATGTGGATGGTGCCTTGCTTCTTGCCGAGCTATCCATGATGAAGTGGTTGTTATCCATCCTGGGGCGGACTGTCCTGATGGTTGGCGGTCTGGAGCTTTTGTGTCCGCCATGCTCGCGCCAGTGCTTTGTGTTCTGCTGGACTTGGTCATTTGCTATGATAATTTCTGTGTCTGCAGTGTCCGAAGAGTCCGTTGTTGACCGGGCGGACTGCCTGTTGGTCGTGGACTCGACGGGTGGCGTTGTTTGTCGAGCTCTACGGATTGTCTCCTGAGTCCGCATGATATGGTATTGCGGGTTGTTGCAACTTGTGTTGCGAGGGTGTCCGCGTGCTGTATTGGGTGGCGGTCTAGCTCTGTTTGCCTTGGGCGGACTGGCTTTGTGTCAGATAGGCAGGTCGGCAGCATGTGAGTTCACATAGAGGCAGACTGGCTTTCTTGTTCTAGCTTCTGGAGGTATGGTCAAGTCCGTGCGGACTTGGCGGACCGGGTTGTGTTAGCGCGCGGGCTGGGGTAGTGATTCTATTCACTAGGGTGGTGACCACACTCCTCACCTCGCCTATAATAGAACCCCCCCCCCCCCCCCCCCCCCGCAGGTCTACAGTAACGGAGTGAACAGTAAGTTGGGCTTGGGCAAGTGTTGCGGTCGGCGGTTTTCTGTCCGCGCGGGTTGAGTAGTGCTGACGTGTGCTGTGTGCAGGTCGCGCGGCTAGCTTCAAGGAGCCAGGAGTTGGGCATTGAAGTGTGCGGTCGGTCTCAGCTGGTCGCTTCGGTGGCTTGTCAGTTTTTTCTGCTTCAGCTTGATCAAGTTCCAATAACCTGTTTGCCGGTCTCAGGCGGGTAGATGGACTATTCCTCTGTTCTTCAGCAGGCAGCGAATAAAGGTGTGTCTGCTTGACCTTGCAGTCTCAGCGGACTCCGTGTGCTATTCGGCTTGTAGCAGTTGCAGCTCGGGCGGCTTGGGCATCTTGGCGGACTAGGTGGTCTCGGCGGTCTCCAGTGCTGTCCGCCCGCTTGTTTTGTTCTTTCTGGTTATAGTTTGTGTACTAGCGAAATTATGTCTCGCTACATATATCTCTCCTTGTAAAGAAGTGTGAATGAATATAAGACATGTTTGTGCTTCCATTTGTGGTTGGTGTTAAACTTGCTCCTTGGGCTTCCGCATGATCAAAGTGTGAACTGGGTAGTTCTGAGAATATTAATTTGGCATTAGGCTACCTTGTTGACCGCTTTGAGAAAATTTAACATGGTATCAGAGCCAGTTCAGTTGCTTGAGCGGTGTTCAACCAGTGTTGTTGCTCCGTGCTTGAGTGGTGATCAACCTGTGTTGGTGCTCTGTGCTTCTGGAAGTTTGCTTAACCAACGGTTGTTGCAATGGAAGTGAGCTACGCAAGAGGTCTTGGCATTGAACTCTTAACGCCGACTAACTTCAAGAAGTGGAAGTCGTGCATGAAGAGTTACCTTCTTGGTGAGGAGCTATGGGAGGTCGTCAGTGGTGACGACAGACAGGAAGTGACTGCTGTATTTGGTACTACTGAGCAGGTGAGGCTCTGGAGAAAAACAAATGCAAAGGCGGAGTTTGTTATCAAGATAGCTGATTCACCGGAGTTGTTTGATCACATCATTGGATGTGAATCGGCTGCTGATATGTGGACAACCATTGATGAGTTGTTCAATAGGAAGAATGTAGCAAGGCTACAATTCTTGGAGAATGAGTTGGCCAGTACAACTCAAGGAGACCTGACTATCTCTAAATACTTCTTGAAGATGAAGAGTCTGTGTGCAGAGATATCAGCGCTTGATCCTGATGACGCCTATCTCTGAGGCCAAGTTGAAAAGACACATAATCTGCGGCTTGTGGAAGGAGTATGTTGCTTTTGTGACATCAGTTCAATGCTGGGGCTACTCAACCATCTTTGCTGGAGCTTGAGAATCTGCGCTTGCTTTAACAGGAAAGCTTGGCAAGGCAGATGGCTGGAGTCACTGTTTTGAGGAGAGCATGAAGCACTCTTCACGGGCAAGAAGAAGAAGGGATGGGAAGGAAGAAGAAGAAGACCGTTGTTGAAAATGAGTCCTTCAACTTCTCATCAGTTAGAGAGGAGTCGCTGCTCCTAAAAGGATTGGAAGAAGAATCTGAAGTGCTACAGGTGTCATCAGCGGGGACACTTCAAGCGTGACTGCAAGGTCAAACTGCAAACTGGCATGTTGTGGCAAGGAGGAAGCTTGCTCTAAGAGTGAGGAAGCTGAATGTGGACGGAGCTTTCATGACGGGAGCTTATGTCTGTACCTTGTTCGCTGTCGACTACTTCAACGATGATTGGATCGTGGGCTCCGGGTGTGGTCATCACCTTACCGGAGATAAGTCGAAGTTCTCTTCCTTGCAAGCTTACTCAGGTAACGAAGCTATTATAAATGCTGATAACACTGTTTATGTAGTAGAGAAGGAGGGATTTGTGTCTTTGGGTAGTGATAAGGGCCCTCACATTAAGCAGTGTGTATCACGTACCTGGCATGAAAAAGAACCTCTTCTCCGTGACCAACGTGGTCGACGCGGGTTATCACGTTCTGTTTGGGCCAACAGAAGTGAAGTCGCTTCTCAACATATCAGCGGTTAAGGCTGATGTTGCTCATGTTGGGAGAAGAGTTAAGAACTTATTTGTTCTTGCAAATAACTCTTATGTTGATCGGATGAGAGCAAACGATAGCGTGACGATATGGCATGAAAGACCGGGGCATGTAGGAATGGAGAAATTGAAAGCTATGACAAACAAAAGCCTTGTAAGTGGCTTGCCTAAGCTTTCTTCATTTGGTGACGGTCACGTTTGCGCGGGATGTCAGTACGGCAAGGCTCATCGCCTTCCGTTTGATAAATCACCAACGAGTAGCAAGAGACCATTGGAGTGCATCCATGGAGACTTGATGGGACCAACCGTCACTGCCAGCCTTGGTGGGAGAAGATACATGCTGTTCTGATTGATGACTACTCAAGATATACTTGGGTATATTTCTTGAAAGAGAAGTCTGAAGCCTTCCGTTTGTTCGTGGAGTTCAAGGAGTTGGTGGAGGGTCGGCTTGGCTTGCGGATCAAGAAGCTTAGAACAGATTACGGTGGTGAGTTTATCTCCTCAGAGTTTTATAACTTCTACAGGAAGTGCGGGATCCAACGAGAGCTCAGTTGTGCTCACACTCCATAACAAAATGGAGTAGCGGAGCGGAAGATCCGTCATCTGACGGAGACTTGCAAATGCTGGCTTCATGCAATAGACATTCCAAGGTCCTTCTGGGCGGAGGGGATGTCTTGTGCTTCTTAGGTTATCAAACAGATGCCGCATAGCCCGATCAACATGAAGACTCCCTTTGAAATGTTGTTGAAGGAGAAGCCTAGTGTGGAACACCTTCGGGTGTTCGGTTCAACTTGATATGTGCATGTCCCGGATGCTTCAAGGACTAAGCTGGATGTACATGCAAGGAAGCTTGTCTTTGTTGGCTACGATGAGCGGAAGAAGGATGAAAATGCATGGATCCTGCCACGAAGAAGTTCGTTGTGTCAAGAGATGTTGTCTTTGACGAGCTGACGTCGTATGGAGGTGGCTTGGTTGAGCTAACCGGAAGCAAGGTTGATGAAGAACCGATGGTGGCTGCTGAAGGCCTGGAAGAGGAGCTTGTTGTTTCACCAGCAGCTCCTTGCTTCATGCTTCAAGTTCTGATGCTAAGGCTTCTAGCTCAGGAAGCAGGGGGAGCATTGCTCAAAGCCTACCTGAAGATGATGTTGAGCCTGAAGAAGCAACAGAGGTAGTGAGCAAGAAACAACCTCTTCGGAGATCAAAGAGGGTTGTGAAGCCACCGGCTCGGTACTGTGATGGGAATGCAGTGATCTTTGTCTCCTGCCTCTTTGTAGGTCCTCTAGATGAGCGAGAGCCTGTAAACTTCAATGAGGCTACTGGAGTCAAGGAGTGAGATGATGTCATGAAGCAAGAGATTGCTGCTCTCGAGAAGAATGAAACCTGGGATCTTGTGCCCAAGGTTGATGACATTACTCCAGTGACTTGCAAGTGAGTATATAAGTTGAAGAAGAAGGCTGATGAGAGCATTGATAGATACAAAGCTTGCATGGTTGCTCGAGGATTCTCACAACAGTATGGAGAAGACTATGAGGAGACATTTAGGCTGGTTGCTAAGATGACTTCAGTTAGAGTGTGATCGTCTTGATTGCTTGCAAGGGATGGAGGATATGGAGCTTGATGTGAAGAACGATTTTCTTTACGAGAGATTGACAAGGACATCTTCATGGATCAGCCACTTGGATTTGTTTCTTAAGTTCATCAGGACTATGTCTGTAAGCTCAGGAAGGCTCTCTATTGTTGGGTACATTGGTCTAAATGTACCTGATTTGAAGAAGCCTCACCCAACTCAATGATATACATCAAAATGTATTTGATGTATTTTGAGTTACTTGTGCAGGTTAAGTATTTTCAGGACTGAAGCAAAAAGTTTCTAAGTACATGTGTCGACACCCAGAGGGAAAGTGTCGACACTTAAGAAGACTGTGTCGACACCCATACAAGCAGTGTCGACACTTGGAGTCATTGGTGTCGACACCTGGGATGCAGAGTCGACACCAGACAGAAAGTGTCGACACAAGGAGCTGTGTCGACACTCAATGAAGAAAGTATAGTAAGCAGTGTCGACACTTAACGGCAGTGTCGACACCTAGAAGAACTGTGTCTACACCAGAAAGTGTCGACACTTGGAGCTGTGTCGACACTCAGCAAAAGTCAGCAGAGACTAAGTACAAGTGTCGACACTCAGAATAATGTGTCGACACTTAGCAGAAGAGTCAACACTTGAAGTAAGTGTCGACACCCAGAACAATGTGTCGACACTTAACTGAAGACTCAACACTTGAAGAAAGTGTCGACACAAGGAGCTGTGTCGACACTTAGCAAAGATAAGCAAAGTTCAACAAATTATTCTAAGTACAAGTGTCGACACTATGGGAATGTGTCGACACTCGGCTGAAGTCTCAACAAGAAAGAATGTGTCGACACAGGAGCTGTGTCGACACTCAACAAGTATCAACATGAAGATGTGTCGACACCAAGAAACAGTGTCAACACTTAACAGATTCAACACATGAAGATGTGTCGACACAAAGGAGATGTGTCGACACTTAGAAGATTTCAGCAAAATACAGAAGATCAAGTACTTGTGTCGACACTCAATTTCAGTGTCGACACATGATAAAGAAACTGTGTCGAGACATAGTATCTACAACACAAGGAGTTGTGTCGACACCTTGTAGACTTGTGTCGACACTTACATAACTTGTGTCGACACTTAGTCTATAAGTATCGACACTTAAAGACAGAAAGTCTCGACACTTTCAGACAGTTAGAGAACTTTCAAGAACTGACTGGATGACTTGACAGCTGCTGCCGTCCAGCCGGTCTACAGCACCTGTCAGAGATGTCAGAATTCAGTTATGGACCGGACCAGCCGGTTACCATGAAGAAAGCCTATAAATAGGCTCATACAGTCTACAAAAACGGTTGTTCAAAGTGGTTCACAGAGTTGTTCAATTTATTGATCAAGTATCTAAACAAGAAGATCTAGCTGTCCAAGTGCAGATCTAAGAAGTTGGAGAGAGAGGGCTCCATCCAAGAAATCAGCCGTTGGAACTAGGCTGAGAAGAAGGGTTCAGTTTTATTCTGGATCTTAAGAAGCAGAGGTCAAGGATCAACTGCAGAAGGAGTCAATCTTATTGAGTTCTACTTTCAAGAAGCTTTGAAGAAAGCTAAGTCAGATTGAATCCAGCTGAGTTCTTCCAAGAACTCATCAAGAAACTCACAACTCCCCTCACTTGTTTCTGAGTTGCTGAGTTATCATTTGTAAATTCATTTTTATCTTGTAGGATCCTTTGGATCTGAGTGTTTGTAAGCCTGTAATTATAAAGGCTGAGTGTAGGGCTTGAGAGCCTGAGTGTAGGAGATAGAAATCTCTGAGTGTAGGCCTTGGTGGCTGAGTGTAGGTCTGGGTGGCTGAGTGTAGGCCTATGTAGCTGAGTGTAGGCTTTGGGAAAAGCTGAGTTGTAGGGCCTTGGGCTGAGGTGTAGGAACCAGTTTGGGTTCTGAGATAGTGGAGAAGTTTGGCACGAATCTAGTACACTGCTAGATAGCGAAGGGGAAAGTGGATGTACTCAAAGCTTGGGGAACCACTATAAAACTGTGTGTCTTCTCTGTGTGCTGTGATTTGCTGTGAATACTGTGTGATTGCTGTGCAAAAGTAGATTAGATTCTGTGTTTAAAACTGATTGCTGCCATTAAAGTTTAAAAGAATTTGGTCACCTATTCACCCCCCCTCTAGGTGTTTAGGTACTATATCTTTCAAGTGTATCAGAGCCAGGTTCCTCAAAAAGGACTAATAGTCTGAGGAGATCCTGATTGACAGATTCATTATAAGTCAATTACAGATTCAAGAAAATCAAGAACCATGGGTTCCTCTGAGAATCACAAGGAATTGGGATCCATGAAATTACCTCTATGTAGGAAGAGATATTTGGGATCTGGAAGGAAAGGGTAAGGCTGTTTAGAAAGAATTGGGATCCTGATTGACACCAAGATCTGTGCCATTAGAGAAATGGCTAAGTTGGGAGAAATTCCTCCACCTATCCTGTTTGGCAAATTGTTGTCCATATGAAATGCAATTGACAGTGAGGAAAGATGAGGAGAAAATCAACAAGAAATGAACATAAGGAAAGAACTGTAGCTTTCAAGACAAAGCCCCCAGAAAGTACAGGAATAAGTCACCAACTCCACCTCCAAAGGTTGCTGAATCAGAGTCAGATGAATCAGTCAGCACAAAATCTGAAAGCAGTGAAAGTGATGAAGACTTTGCTGCCTTCACTAGACATTTCAGAAATTCTTAAGAAGAAACAGTGGAGGTCAAGGCCTTCTACTTCACAGGGAAAAGAAGACCTATATCAGAATAAAAAGGTTCAAAGAAGGACAGGAAGAGGACTAAGTCTAGCAAGGCAACTGTTTCAAAAATAGTGTGCTATTGCTGCAATAGACAAGGCCATGTTGTTGCAGATTGTCCTGAAAAGAGAAAGGAGTCTAGTGACAGGAAGAAGACTCATTTCAAAGGCAAGAAAGAGAAGTCTTTTGTTGCCAAAAAGGAGAAAGACTTTGTCAGATATTTCTTCTTCAGAAATTGAGTCTAATGCTGAGGCATACATAAGGCTGTTTGCTGAAGAAGAAGAAGAATTCATGCAGATTATGGAGTCTATATATGAGCAAGAAGACAGTCAATTGCCAAGGGCTAATGGCTTTGACAGATAATGACAAAATCCTGGAGCAGCCAGGACCCAGTAAGGTACAATGTTTCAACTCTAAGTTCAATTTCTTGTGCCAGTACAGATTCAGATTCATCATCATCAAGTGATGAGAGTGCATCTGAGTCTGAAGCAGATATTCATCAGTTGATAGAATGAATACAAGGTTCTGTTGCAAGCTTACAAGAAGA